>JAQQAC010026072.1:6352893-6506725 GCA_029783875.1 Phataginus tricuspis
CACACACACACACACACACACACACACACACACACACACACACACACCCTCTGTGCTCTGATACTCTTTGCTGAACCGGAATGCTGCAACTTCACTTTTCACTCCCAACCAGAATGCCTAGTTCTTTGGGCCACTGCGGGACAGATCTTTGCCATAGCAGGTCTGCAGTTATTTCAGCCTTGTTATGAGTTAGTTTTTACTTAGGTATGTTTATTTTTAAAGTATCCTGAGCAGAAGGTTTACAAACAAATGCAGAAATGAATGCCATTCAAACAAAAGCCTGAGTCCTGCCCCATGTCAGGTCGACAGTCTGAGATGAGTTCAAGACAAATTAGCCCCGATGGGGACTTTCTCCTTATTCTCCACGGGGATGAGGGAGCCTGAAAGGTGAACGTCTTGACCTTGTTGTGGGAGGCTGGTCAGGACATCAGGCAGCTTAGTGTTTGAGAAACCGGTGTGTGGTGGAAGGAGCAGTGGGCTAGGAGTCAGAGGACCTTGAGTGAAGCAGCATGTTGGCTTTTCCAGCCCTGCAGGCCTAAGTTTCTTCATCTGATGAGTGGGAACAGGGCACCAGCTTTGCCCATTTCACTGAGTGGTCTTCAGAGACACATTGCATCAATGTTTTAAAAAAATGTTTGTTCTGTTAAACTTTTAGCGGTTAAGATAAGCCTTTTGGAAGTTTAGATTTCCTGTGTTGATTGTCACAATGTTTGTTGGACAAGGGGAGCTGCTGGTATTTAGTGGAGGGGACCAAGTGGCCAAACATTCTGAGGTAAGGTGCTGATCAGTGCCTTAGCCTTATAGGACAATAATAGATCCTCTTGCAATCTGTGGACTGTCCCTGTCCCCCGAGCAAAGGTTCAGGTGAGTTACCTGTTCATCAGGTGAGTTACCTGCTTAGCATGTCCTAAACCCAGAACTGCACATACCAACAATGTTTTACATGTGAATGATGTTTTCATCCCTTCCTTTCTTCTTTCCTTCCTCCTTCCCTTCCTTTCTTCTTTGCTTTCCTCTCCATTAAGACAGTATTTTTATTTTGAAATAATTTAGACTCACATAGAAGGTGTGAAAATTGCACAGAGCTTCTGCAAACCCTTCACCCAGTTTTCCTCCTTGATAACACTTTACATAACTACAATTCAGTTAACAGAACCAGAGGAGTGACATTGGTATAACGCTAATTGAACTACAGGGCTTACTCCTTTCTCCACAAATTTTTGCATGTATTCATTTCTTTATATTTGGTGTTTAGTCCTATGAGATATTGACACATGTACAGGTCTGTGCGTCTACCATCATGATCAGGATAGAGACCTATTCCCTCACCCCAAAGAAACTCCTGTGTATTACTACATTATTAATTCACTTCTAAGATACTCTTGCAGCTCAATAAATATTTGTTGAATCCATTTTAATAAAATAATGAACTTATAAATGGATAAAGCTTCATTTCCTGGGTCACTTGAAGAGCTGACTGAATGGCTGTATAGTCTGCCTGAACATTACCTGTGACAGAGCACATCTTTGAGGATGACACCAACCCAGCAGCGAAAATCAGCAGTTGAATCAGGACAGTTATTACTTCAGACAACATACGTAGTTCCTCAATGCTAGGTCTGAGTCAAATCAATTTAATGAATAAAGGTAGTTGTTATGGCAACAATGCCACTAATCTACTTCAGCAAATACTCAGTATAATTGACCTGTTGCTAGGCAACAGCCAATAGGTTGGACAACAGATGATGACAGATTTCATCTGGTACAGATGTTGCTATCCAGCACAAATTAGGCCTCTGGTTAGGAGAAGTTTCCAGAAAACGTCACTGAGATACCAATACAATATTCCTGAAGACCTCCTGGGGCAGTGATATCCATAAAGAACGTACTGTTTTATAGGCTGAAGGTCCAGCAAAAGAGGCATTATGGAAATTAAAGTCCTGTATATCTAGGATGGTCCGTTTAAAATGATAGAGTTAGTTTTGATTTTTGTAGGCCTGTTCACTATTTCTGAAAAAATACTCCTTTTACTATCTGTGTGACAATGAAATATACACTTACAGAGATATACCCCATGTATGGAAAATAAATAATTTCAGGAAGAATTGCTGGGAGTAACAATTATTTGCTCTTAATAAGCAACAGCATTATTTCATTCAAGAATTCAAAGCCCCTGGAGAACCACCCGGACCCTCTCTCTCCTTTGGTTCTCTCCCATTCTCAATGGTCTGCGCTTCACCAACTTTAAATGCACTGGCTTTCATTTGGGGTAAACCAGTTCATTATTTCCCGTATTGCTAAGAAAGAGATATGTCATTCATTGTCTGCCTCCTTTAAGCTGTAGTTATAAGCAGGGTATTCAAATAAGCTCCAAAGGAAATACGAGTGTAAGAATAATTTTTTTAAAAGAACTCATTGTCCTTTTATTTATCCATACCCCACAAAACGGCTGCAGTGGGGTGTCTCGCTGGCTCGGCTGACCTCTGATAGAGACACTGAGAGTCTGGCTCAAGGGGAAGCGATGTTTTGTAGCATGAAGCCCTGTGGCATCATGGGAACCCATGGGGTTTGGACTCTGAAGACTGAGGTTGGGCTTCTTCCCGATGCTCTTACCTGCATGGCTGTGGGTGGGCCTCTTCTTCTGGGCTCTGGTGGGATTCCCAGCTCTTGGGAACTAAGTGAATGGTTTTGAGGAGGCACCTTGTATCCCTGGTTACAGGGGACTTGCCGGAAGGGTTTAAGAAAGATCCCATCCAGCCCTTCCCCAGCCCCTACCCCTCACGGACAGGAGAGCTGGGGAGACCTGCCTAAGTCGTGAACATTGGTGAGGCTTTCTGTAGGAAGGCCAGCATGACAGTCCCTGGCTCTTCACAGAACTCCGCCTGGAAGACCAAAATGGCCTCTCTGATGGAGGGGGTAGGAAGTTGAGACAATATTGTAATTAGGTAAAAGAGCGGGAAGAAAATGGAGGAAGAGTAAACAGGAGAATGGAAAGAGGAAGGAAGGGAGGGATGGAGGAAGGGAGAGAAGCAGACAGAGAGGAAGAAAAGATACTTTATTTGTTGGGAGTGTCATTCAAATAAATTTGTTGGAAGTGTCATTCAAATAAATCTGAATGGGCTGTACCATATGAAAATGTCCTTTTCTGATAATATATACTTAGGCTATTTGTCCAGTGTTTGATTAATTGGAATATCTATCTATATCTATCTATCTATACATATATATAGTGTCTTTGCAGCAATTCAATGCCATCAACTAAAAATTATTGCATAAGGGGAAGCTAATTTGGGAGGAGCAATTTTCTCAACTGATTGCAGAGACAGCCACACAATTATCTCAGCAGAGCACTTAGAGTGGAGCTGAAAGGGCTGTACCATCTGATCTGCCCCAGCTCCTGCCTCGTGGCTTCATTTTGTGCATCCAGTCGCTCCCGGCATGAGAGAGAGTCAAGGTTCACCCCCTGAAAATGACCCCTGATCAGGGAATTCCCAAGGGCTGGGCTCTACAGGTCTCTCTTTTTTCCCGTCATATCCTTCCCTTTCCCTGCAGACCAGTTTCTGAAGCAGGTCTCTCAACCATGGAAACCTGGTATCACACAGCCTGCCTATGTGTAGAAGCTGCCTTGGGTCAAACTGACTTTTCTGAACTCCAGTCATTCGCTATTTCTGATGGGAAATAGTTGCAAGCACACTTTGCAAAATGCTACAAATATAAGATGGTAGTAAAGTCGTAGTAGAAATAACTAGAAAGCTATTTGGGCATGCTTTTCTTCAGCTTGAGCTTTAGAAATCATGGGAGGTTGTACATATATGTTCAGGCACTAGTGTTTAGGCAAGATGAAATAAGAGCTAATAGTATATACTCTGGACTCCACTTGCCAGGCTTTGAATGCCAGCCCAGAGAGTACTAACAATGAGACCTGGGGCAAGGCACTTGATATCCCTACACTGAATCAGTTTACTCTCACAGAAACGGATGATCTCCAGAGTGTTCCCTTTACAGAGTCGACACAAGGATTCAAAACCGCAACGTGAGCCAAATGTGTGGACATAATCTCCATTCCAGAAATGTTGGCCGTTATGATTGCTAATATCATTATGCTCTCCTGACAATAATCCCATGAGGCTGGCCTCCTCCCCATTTTCCCATGTGAGGAAAATGAGGCTGAAAGAAGCAAATGGCTTGCCCAGTGTCACCCCCCGATAAGGGAAGGCAGGGGCTCAAACCCAGACTGCAGGCAAAGCCCGCCCTCCATACACGCAGCTTAATGAGGGTTTCAGCTTCACGCATCTTTCCCCTTGATTAGGTGTTAAATATTTACCATCTTGCCTTTCTTCCTCTCTACCCTCTTTACAAACGGTTTAATTAAAATCATTCGTTGAGCTCATGATAAAAATATGTAAATGTGATGATTTTTGTGAAATGAATCTATTGTTTCCCTTTCATTCCCAAAGGACTGTGGATAAGAGGGGATAGATAGCCAGGGTTTCCAATGAATTTGAACAAGCACTTGATAATATGTTGTATAACCGATTTCAAGGTCTGGTGGCCACAGGACCCAGAAATTCATGTATGTGAATTGGATTCACAGGCAGGGATGGGGGTATAGGGAGAGGGGCGCCTCCGCAGTTCTAGGAAAACCAAATGGAGGGCGTCTGAAGAGGCAGGGCTGAGAAGGAACCTGATTTTACTTCCCGGCTTCTGCCCCAGCTGGCCCTCGCTCTGCCTGAGGCCTCTCCCAGCTCACCTAGGAGGCGACCTGACTGTCCCTGGTTCCTTTTCCTCTGAGGCCACCCCTGCTGAATGCTCTGGCCTCCCGCACGGACCTGCCTGGCAGGTGCCCTCAGTCCAGCTCAGTGGACTTCTTTTGTTCTTCGAGCACCTGCGCTATGCTCCCTGGGGGTTCAAGCCCTTGCACTCAGACATATTCGCCCATTGACAGTCAGTGGGTTGGGTACTGGGTAGGCAAGAGCCCCCTTTCTTAAGCTTTCAAGAAATCTACAAATGATCAGGCTGACTCCAGAACTGCTGGCCTGCCCTGGTCAGGGGAAGGACAGTTTCCTACACAAGCACCTTTGGGGTTTTTCTCTCTCCCTTTCAACCATAATAGGACATACTTCCAAAGGTTGTTCCCCCGTCTAGCCTGGCTGGTGTAGGAGCCTGTTTTTTAATGGTCCCCTGATATTAGGTAGGTCAGGTCACCCCACATCTCAGTGGTTTAGCACCATGGATATTATTACTTATTCACAGATTAGGTGTGGGGCCTGGGCAGTGGGTGGGGAAACTCCACCTGGTGCGGTTATCTGGGGACCAAGACCCCTTCCATCTTGTGGCTGTACCTCCCTCTCATTCTTGCCATTAACAAGAACTGTGCGGGAAGCTTTTGTGAGCTAGGAAGTGGTGCAAAGTTTGCTCACATTCCACAGCTCAGTTTCCCAGGGCCGCACTGTAAGGGACCTGTGCCCGAGAAGAGGGGCCCACGGACTGTTAGTGAGTGCCGCCTAGGGGTGATCTTTGGATTCCCTGACCACGTGAAGTCTTTGAGGACAGGGAATGTGACACCCAGCGGAATGTGCTGGCTTCTTGCTCAGTGCCCGGTGCTGATATGGAAAAGGCAAACTGGAAAGACTATGTGAGTGAATAAGTGAATGAACGACCTATAACGGAATGGTCAATGGCTAAGTTAAACAAAGCCATTAACAAACCTGTATTCCCCCCTTTAGTTCCAACCAAGACTTTATTCTACTGCTGTGTTGGTCCAGATAGGAGGGAAATGAAGCATAACGTAGAAGTTAGAGATTTCTCTTCAGAATTTTTGGCATTTCTATTGGAATTTCTATAATCTCATACCCCTCCTCTCTGGACAAAAGCTGGGGGCGGGAGGGGCAGCCCCTCTGGGGGATGTTCTCACCCAGGTCTCACCTCACCTGTCCAACTCACCCCTCCCTCCCGACAGAGCCAGTTTTATTCCCTGAGATGACCCAGAGCCACACCCCACACCTACCAAACAGCCGGTAAAGATCTGAGACCTCTGAGTTGTGTCCTTTACATGGACACAACCTTTTTTTCTTTCCAAATGTATAAAGTCCTTTTCTATCTAAAAACATCCATGCGTTCAAGAACATTGCTTTCCTTCAGACACACAATGTCTAGTTGGAACCTCAAGGCTGAGCGAGAGCCTTGGGTTTCAGGCTGGCTCCCCTCTTAATGTGCTGCGGACTCAGCGGTGGGCTGCATAGGGCCCTTGGCAGGGACGGGAGTCACACTGCTTGGGCGCCTCTGCATGCTGTTGCCCTGACAATAGTTCTATCAAAACAAAGGTTGAAGAGCGACCTTCTACTTCCAGGTGCGTCTATTTCCATCGATTCCTCAGCACAGGGTTCCCAGGGTGTCCCCTAGGGGTCCTGTGCTGCTTAGTTCTGTCAGCTTGGCCAGGCCACGGTGCCTAGATATTGGGTCAAACATTGTTCTGGATGTTTCTGTGAGGATGTTTTTAGATGAGATTAACATTTAAACTGATGGACTTTGGGTAAAACAGATTGTCATCCATCAGGTGGGTGGGCTTAATCCAATTACATGATGGTCTTAAGAGAAAACACACTGGAATCCCCCAAGAAAATCTGTGTGTGTGTGTGTGTGTGTGTGTGCACGCTCATGCATGCATGCATGTATAGTATTGATATATATGCACACACACATATGCACATATGTATTTACATATACATGTCTATGTATCTGTACATATGGATACGAACACACATATATGCACACATACATTTGGTAAAGTACCTGGTGCTGTTAACTTCAAATACCGTTTTTCCCAATGAGAAGATCTAAAAAAGCGGTTTCAGTCAGCTTGGTAATATAAACTTTAAAGAATGAAGATGGAATATTCAAATGTCTACTTATATTTATTTCATTAATTTATTTACACATGCATATTTAAAATACCTGAAACACACAGTACTTAACATTAATACTGCAAATGAAATAAATCTTAAAAATAAATTAATTAAACATAAACTACCTGAAATTTACCAATAACTTTATCAATTTGCATGTGGGATTTTTTGTTTTGTTTTAATTTGTTTGTTTTGAACTTTACAAAATCAAGAATTTTCTAAAAAGGTTTCCCATCAATAGTACTTAACATTAGCAGTTCAGTTCATGAATTATCCCCTTGAGAATTCTCAAGGAAAATGAATGTTTTGAGAATCTTGTTTCTTAAGAATTCCTCTCTACTCTGCCTAATTTTAAGAAACACAACTTTTTGGATAATGACAGCAATCATTTAAAAAATGTGAGAATTTCTGATTCCTACTTATATCACAAAGACAATTTTTTAAAAGAGAAACTTTCAAGATGCTGTAATAATTGTTGTTAGAAATACCTCTTCAGTTTCAGGAAATTCATAGTGCCTTGAAAGACCCACAGCATTAGGGAGCAAGAAAGCAAAATAACTCCTCTGGGACATGGGCAAAGTATCTAAAAATTGGCTTAAACCAAATTATTGCCCTGCTTTAAATAACTGAGAGATTTCCCAGGTACCTAAAAATCTACACATAGAGCAATTCCTTCTTTGCTGAAGGTCACTTCTGGGGAAAGTACATCATTTTATGCTCAGGCATACAGAAGCGTGACCAGGTGACCTTCCACCCAGAATGTTGGTAGGTTGGGGGGAGATGCCCCACCCTGGGGGCTTCGGAACACCTTCCACACTTCCTTCCATCAATATTCCAATCTTCTGAAGCCAGTGTAATGGAAACACAGAAGCGAGTTGTTTAAATTCTTCAGACATAACAAATTGTCTATGGAGCTGTGCTGTCCAACAGATAAATAAGATAAGATACACCTACAATTTTAAGTTGTCTAGTAGCACTTTAAAAAGGTAAACAGCAAAATTAATTTTAACAATTACTTAACCCAAAATATTACATCACTTTTAACCTGTAATTGAAATTTAAAAATTCATGAAATATTTACATTTATGTTTTTCTTAATAAGTCTTAGAAATCTGGTGTAATTTTATGCTTTCAGCACAAGCCACTTGGGACCCCTGCATTTCAATGCTCAAGAGATGCCTGTAGCTGGTGGCTACCGTGTTGAGCAATGCAGGTCTAGATACTGGGATGTATAGAGAGGTTGATAAATACAATTTTTTTTCCCAGCATAGAGGAAACAAAATTCTAAAACTTGCCAAGTGATTGAATACATAATTTTAAGGGGTGATTCAAGGAAGAGGGGTATTTGATTTTTTAAAAATTTCCAAGCAGTTCTGTTCCAAATATATTAGTGGCATTTCAGAAGTAGACACATCATCAGTTTAGACCCTACTCTTGACGTTTTCTCTGCCGGTGGCCTGGGGCAAGCTGGTCTCCGGTTCCCCATTTCCACAGTTCTGATTGTACCTTTTCTCTGGCCACCCTGGGCTCCATGTCTGAGGGTTGTGGGGAAGCTCACTTCTGGGAGTCTGTTATGCTGCTGTCTTTTAAAGTCTTCAAGTTTTACATTAAAGAGAAAAACTTTGCACAATAGAATTCAAGTTTCATTTATTAGACATTCACGATGAAATACCGCTCTCCTTGCTATTGACTACCTCAAGCAAGAATTAGTAATGCTAATAAAACTGTCATTTATTGAAAGCCTGCCTCACACTTCATGTTTCCAATGTACTTTTAAGTATGTAATACTTAATTTAATCCTCATAATAACACCGTAAGGGTGAAAACACCTGTTTTATAGATGCTGAGATGGGTCTAAAGTGAAGTCCTTTGCTCAAGGACACAGAGCTGGTAAAAGATAAATAAGGAACCCTTCTCTTGTGCTTCAGGTTCACATGTCTGATTCCAAGGCTCATGATTTTGCCCTGTTCAAAGAATTTCTTCCAGGTGACATTACCGGACTTTTATGTTGTGCGGAACAACTGGCCCAGAAGCAAAAATGACCACATTTGAGTCCAGGCCATCCTTGTACTATTTATTCTATGGCTTTGAGAAAATCACATATCTGACTTCTACTTCCTCCTCAGAAAAATGGAATAATAAAACCCATCTCACATGGGGATTTATGCTGCTTGGGCATCTAAATATACCACAGCATTAATTAAAAGCATGAAAATGAGAGGAAACATAGTTATTTATTAATAGTGGGGTAACTTAAATAAAATAAAATTTGGTTGCATGATATCCCTAAATGATTAGATACTATATAACCATTAAAAGTCAAGTTCTCAAAGAATATTAAATGTCTAGTGTCTGGATGCAATAATTTTTTAGATAAAAAACAATCTATACCATATGATCCTAATTTAGTAGTTCACAGAGGCACATATGAACACAGGAACAAAACAGTCCAGCCAGGAATCACATTTATTATGACTATCTTTGGGTCATAATCACAAGTGATTTTTTAAATAATCTGTATTCTATATATTCCAAAATGTCTATAATGATCATATATTAATTTCTCTTCCTTAATAAGGAAAAATGTATTTTTAAGTGGCATCTCTAGTTCCCAGGAAAAGTTCACTTTTAATGAAGACCATTTGATTCATCAAATAAAGTTTCCTACCTCCTACACTCAATGAACTATTTTAAGTCTCTTCTTTCCTCAGACACCTACTGTTCTTATTAATTCTAATGCACTAGCAGCCCTCATTACAACACCCCTGAGGGACTGTAGGAACAAGAGCTTTTTCTGACAGGCTCAAAGTGAGGTCATGGGGAAAGTAAGGAAAATTGGTGACTTTCTAGTTCCCTAGTGACCTAAGTGTTTTCCTTTCCTAAGTAAGCCATGCTTCTGTGAGTTCCGTGTATATATATTAATAGTACCAGATGACGAAGTTGATCTTTTATGTAATAATGATTTCCTGATTTAGTTAGAGATTCCAGTGCTTTCCATAGGGGGGAGTTTAAATGCCTAGCAATACTTAAAGGATTTTTAAAGAGGAGTGAATCCCATCTGTGTTTATATGGAACTGGAGATTGCAAAAGGAGCCCGGGATGATGGGGGTTTGACTATTTTGCTGTTCCTTTCACTGTAAAACTTGAAGCTGTTTGTTGGACATCTCAGAGACTCTAGTCTGTAAAAGAAGGCTGGGGTTTCTCCTCTCAAAGTTTGCAGGTGACATGGGACATCTGTTAACACTCTGCATTAACAAGGATGCTGTAGAAATGGAAAGCTTTGCTCCCCAAACGTTAGTTCCTGGCTCCTTTAAGACTATGGGGAAAGTCTTCCCAAATTCTCTAATCAAAATGAATATGACTTTGCTCCCACTGGAACAAAGTAGGAAGGTTCCTTGGTGCCTGTAGGGAGACTGAAAGGATTATGACATCAAGAATGATGATAGGCTAGAGCAACTACGGAGTTTAGATTCATTGCTACTTGATCGTTCTTTCTGTTGAGTGACTTCAATTTGAGTGTGTGTGTGTGTGTGTGTGTGTGTGTTCCTGTGAATGATCCAGTTCCAATGAATGATCAAGTTGAAAAAAAAAATGTTGCTAAAGGCCGTATTTGCTAAGTTTCTGTAGGAACAGTCTTTTGAGGAGGGGGCTTGAGGAAAGATGGACACCGGATTTCAAGTCAGAATGACTGCATGCAAGGTCTGTCTGTACCAGGCACAGGATGTGGGACCTGCGTGAAGCCCCTCCAAGCCTCAGGTCCCCTTCTTCTTCAGGCCTACTCTCTTCCCAGGTCCTGAGAGGAGAACGGAGGAGACCATCTCACAGTGTTATGACAGGGTAAACTGAAAGAGTGGATACGGGTTATGGTTATTTCATTCTACTGAAGATATTCTTTTCAACCCGATATTACAAAGGATAACCTGTTACCTGAACATTCGTTGAATGCAAACCAGAGTTTAAAAAATGCTCTTCCACATGCTGTCTCGCTTATGGTCATAAGTAGGATTGCTCCTGGTGATAAAGCAAGAAACTGTGGAACGGATCAACATTAAAATCTTATCTGAGAGTCCCAGAGGCTGGTGCTCCCAAACTTCTTGCCAGAAGCAGGGTGGATCGAACAGCAAGTTCAGATCTTTCTTTCCCTTCAACTTTTTTCTTAGGCATTTGGTCCTCCACTTCAGAGGCCTAGAGGAGGGTTTACAAGGGAACTGAGAAATTCTTTTTGGGTGTTAAGAAGGTTGTTTTTTTTAAGGGGGGGAACTTCATAGGCCAACATGAAATACAAAAAAAAAGGTCCCTTTATGAAAGCTATCCATCAAATGTCAAGGATAATAATCAATTTTCTGTCACAATGAACTGATAAAAGCTTTCAGCAATAATGTCATGGGGGGGGTGGAATTTGTGTTGGAACTCGAAACGCACAGCCTTGATATCAAACGAATTCATAAAAGCTCAATGCTGCTGTAGCCCTCGGAGGCATGACAAAATACAATTTCTCATCCACAGGATATGGAATAATTCCCCTTTTTTATTTCTACACCAAGAGAAGCAAAAGGAAATCTGAATTTCAAAAAAAAAAATATTACCCAAGCCTGCTTTCACAGGTGAACATTAGCGATCATTCTGGCTGCTGATATCAGACCCCGTTCTGCTGATTTCTCTCACATCATGCAAATGGCTGCATAATGCCTGCTCCTCTTGGAATGTAAAATCAAATCAGCCTTCTAATGCTACACGCCGGTGATGAGCTTGGGAATAAATATGCAGAAGCGCATGAAAAAATTCAAGGCAATCAAGAGCAGCCTGCGTCCTCACTCGGACGATAAATCTTTGTCTATTTCAATCGTGGGGCTGGCCGAATCAGTGTAAAATTCCAGTGGGGATGTCATCAATTTCTGTTAACCTCTCTATTCCTCTTTGTGTTGGCTGTGGGGTGATGGATTGGCTTTGTCACTTCTGCTCCGTTCACAGTATGTTAACACGGAAGGGTGCAGGCAGGTTATGAGGAAAGGTTATTGCTTGGCCCAGCCGTGACCCTCACTTAGTCTCTTCCATAGGATCCTGGGTACCTTTCTTTCTGGGGGAATGAGGTGTCTCCTTTTGGTTCCTGGGGGCTCAGCTCAAAGACCACAGGTTGGCTAGTACAGCTTTGAATCACAGGTCACCTTTCTGAAGTGGAAATAGGTCTATCGATTCAGCTTCCAGAAGAACAGCTGGTAGTGTATTAAAACAATGGAAGGAAAGCATTGGAAACTGGGGCTCTGCAAAGAGCCAGACTCCAAGCCACTACATGACCCACCAAGTAGCTGTAGCTCTCTTGGTATCACTTTCCAAACTGTAACTGGCTTTTTCCAGCCATAAAGCTGTAGTTCTTTCCAACAATTCTAAGGGAGTATTGAAGGCCTCCGTTTCCCCCAGAGGTGTATTTTAACAAACTGCAATACTTGGTCTGCACATAATATGTGAACATTGACCAATAAGTCCAGGAGCTAACTCCATATTCTCACGGCACACACAGGCCATGACTTCAGGACCACAGGCTGGTTACTTTTGATGTTGCCGTCATTATTAACACATATCTTAGAACTCTGCTATCCATATGTGGCCATTTAAATGTAAAATTCACTCACATGAGATGAAATAAAAAATTCAGGTCTTTAGTCTCTCATTTCAAGCACTTTGACGGTCACCTGTGACTCATGACCACTCTATTGGACAGCACAGACATTGAATGTTTTCATCATCATAGAAAATTCTATGAGAGGGAGCTGGCTTCGACTGCATTTATCTAAATGGGTCTGTGCCTTTCAAAGTATTCACCAAGTCAGATATTTATTTCAATAAGGTTGCCATTGTTGAAACATGGGAGCTTAGTTTTATAGCTATTAATCAAAGATGAGGTATGCTTATAAGGTAATGGTTTGCTTGGAAACGGACTCTAAAGGAATTCCAAAAACGTTTCAAGCTTGCTTTGAGTGATGGCAAAGTTATTGAAATAAGTATGGGTGGAAGAGCCTACAGGCATTTGCTTCAGACCGATCTGAATTCCAGACGCAAATCTGACACTTCCTAGTGCTGAGACCTTGGAAATTTCCCTTAACCTCCCTGAGTCTCAGTTTTCTCATGTGTGACATAAGAAAGAGCAATCTCTACTTTTTATGGTTTTTTTTTTCCTGAAGTTTAAATGAAATAATTGCAAGGAAGTCTAGGATGGTGCATCAAACAGAGCAGGAACTTAGAACATATTTGCTCACATGATCTTAAAAATTCTATACTACAGATCTTCAAAAAGGATTTTGAAACAGTATATAATAAGGACAGCTGCAACAGCAATTTTTAATCATTAAATATGGAGCTAAGCACTAACTATCCACCTTGGGGGAGAGGTTGTTATTCGTTTAATTTGGGGTGAGCTGGGGCAGGCAGGTCACCTCCTGATGCACACTCATACCTCATCTCCTGACAGCCCAACCCTTCCTGGACTTCTAGGACATCCATGGGCAAGTGCCACTCTCCCTGAAATGGCAGGCCACAGCTTCAGCAGGATAAGTGCTGGCTGGCTCTGCTTGTAAGAGGAGTTGGGACCAAGGTGCTGTCAGGGGGAGCAGCACCTGGAAGCCTGGGATCTCACGTGGGTGTGTTGACCAGGTTGTCCACGTCTCAAGCTCCCGACATCCTTCACTTCCAGTCAGAACAGGGGACCCATGTGTAAAGGGTGTGTTTCTGAGCAAAGCCCTCCTTCCTTTATGTGAACACTGACCAATAAGTCCACTCAGAAGTTTTGAGCCTGCACTTTGACCCTGTTCAGCAGCTGACTACCCACCTCCTACCTCCCCACCCACAGAACAGGGATATTACCTCGGACCCTGCAGCATGGCCGAGGTGGGGCATCCTGCCAAAGCTTGAAGTCTAGAGACCTGGTTTGTTTCATGTGGTCAGGACAGCTTCACCTCTGGGGAGCATGTTCAGGCTGTTTGTGTCTCAAACCCATAGGTATTTTCCTTGCACATGGTGAATGTTCTGTAAATGTAAAAATCTGCTAAACAGTAAATGTGAATGCATGTTACAGGCTAACATTATTTTATAACATGTTAAGATATTACTAGTGCTCAGAAGACTAGTTTTCTAAACAAAATGGCAGCATTATTTTATAGCTATATTTAAGACCCATCAATTAATTAACCAATTTGTTAACTTACCTGTTGTCTTATTACCTTTTTCTAAGATTTAAGGCTGGTGGCAAGATTATGGAATAAATAGGGTTAAGAGAAAGTAAACAATAGAGGGGAAGAGAAAATAATGCCTGCATTAATGCACATTAAAGATACTGAAGTCCAGTAAAAATATTAAATTCCAGTAGCTAAGAATTTGGCTAAAAAAGGCCTCCATCATAACAAAATGTTATTAAATGTCTACCGTAAGTCACAGTATGTTCCTGTCTTATTCTTAAACCTTACAACCAACTTGATTTGAAGTCAACCCATGGTCAGAGAGATCGTGATGGTTAATTTTATGTGTCAACTTGACTGACCTAAGGGAAGCTAAGAGAGCTGGTAAAACATTATTCTTGTCTGTGTCTATGAGCGTGTTTCTGGAAGAGATTAGCATTTGAGTTGCTAATTAAAGAAGATTGCCTCCCTCAGTGTGGGTGGGCATCACCCAATCCATTAAGAGCCCAAACAGAGCGAAAAGATAAGGGAATGGAGGATTTGTTCTCTATGCTGGGGCTGGGATGTCCATCCCCTCCTACCCTCATATATTAGTGCTCCTGGCTTTTGGGCCTTTGGATACAGACTGAGTCGCACTACCAGCTTTCTTGTGTCCCCAGCTCGTAGACGGCAGCTCATGAGACTTCTCAGCTTCCATGACCACGTGAGCCAATCCTTTATAACATATGTATGTCCTATTCTATATATTGTTGGTTCTATTTCTGTGAAGAAGCCTGACTAATACAGAGGTTACAACACTTGCTGGAGGTCACTCAATAAATGCAAGGTTTTGCTTATTAATCCAGGTCTCTCTTTCCACTAGATGAGGTTACTGTTATAAAATCCAGTTTGGCAAACATCAAACTGTAGGAAAATGGCCAAAGTGCCAATGGTGCTGATTTCCATGAATTGGACAAACTACTGTATTTAGGGATAGATATAAATACATGAAATAATGGTCTTCAAAATAAAACCTTTAGCTAAAATCCAAAATCTGTTGTCCCAATCAGTACGACAAAACTTTGGTTTGTCCTAGAGAGATTAGCGCTCTCATTTAACACTTTCTAGGGAAGCAGAATGGGGTGATAATGAAGTGCAGGGGTACTAAAACAAGGCTGTCTGCAGTGGAATCCCTGCCCTGCCACTGGTCGGCTTCATGACCTTGAACTCATTCAGCCTCTAGAGCTTTTGTGTCCTCTTCTGTAAAATGGACATCTTAGTACCTACCTCACAGGTTTGTTATAAGTCTTGAATCCGATAAACTATATAAAGCACACAACACAATACTTAATGGGACTCAATCTATGGCAACCTATTAACATTTTCATAGCAAAGAGTGCTTTTGCAATGCACTGGAGTACTCTGTACCATTCCACATGCGTGGTTTCACTTGGTCCTGGCCTGCTAGGGTTAGAAGTGGTCCTGAGATTACTACACTGATTTTATTGATGAGGAAACTGTTTTAGGGAGGTAAAGTAACCTCTCATGACAGCCATAAAGCCAGGAGCCTCCATATTCAAGTTATTTTAAGTCTACAGCATTTGGAAAGAGAGTGGGTCTGGATAATTAGTCTACCAAGGGAACATTTGACATGTAACCTGAAATAAGAGATTAACATTGCTCTGGGACCAAATTAATAAGAAACTGGTCAAAACTCCACTTTCAGTTATGTATATATACATGGATTAGATAACTGCATTTAGGGATTTAAAATGAGTTGACTCTGAGGTGGGGGTAGTGAGACATATCCATCTAATTATCTGCTAGGCTGCAAATTCCCGAGCTCAGGGAAGTACCTGTTCTGTTTGCTATCTCAAAAATACCCAATAGAATGTCTGGCTTGCATCAGCTTTTATGATTAGGGAGTAGAAGAATGAGTGAAGACGGAATGGAGAAATGAATGAAAGAAGCCCCAAAAGAAACTACCCCCTAATTAGCTCAGTGGTTCTCAATAGAATCCACTGGAGAGCTTTTTAAAAGATCTTAAGCCTGGACCACATCTCAGACAAATAGTATCAGAATCTATGGGCTTGAGCAAGATTCTTTTTAATAGTGCTCCAAGTGAACCTCATGTTCAGCTAGGAGGGAGGATCACTGATCTAGTCCTACTCATCAATTTTACAGATGGAAAACCTGGATCCATCAAGAGAAAAGACTTGCCCAAGGCATTTATATAAACCAGGGGTGCTTCTGAAGCCAGGGGCTTTTGGATCATGTATGTGTCCGTGTGTGTGTAAATGTATACCGTGATTTCTCATGCTGTTCTTTCTTTACAAACGCATTTGACCTTCTGCTCCTTGAAAGTCTTTATTCATCGGTCCTCTTGGTATATGTCACCTATTTCAGCCTCTTTTCTGGGGTTTTCCCAGTTTAGAAGCTTCCAGTGATATTTTACATCTGTAGGCTGGGTGACCTTCTGAGGTCCTAAAATCTTCTGCGTTTTCCAAAGTTCATGGGTTACAGTGTACTATTGTGAATCCTTACACTGCATCCTCCATTATATAGTATGCTCGTCAAGGGCAGAAAGGATGTTTTCTTAGCTACTGTCTCCAGGGCTTGACACATGGGCTCAATTAATAGATAATGAATAAATGTGGGCCAGTTGCTTTACATACATAAAAGTGATTTGTATATACATATACATATCTGTGTGAGTGTATATCATTTATGTAGGACTTATTTAAAAATGTATCATTTTGAATGTACATACGATTAAATGTAAATGAGATAATTTAATTTAATGTGACAGGATTTATTGAGCACCTATTATACCTAAAGCACTTTGTAAAACAGGAGATTAACAATGAGTAGGATAGAGTCTCTGACCTTCCCAGAGCTCACAGGCCAGTGGGTCAGGCTTACTTACTAATTACAACACAGTTCATTTTTAGTGTTAACTGTGGTGACAGACCAATGAGCAAAGTGCTAAGGATACAAAAATGAGCTGAAAAGATATGATGAATGAAACGTTAACCCAGTGGTTCTTAAACTTCCTTGGGAGGGCCTCTGAGAACTTGATGAAAGCTACTGTGGATAGTCTTCCCCCAAATGTGCACAAAGCGTAGCCCTTACAGATCTACTGAGGATTACCCATGGCTCCTGGCCACCCATTGATGCAGGATGCTTGATTCTGGTTGCTGCCTTGGTGTGGTTCAACGCCTCCCTACCCCTGAGTTTTATGTGCCATCTACCGAGTCAGGGCTTCCCCATCCAATACAAGTTAGCAACCAGACTCTACACACATTTCTAGGCCTTTTACTTCCATCTTACAAGGGCTGGGAGACTGAGAAGGAGGCTCATTTACTGCAGAGACATCAGATATATTCACCTAAGTAAGTTTTCTCCTGATGTGGTTGTGGCTTGGCACGTGATCTGGAGAGAAAACCACGGAGCACGTTGCTCAGGTCAGAGTTGAGCCACTAGGCTGAGCATTGAAACACATTCCCATCCTTTATGATATGTAGTTTCCCTTCCTGATGTGAGTTCTATGTGGAAATGGATTCCCTAGTAAGCTGAAACATGGGCTCCCTTTCTCCTGTAACATCCCTCATCATCCCCTGGCCGGATCAACTCATGGAACATTTCAATTACTTTGTCCCTGATATTATTTAATACAATAGTTTTCAAACTTTGGAATCTCACTTAACAGTAATGGAGGACCCAAATGGTTTTGCTGGTGTGGGTTATATCTATCAGTATTTACCATATTAGAAATGAAAACAAATGTTTAGAATACTATTTATTAATTTACTTACAAATAACAATAATGATTCCATTACCTTGGTCCTGAAAATAAGATTTTGTAATAAAACATAATGAGTGTATTATAAATAAAATCACTGAGAAGAGTAACTTTATTTTACATATCTGTAAGCTCTTTAGAGCTTCGTAGAAGATAGCTGAACTGTCATGCCTCCTTCTGCTTTCAATATGTTGTGACATATTTTGATTGAAGTATATGACAAAAATGTGGCCCCACGTATTTGTGTCATTGGAAAAGAGAGCAGTATTTTAATAGTCATTCAGACAATTTGGGATATTCTATCTTGATACTATACCAGTGACTCAGCAGGTGGTGGTTTCTTAAAAGTTAGTTATAATGTGAAATCTGAAATCACATCAATGAGCTTTTCATGTCCTTTTAGATTAAAATATATCAGTCTGTCTTGAACCTTAAATGTAATTAATGATAGACTCCTATATGACTTTGAAACACCCTATATTTGTCTCTTGGAAAATTAATGCACTGAGTTATGCAGGTCTTCTCAATGCTGACACATTTCTTTATGCATTACCAAAAAATCACCTTCATTAATATCACCACTGATACAATCAGAAAAGTCTTAATATTGGGAAGGAGTCAGGCTCATAAACAGATAACAAGTTTTCCAAAGTTCAAATTTTAAGTTGAAAGCTCTCATTCTACTGTTGGCAACAAATGCAATCAGTTGTTTTTGCTGAAGTGAAAATGTCCAGCTCACTTTGTTAATTTTGTTTAAAAACTGTCTGCCAGACCCCAAAATCTGAATGATCATAGTCTGTAAGTTGTTGCTTCAAGTGAAGATAGAATTCCATGGAGAAAGTCCTAGTTGAGCGCACAACCCAAGTGCCTTTCCTTGAAGCTGCCATCATATTTCACTAGGTAGCAGAAGTTCTTTATTTATTCTTCCATTTCGTCAGTCAGGATATTATTATAACTGTGCTAGGTAGAAAAATGTCCCCTTAAAATGTCTACGTTCTAATCCCCAAAAGCTGTGAATGTTTTCCCAAGCTTTACATGGCAAAAATAACTTTGCAGACATGATTAAGTTGAGACCCCGCAATGAGGAGATTATCCTAGATCATTTTGGGTGGGTCTAGTCTAAATACATCAGTTTCAGAAGTGGAGAAGGGGGGTGTGACTATGAAAGGAAGACACGGAGATGTAACGAGGTTGACTTTGAACGGGAAGCAGGAGGCCGTGAGCCAAGGGGTGCAGGCAGCCCCTAAAGTTGGAAAAAGCCAGGAAAAGGATTCTTCCCTGTAGCTACCAGGACTGAAAACACCCCTGCTTACACTTAGATTAAAATCACGTGGTGACACCCAAGTCCGATTTCTGACTTACAGAATTACAGTATAAATAGATTTGCATTGCTTTAAGCCGCTGTGGCAATGGATATAGAAGCAATTGGAAACTAATGCAGACCTATACTTCCAGGTAACACAGAATAGCAGTAACAGTTTTTATAGTTTCTTGAAGGACTTTCTCAAGTAAACCTGGAAGTGGAGAGGTGCCTTTTCACTTCTTTTGAATCTTTTTCTTGAGCCACTGCCGTGAGTTGTGCTAAAATGCCAGCAGTTCTACCTACCATAGCTTTGAATCATAGTGCAAACGTGTATACAGTGCAAAAAGCAGAGAAGATCTCAGTGCTATTACAACAGGAGCCTGGATGTCACAGACCCCCTGAAAGAGTCCCAAGCATCCCCAGGATCCATAGACCATGTGTGAGAATCACTGGTTTTAGTTGTACAGTCATTTTTCAAAGCATACTGCAAAGTTTTATCTGCTCCTTAACCATCACCCTACCCCCCATGTTCAATTTATGGACTACCCCAATAATTAAATTAGATAGCTTTGGGGTTTCAACAAAGTAAGGTGAGATGGAAGTTTGGGGATCTTGAATCTCACTTTTTGACAATTTCTTCCTTAATATTCAGATAAGTGCAACTACATTTCTGGGAAATTCTCAGTGCAACTTTGTATCTTAACACATCAATAACCTTTTTGTATGTAAGCATTTTCAGTGATTTAATTTGGGTTCCTCTGTATCTACTACATCCCAGCATTTATCAATTTAAATAAAATGAAGACATGAATACATACATCCTTCCATTTCGATACATATTTCCATTCATTTCAATCAAGTCATTCACTTGCTTGCTTTCTCAGAGAATCAGATCAATGAAATGGATGAAGTTCTCCCATGTGGGCAAACTTCTTTGGAGAATAAATTTAAACCATCCGAACTGGGATGCTTGGAGCTAAAATTGTATGCTGTGGGCTTTCAGTACTTCAAGGTAGGCACTTTAAAACTACAGTGCTCTCATTAAGAGATATATTCTTTTTAATTGATTGGTTTTAAAAAGAAAATCTTCTAGTGAATGAATTCAGCCACAGGTGATAGTTAAAGCCACAGAAAGTGCTGGACTGAGGAAACCAGAACCCTTTCTGTGATGAGAGCCGAGAACAGGGCTGATTCTAAATGGCTGAGACTTTCATATATGCTATGCCTTTCCTTTTCTTTCCAGACAGACAACTCTACTACATGCCTCAGTCTCCCCTGTAGTTAGGGGTAGCCATGTAACTGGATTTCAGCTAATGGAATGTGAGCTGAGGTGAAGAGTACCAACTTCCAGGAGGGGCCCTTAAAAACCTCCCATGCCCTCTCTGGCTCCAGAGCAATTTTGGAAGCTGCATGTTAAACCCGCCTTAGCTTCTGTCACTCTGGATCGCTGAATGACCGCATGGAGCAGTTTCTCCCTTCTTCTTGGCCTCTAGCATTATCGTAGTAGAATTGAGGGGATGTGTTTGAATATTATACACCACCACCACTCCTAATCATAGCTCTTATTTACTTACTGTAAGCTGGACATTGTGCTGCATGCTGAACATGCATGATCTCATTTAAGCTTTGCCAAAACACTGCAGAGTGGATCCATTCTCATTTTACAAACAAAGAAACTGCATCTCACAAAGCTAAAGCATTTGCCTGGACTACATGGCTGAGAGATGGCAAAGTTGAATTCAGAGCCAAGTCTTTCTCACCGAAGTCCATCCTCTGTTGTTCTGGGATGCTACCCCGCTTTCCCCACTGGAATGCCTCTTCTTCCTTCGTGTCTGCATAGAACCTATGAGTTATTTGATTCCACTCAAGAATATAAATTAATTGCATTGGCAGCAAGCATTTATTCTTTCAAACTTACAGTGGCCACTCCATAGCAAACTCAGTTCTGACTCACTGAGGAACACATAGAGGACCAGTTCGGGTGCCTGGCCGGCCTCACAATATATATAGGATGACAACTCTCTTCCCAGATAATTGAGGCAGTGTGTGCTGAACTGTCCTCTGTGTGAAGTGGGCTTTGGCCCCAGCGTGTTGAAGATGCCACTCTGTTGGTGGTCTGTGATGGGTCTCTTCTAAGTGGAGATTCCAGGTGACCTGCAACAGAAATCAGCTGGTTAGCTTAAGTAGAAGAAAGGTACTCCTTGGAAGGCCAGAGGATGGGAACATGGCAGGGGCTAGGGTGTCCCAAGGGAAGGAACCCTAGCTCTTGGGGTTTATATAAGGCCCCTCATTTCCTTACCCTAGGACCATGCAATGTCCATCCCTCCATGGTGTGGGGGGACATGTCTCCAAAGCCTCAGCCTGGTGGTGACTACTGAAGAAGGGTTTGGGCTGGTAGGCATGAAGGGAAGGGACATGAGTAAAGTAGGGATGTTGGGGGTTGGTTCTGGGAACACCATGGTTGCCCAGCTTAGCTCTTCTGTAGAATATAATTAAGGCCCACAGGTCTTTCTCGATCCAGGATGCACTGGTATGGCTCTCCTAGTGATTAACTATGTATAAACATTTAGTCTGGGCTTTCATTTTAGTCCAGTGTTAAAGACAGACTTTTATAGTGCTGAGCTGAGTATGTGATATACACAGAAATTTTCCTAGCCAGTCTGTGCATTGAATTCAAGCGGCCCCCTCCCTCCATGTGGAGGGCAGCCCCTGAAACAGAGAGGAGTGCCCTCCAGCCCACAGGAGGCGTGCAGCACCTGAAGCTTGCATTCCAGCTTCACTCTCCATTTCCTTCCACTTGAGTCCTTGGGCCCTTGCCCTGAATTGTAGAAGTCGCCTTCCTTGGCTTGACTCTGGCCACTTTCTAAGGGTTCCTTTGCCAATACTTGCCTTTCCCCATTTTTTCCCCACTCCTAATAACCCCTGGATCACCCTACTAGCAGCCACAGCTTCTGGGACCCACTTTTCAGGCCAACCCAGGGAAAGAGAATGAGGTAAGTCCAAGTAGATAAGAAGTTTGGCCCAACTTGGCCACAGATCACGGGGCCTATCTTGTTCCCTGCTGTGTCCCTCTGTTTCATAAGCCCAGATGCTGATAGGTAACTGGAAGAAAGTACGTGGGGATGGATACACTTATGAGGAGCTGAAACAAAAGAAAAGTTTTCAAGCAGTCTCTCAGGGCAGTCCTTAGCTTGACAACTTGGTAACAGCATGAAAACAAGTTAAGCCAAAGAAATACCTCCCCTGAGATCGTTCATTACTTTTCCCATCTAGGTGTGGATGCCATTAAGGCAAATTATTGCCTCTCAAATATTTTTAGCTCGATGCCCATATCTGTCTGCATTTGCCTTAGAGGTACATGTTTTCAACTAAGTAATAGGACATACAAATTAAATGCAATTTCGAATTTAAACTTGTACAAGTGTCACTTATCAAGTCCCCCCTGATAGTCCCAGGGGGCTTCCCATAGCATTGTTGGAAAGTATATATTACTGTTCCCATTATCTAGTCCAAGAGTTTCTTATTAAAATAAAAGCCGGCAATACGGTTAATAATTTATGTACTGCTGAACCACAGCAAATGTCTGGGCCCTAGCACATAGATTTATGTCTCATATCTTTCTTCTCATTTATGTTATTTTTTATCATGTACATACTGACATATAGATGTAAACACCCAACTAGGACATTTCAAGATTAAAAGGTAGCGTGTACTATAACATTTTAAAAATTGAAAATGGGTATGGAGAAAGATGGGTGCATTCAGCAGTCCAGAATTCTGGTTAGGTGTTCAGGCCCAAGTACCCATCCTAGAGCCTTAAACTTGATCTAGACACTAGTCTGGGTAGTGAAATGGACGCAGTGTATTGTCATCAGTTGACACTATTACTTGAGAATATTTTCTCTTGCTTTTCTCCCAGTCCTGACCACTCGAGAGCCTGGCAGGCTCCCAGGACTCTGGTTCTGGTTATCACAGACCCTAGATTTACCTTCCTTTCGACCTTGTATGACAAATGTTACCAACAGTGCTGTACTAGGTGCAGAACTGGCACTGAGTAAATGGGTATGGGTGAAATCAACTTGGATTTAGGAACCCCTGCTGACCTGAATGCTGGCTTTTGCAATCAGCTGATTCTTACTGCTGCCTCCCTTCCTCCCCCATCATGTACTAGCTCAGCCCACGGCCCCAGGACACTCCTCAGGCATCGTCTGTGTTTGAGTTGGGTATCTGTTTCTGTTCCTCTGGGATCTAACTGTTAATGCATCTCATTTTTAATTGCATTTCAAACAAGTATTTCTTTTGCGCTTTAAAAAGTGTAGGTTTGAACAACCCACCAACACAATACCTTGCTTTAGATAATAACTTAATGTTGTTTCCTCATCCGGAGAATGAAGGGACTAGATTAAGCAACAGAATTTGTCTCTTCCATGTCCCTGTCTCTACTTCTGATGCCCCAAGGGTCAGCGGCTGTATATTATTTAAAGTAAACAAAATTAAAATCCCACTATTTATGGACTTTCTGTCTGGCCTCGGGTTAACAGTGCAACGCTTCCATACAATATTTGGGTGTAGGTCTTTATGATCACAAAATGATCTCCTTCGAAAGGACCTGTTTTCCAGCTGGAGAAGACAAGCCACAGTCTTGGCAAGAAAAGCATTCACTCTCTGAACCACCGAGGAGCCTCAGAAAATGTTTACGGGGAGATCAGAAAGCCAAGGGTTCCAGGTCTACCGCTCAATATAACAAAAGCATAATGATTTATAAGCAAAACAATGTTTTAAATCAAGCAACCCATTCATTCATTCAAAAATGCTGTTGAAAATTGCTCGGTATGGATCCAAGGTTCATGGATGCTGTACTATCAAGTTCAGCCCAGAACATATAAAGAACAGAGCAGAAAAAATTGATATGCAAGGTCCTACCACCAGCCTCGGTAGTGCACACCTGTGTGTAGAGGGGAAGGGTGTTCTTTCAACTTTTTCTCTCTATGTAAACATGCAACTTTTGTTACTTCAGACATGATGGATACATGATTAGGCACTTTACTTTTCTCCTTTTACACTAATGTAAGCATTTTCCACAGTTTTCATAGCTATCGTTTCACTCCCCTAGAATTTATTCTTTGCTGTGCGATTAGTTGTTTAGATTTTCCTTATTCCCTTTGTTTTATTACAAATAATACTTCCAGGAAAACCTTGGTGAACTTAAACTTTGTTTTTAGATTTTTCTCTTTGAATAGTTCTCCCAAAATATTAAAGTAGACTGGAGCCATTTTTTTTTCTATTTAACTACACAGAAGTTACAGGCAATATTGACTACGTCTTCTCCATAGAAGACAAAATCAATCATCTTAAGCCTTCTCAAGTCTTCCCTTTTCCCCAAACATTTTCGTTGGCTACACTGTGACTTCTGCTTTGTCAGGGGTGAGGTGGCACACATGCTCCTCTGCCGAAATGACTCCTGTAGCTGTTTGGTCGGAGTTCTTTATTTCAATAAATTCAGTGCTCACTTCCAGGTATTTTATCAAATTCCCCCTTTCTTGAGTATATTATTTGCACTGCTTGTTCACCTCTGTGGATTTCACCATTGAGGTTTTCAGAAGCACCCTCCAATTTTATCTTCCCTGAGTGTTTAATATGTGGAATGCTATGCATATAGCTATGGCTAATAGTAACTAATATGAATTGCTACTGGTTCTAATTAATGAATCTCATTAAGAAGAGATAATAAAGAAGATTGATCAGGTGCGGCACCATGATCACAGTCTCAGACTTTGGAGGTAAGGACATTTTCCCTTGAGCCCTGGGTGTGTCACTTAACTGGGTGTGTGAACATAGGCACATAACCCAATACCTTTAAGCTGTAAAGTTCGCAGCTGGGAAATGGGGCTGATCATGGAGCCTACTGGGTAGAGTGCTGTGAGAATTAGATGAGATCATGCATATGTAGCATTTAGTGTCTGGCACATAAGGAACAGTTCATGATAATGGTAATAACTCAACATTTCCAAATACATTTTATTTAAAAAGTTGTCCAGTGTTAGTAGCTTGTTAGTTTTATTATTATTGTCAACCAGTTCAACCAGCATTTCTTGAGTATGTTCTGTGTGCCAAACAGTAGACTATGCACATAGAACTACTATATAGTAGACTGTATTTTTCTAAGAAAAACAAGATATGGTCTCTGTCCCCTCCCCCAGGGGTTTCTTATTTAGAGAAGACAAAATATTGTTTGTGATTTGGGAAGGGGGTCTGGAAAGTCGTATTACTTTTAAAATAAGTCTTTGACTATGTGCTCTTTTATTCCAGCGATGAAGAAAGGGAAAACCACAGCCATGTGGCCCCAAGTGGTGGCACTCTTCATATGCCTCTCAGCACCGTGGCACTTAGGTAAGACTGGAACTCGGAAACCTGATGGTTTAGAGCTGATGCTCTCATGCAAAACAAAAACAAACACCAATTAAAAAAACTAAGATAATAAAATGTTCCCGAAGAACATTATAGCCCCACTCCTTGCACAGAACGTGGCACACAAATTCATCAAGCTTTAGGGGACACTCAGGACTAAAAGGAAACAATCTTGAAAAGCCGGCACACTCAGCATTCCTTCCTGGAGTAAGTGTGAAAGTGGTTCATGTCCATAACGGGACAGATAGGATTCTATTAAGTCAGACTTCACTAAAGGCATCACATGTAACATCATTTATGAAAAGGGGTCCTGGGTGAAATGTGTGCCCTGCTGGCGGGCACACAGCTGTCCATGTGTGAGCTGGGAGATACCAAGGGGAGCGTGCCCCATCAGGAGAGTAGGGCAAAGAGCAGGTTTCTGGGGTTTTAAAATCATAAGTTTGAGCCCAGGCATAAGGGAAATCATAGGAAAGAGACTCAAAGAAGTTACATCTCGTAGAAGCCGTAAGTAAACTTCTTGACACTTAAAATCAGGTACTCAGTCCCAAGATGCATAAAGGGTCTGCTGAACAAGTGGAGCTGTGTGGCCATGTGGGAATCTTTTTTTCATCTGAAAGGGTTAAAGATGAGCAGGTGAGCACCCAGCAACCAGTGACCAGCAGGCTGGGCTCTCAGCTCCCAAAAAACACGTTCCACACTTCCAGGCACTGCCAGCCTGGGAGGTTTGTGGCAGGGGAGCATGGGTTATAAAGATTCACCTACTTTTAAAGAAACTCTGGAACTACATTCCTTAATCTGCTAGCTTGCAGCTGGCTAAGTGCCCTGATGGTATCAACGGGGTCTTCCATCCCCAAACACAAAGCATAATCCATGTCCCATGTCACTCATGAGTTTGACTGGTGTCCTGTGAGAGACTCTTTTTTCTACCTGTGCCTTAAGAAATGGCATGTGTTGACCTGTACATCTTGTTGGACAGGGTTGGGGGCCTGGGTGATTGAAGCAAGTAGAGACGAGAGGCATAATGTCCCTTTCCCACACTATAAATAAACCAAGTCACTGCCCATGAAGTTAGCAATGTGCCTGAGGTGGTAAAGTATGGCAAGCGTTTGCTAGGTCCAAAGGGGCCAATTGAAGATCTAGCTGGAATATAATAAGTTGGTTTAAATAATTAATACATGAGTGTACTTCCATGATTCATTATGTCAATGACTCATTTATCCAATGAAGCATGTAAGAGATCTAGAAATCATTCTTGAAACCTCTTTCTAGCCAGCTGCCCCTTCCCAATTCAATCACTTTCCTGCTTCTGTCAATTCCACACCCTAAAACGTATTCTGAGCCCATGTGCTTTCCCTCCATTTCGCCAGCATCCTGGTAGACCATGCTACCCTCTTCCAAAGCCAACAGTCCTGTGACTGGTCTCCGCTGAGCTTGCTCACCTGAGCACCTCACCCTACGGTTCATGATCCACATGCGTCTGACCGCTTAAAAACATTCAATAGCCTTCCCTTAGGGAGACTCGACGGTGCCTGGCCCGGCCACCTCCTGCCCTTCCGGCCTCCGCCTGCTCCTCTTTCACTTCCTTGCTTCTACTCCAGCCAGTTGGCTGCCTTTCAGTTCCCTTAGTTCAGTACGTTCCTGCTCACCTGAGGGACTTAGCCTGTGGTGTCTCCTCTGCCCCAGGCACTCGTCAGCTACTCTCCTCCCGTAGCCAAGTAAACTCCCACTCATGCTGAGATCGCCGCTGGACAGTTTTTTCTTCAAAGCTTCCTTCATAGCCAGACTAGATAAGGTCTCAGGAGACTTTCCTAGCAAACCCTAGTTTTCTTTCCAGCTCTCATTGTAGGATGTACTTGCGAACTTGTGTGATCGTTTGATCCATGTCTTCCCTTCACTGGGCAGTGGCTGGGACTGTGTCTGCTTTGTTCGCTGTGGTTCCCCACCTCACGGCTCAGAGCTGGAGAGCAGCAGATGCTCAGGAAGGTGGTTAAAGGAAAGGGAGGATAATTGACCTAGTCTGATACTCCAAGCACCTTTCGTGGATTAAATCCCATGATCTAACAGGACTTTTTGAAATAATCATGAAACAAGCTGAGGTTCCTAAACTCATCCTGTTCATGACTCTGCCATGGGTACAGGCCCTGGGGTCACACCAAGGAGCCTGGCATGACTGGCTCACTCCAAGCACTGACAAGCTGACAGGAGAGTCAAGGCAGGAACGGTGTCCTTTCTGGGAGGCTCTGTCGGTCACTCTTTCCAATCACAAATCCTCCTGTGAAGCTATTATTTTGCTGCTCTGTGACGATCTCTTTCCAGATTTGTCCTCGCCTTAGACTGATGATTCCTTGGAGGCCAGAACTATCTGGTATTAATATTTGGAACTTTGTGGAATGCCTGGTACACGTTGCGGAGTCACACCAATGAATGAATAAATACCAAATAATACAGAGCACTAGCTGGGGGGGTATGTTTGCTCATTGTATACTTACAGTTTTAATTTGGAGAAAGGCTTCAGATTGCAAAGCATATAGAACACCTTCAGTTCTGAGCTTATAAATCCTCACTGACAGGCAACTAAGTCCCATAGATGGAATCCAGCTCTCATCTGACAGTAAGAATGCAGATGGCATAACATTTACATATTAAAAAATATATCTTCCCATGTGGCTATATATATATAATTATAATATATAATAATATAATAGTATGTCATATATGCACATACACACACATACACATGGGTACACATGACACCTCTTCTCATCTTACTAGTTGAGAGCCACTCTCTTTGTGGCCAGTTTCTCTCCTTTAAGTGCTGTCCTTGAAACTAAGGCACAATCCAGGGGCTTGATAAAGCCGAATGTTTCCCTGATCTAAACAAAACACAGTGCGAAGACATCTGGTTGGCGTCCAGGAAGAGGGAGGATCCGTGGAGACATGTCACATCCTTCCCTCCACTTTTTTTTTTTTCCTTTGTTGGCCAGAGAGCTGAGATATGTGTGTTGGTGAAGGGGAACTTATCTCTTGGAGGATTTCTCATTTTTCTTTTTTTTTCCTAAGGACCAGGGTCAGGAAGAATCCACCCCAAGGGTAGTTGGAGGGAAGAAAAATAACAAGGCACACGAGCGTCTGGGGAGCGCAACATTGCTTGCATCCTCTGCGATCAACAGCGCGTGGCTCGGCTGTCTCGGTGATTTACATAGTCCCAGCCTGACACCTTCCCTTCACTTACCCATCACCACCGCAGAGGAGTTTTCCTTCCTGGCGCATGCTGCCTTGCTGTCTGTCTCTCCCTTGGTCTCTCTCGGTCTCTCTCTCATTGCCCATTTTTAGTTCCTCTCCCTTTCCTCCTGCTTTCTTGCATGTTTATGCCTCTCTTTCTTCCTCTCTCCATTTATGCTTATGTTTACTGGGCCAGGCAAACAGAAGGAGAAAAAAAAGATGGATTTCACATCATTTCCTTCTCTCTCATTCAACTCACAGACGTTTGGTAAATGATGAAGTGCCAAGCCAATGAAGACAGGAAATACGCAGAAGAGAGCTCCCTTTTTATGTAATAAATAGTATCACTGGGGTGGGGGGAAGGAAGTTACTTTAATCAATTTATACATGAACACTCTGGAGGAAATGAAGTCCTCAGTTTATACATTGTTTTGAACATAAATCAGCTTATACTTTGCACTGAACATAAATTTGCAAATAGAGAAAAATTGGACCCTGAGTATTCAATTCATCTTTGGTATAATCCTAAGAGTCCATAAATAAATAAATCCAAGAATCACATTCAACCCAGGAATATGTTCAAGGCACTGGGTTGATAATTTTCTAAGGATGTTTCAGTTGGTTGTACTTACATGGCCGCAAGAAAATGGAAAAATAATCAAAGGAATCAATAGTTTTTTTTCCCCTCATATTACATTTTAGGGGAAAAATAAATGGCTGGAAAATTGTATCAAAGTACATAGAAAACTTGTTGCCCAGAATACATATTTTGTCATCTTATTAATACACAGTGAAAGTTATTATAAAATGTTTGATGAAGACTGAAGAATGCCAAGGCCATATTAGTGGGCTGTTATGAAATGGCAGTTTATATGCATCAGAGTTTTAAAGAAGAAAATTATTTAATTGACTTGGTTCTAATGGTTTTTCATAACCTTTATTCTTTTCTTTCTTTTTTTTAATGCCCATTCTACCCCACCACTCACTCTTCCATTTTTTTCCCATCTTTTGTTTTATCCTAGAATAGACAGTGTGGATAAATGGCACACATAGACGAACGGTATAAGCTTTCAGTAACTGTTTCTTGAAAAGCAGACCCAATGTTTCAGCCAAGCCTGTAGAGCTTTTCTAAAAGAAATACTGATGGTGAGACCCCCCCCACTAAGACAAGCAGACCTGGAGTTTTCAAATGCGGAGTAACCACTAAGTTCTTCATGTATTCCAACAGCAAGCTATTTAAATTTTCCCCTGGTCCTACTGGAATTTTCTGGAATCTTCTCTGTTGATGGGTTTGGTGCAATGCCATTAACACAGTCTCTGATATATATTTATTAGTGTGAAAAATAAATCATTACTGGAGGCCTTATCTCCATCACAGGGCCTTGTGGATGCCTGCACCAGGCATTGTGCTAAGAATTTCACTTAAATTATCTCACGTGTCCTCACAATCCTATAATGGGAGGAACTATTATTCTCTCCATTATACAGGTAAATTAAGTTAAGGCTGGAAGGTGGGTATTAACTTGTCCTTGGGCACCAGATAGGAAGCTGGAAAGCAAGGGCTGATAGGAAAAGAGAAAGACAGGATACACTGCAGGCATTCAAACATGATGCTGTCTGAGATTGTCACAGCTGTCTTAGTCCCTGGTGTCTTGCTATGAGGCACTATAGATAATGAAACAAAACTGGAGCATCAGAAGCACAAGGGAGTAAGTTTTCTTGTGGCCAGTGTAGACTAGTTGGGGGTCTCTTGAAGTCAGGGATGAAATTATTTCCTTTGTGTATCCTCAGTGCTTGGACCTGGGTAACCTTACTAGGACCCAGCAGATATTTGCTAGAGTGAGTCCCATCCTAGCTGCAGAGAATCCCACTCACGGTCAGTCTGTGCTGGGAGTGGCGACATAGGGGGCTTCTTGCAGGGACATCAGGCGGTGCTCAGCCCACCAGCTCTGTTGACCTGGCACTCCGTTCTTGTGCATCACTGTGTACATATCATCCTCGTGTCTTCCTGCTACCTTTTGTTAGAATGATGGAAAAGAACCCACCCAGTTCTCTATCTTACTAGCCAACTTGGCCACTTCATCTCCTGGTGAGAGACAAATCAGGGATTGTGGCCAAAATTGTAGTCATCCTGGTATATTGGATTCAGATGCTAATGTCTGTCTCCATCACTGGACAGGACCCTCCTACAAGCAGAGATTGTACCTTGGTCCACTTAGCATCTCCCTACTGAGCCGAGTGCTTGCACGGAGAAGATATTCACGCTGCAGAACAGTACAGGCCAAGAGGGGGTGAGGGCGCTATCTGTTCTTCCTTACCATGTAGTCCAGGGTCTAGCAGAGTTTGACACACGGGAGAACACAATTATTACTTGTGGAATCAATGGATACATGAGCAGAGGCATGGAATGTGTTCGTATTTCCAAGTGTGACCTCACCAACAGAATTCCCATTGGTGTCTCAAAAGCTCCAGCTGGAGCAAATGGTATGGCTCCCCAGAGATAGTATCTGTATTCTTAATCCTTGCCTTTCCAAAGGACAGGGCTTCACATTTCTGTCTGCACACCCAGATGACAGATATCCCAAACAAAACGCAGAGTTTGCAATGCAAGAAGAAATGATGAGCTAGAAAGGCTAGAAGAACCACAGCCCCCCTGAGCACAAGTTTTCACTGCATCCTGTGTACCAAGCCAATAGAAGATGTCCACATCTCATCACGTAGGAGCTTCCATCATCCCGACATTGATGGAGGTCCTCCTGCTATAAGCTCTCTTAGCATTCCTTTTTTGCGTGTCACTGTTACCTGGATTGACTTTGCATACATGTATCTGTTTATTTTCATGTGTTCATTCAACAAATACTTCTTCAGCATCAACTATGTTTCAAGAGTTTGTACTAGATATCTTGGTAGATGTGATATGAGAGTCTGATTATTGTCCATTGCCCTGAGTAGAATGCAAGGTCTATAGGATCAGGGATCATAAATACGCCTGCATATACAGCATCCCTGCCAACATCTGCTACTGGGCAGACCCTCAAAAACGTTTTGCTGAAGGAATACATGAATGAATGATCCAGGTCCCATACCAGGCACTGGAAATGCAGAAGTGATTCATAAGTGGCCCCTGCCTTGCCCTACAGAGGCTCACACTCTACAAAGTAGCACTTCTATACTAAACCACAGCACATAAGACTGTAGCAACTCATCAAGTGTCATTGTGGAGATGCGCCATCAGTATGCAGCTGCTGGTGATGGTGAACACTTTCTCCCAGGGCTAATGAGCCCCTGGGAGTCAGGGATCATGTCAAACTCATCTCTGAATTCCGAACAGCACCTTCCACAGTGCCAGTAGGCACCATGTAAGTGCTGGTGAATTTGACATTTGAATGGAGCCTTCCAGTCCACTCCAAGTCAGAACCGGAGGGGCTGAGTGTAACAATGTTGACCAAAGATGGCAACAAGATAATATAAGAGTGGAGTTGCCTGGTATTGGCTCTTACTTTCTACCAGGCACAAGCTAAACACGGTTCCAAAATGTCATTTAATCCTGACAGCGTGTTGTGGGGTTGCATTCTCATGTCCTCGTTTTACAGGATCGGACATTTGCGTGGGTTGGGGTTTGTTTTCCAAGGTTGTGCAGCTGGGAAGGGGCAGACCCTGGAAATTGAACCAAGTCAGTCTATTTTCAGAGTGCATGACCTGAACCACATTGGTCCTCCATACGAATGCCAACAGAGAGCTAACACCAGGGGGTGACCTGCTTCTGGACAGTTACCTTTTCACTCAGAACCAGTCTAGGTCTCAGAACTTATAAGTGTTTCAAAATGTGTGCCATATGTTCATCTCTCCATAATATCTAGGTGGTGTTTCCTAAAAGCCTTTACTTTCACAATTATTTGGCATTTGCTATAAAACTCTCGGTTCCCTGATGAAACGTTCATGATCCAATTGTGCATGGAATATGTTATTTTTTCTTTCCTAATAAATCTACGAAGCTGTGCAGAACCTGCCTGGAATTCACATGCAGAAAAGAATTCTCATCAAACAAGTAATACTGTACTTCTGTAGGTGACAGTCATCCGGGATTCTATTAGCACTTGATTAAACGACATCAATAACAACACTTCCTTGCTCCCTGCCCCTGCGACATACACACTGAAATGAAAAAAGAGACAGAAAGAAGGAAGGAAAACCAGAAATCATTTGAGCGTTTGTGGCAGGTACCTCTGCTGCCCCAAGATTATGTTTGGATGTCATTTTTCAAACCTACAGTCTGCAAACCCAGAAAAATTGGAGGCCCCTAGACTTCCACAGTGGCTCCTTTTTTGGTTATATCTAACATTATGAAGTTACTTTATTAAGATTGGAGTTTATACTATAAATTGAATTAAGAGACAAATATATACAGTTCATTTTGTCTTTTAGCCCTGCCCCACTCTTACTTTCTCTTGTGATAAAGAAAACCATTAGCTCCTGTCAGAACTGCAAGGAAGGAGATCATTTTTATTGAAATAAGAAGGAAATGATAGTGTCAGGCACTGAGTCCGAGATATAAAATATTACATCTAATAAACATGCTGCATATGGGATTTGACAAGGGGTCCTTGAATTACGGAACAACAGAAGCTTCAGAAAAACAATAACATTAATGTTGAAAAATAATGACTAACACTTCCATCCTGGAGAAACCTGTTTTAATAAACAGGAGAGAAATCCGGGACTCTCTGAGAAAGCAGGTTAATGACACCCAGCATATGGAAAAAACTGTCCAAGATGAATCAATGGAATGATAGGCATGGGTGTCCAAGATAATCATGAATTCAGAAAAAAACAGGACATTTTATTGAGAGGTGGATGGGATTTAAAATACTGCAGAGAACAACTGAAGGCATAGACGGGAGTCTGAATTAGGATGGGTAAGAAGTTTCTAAAGAAGAGGTCCATAGTGGCTGTCTGCGATGCCTGGCGAAGATTTCTGGGTTTCTGCCCAGTGGCATAGGGGCTGTGACTGATGAGTGCCACCCGCTTTAGGGATGAATTCAGGGTGGGTTGAAGGGACAGAGTGGAAGCTTATTGGCATGCTACTTTGTATTTGCCATCACTGATGCAAATCCGTAGTTCTCAATGCCCCCCGGGGACACGTGGCACTCTCTGGAGATCCATCACACTGAGGGAATGGGCTTGCTCCTGGCATCTAGTGGGTAGAGGCTACGGATGCTCCCCAGCATCCTATAGTGTCCAGGGCAGCCCCCCACAACAACAATGAATTATCTGGCACCACATGTCCATAGTGCCATGGCCAACAAAACCCCACTGTTTTCCATTTCCCAATGGAGAGGCCCATCTGCTTGTAACTGACCCCACATCCTGTGCTCCTGTAAGCCTGCTTTTCCTTGGCAGTCTCTTGCCCTTCTTACCTGCCTTCCAGGAAAGGATGGCATGGCCTATCCAAGACCGCAGTTGTTCCTAACTCTTGGCTCATCAACATTTTAAAAAAAGAAATTGAGTATTATTATCCACAATGTCAAAAACTGCAGCCGTCAATGAACAATTGCAACAGCCCTTTATAATAACTGAGTGCCTCTAATGTGTCAGGCACGTTGGTCCTTGCTTCCTACACATCATCTTTGGTTAGGCAGATAAACCTGAAATAAAGCAGCAGCATCCCCATATCACACCTGGAGATATTTACCGAAAGGTGTCAGAGTTCATGGACCATGTGGCCAGGATTCAGTACAGGTCTGACCCCAAAGCTTGATTTGTTTGGGGCCAGTTCACAGTTTCTCAGCCTCAGTGCTAATAGCCCTTGGGGTTGTGTATTATTTTGCTGGGCGTGATGGTGGGGCTGTCATGTGTATCATAGTATGTTCCCTGGCCCCTACCCACTGGATGCCAGTAACACCTGCTGCCCTATCATGACAACCCAAAATGTCACCGACCAAAAGTTTCTTTTGACATTGCCAAATACCCCTGGGGGGTCACAGCTGCCCGCAGCTGAGAACCAGTAGCCTGCATAGTATGTGTTTCAGGGTTTTAGCACTGAAACACTACGGACACTACAGGGATAGTAAATGATTAACTAGTTGCTATGAAGTTACTCATAATTAAAAGAAAACCAATTCCATTGCAGTCTTCCTCTTTCTTCGCCATTCAAAATGCATCTGCTTTATCGGAGGTGTCCATGACCTTGAGGTTTTCTGCCATCAGTTACTTGTTTCCAAGAAAACTTGCCTGGGAAATGCCACCCGTGTCAAATTCAGGCCTTTGTCCCTACTAGTCCTGAGTTACGATCTCCTGCCTGTCTTGGGGCATGACTGCCTGATGCATTTGAATGCGGAAACCACAGTAAAACTTTACCAGTTCCTGAGCATCTACTATGTGACTAGTTCTGGGCTCCCGCATTTGTCTGCGTCCTGCCACGTAGATATCCTCACGCACATTTTGCAATGAGTGAAATCCAACCCGAAGATAAGGAACTGGTTCCCAGTTATAAACCTTGCAGAGGGAGAAAGCCCTGGGTGGGCACTTTATCCATACCATCCCACCTCTAATTTCCTGATGCCCATGAGATACATCCCTATATTTTGCCTCTTTCTCTCTAATTAAAAAATACACTTTTGCTCATCATTGAAACTAAGTGATGGGTGAGTGAGGATTTTTATCCTTTCCTCTCTACTTTTGGGTACGTTTGAAGATTTTTGCAATATAATTTTTTAAATGATCCTTTCCAGCTCTCTTGCTTCGGTGCCTCAGAGAGCTATAAACTTCCTGAAGTGCATGTTAGAGAAAAACCATCTTCCCCCTCCGCCTCTCTGGCCTCTACTCTTTGCCTCCCCTGAGCCCAGCTCAGCCAGTGGGTGCTTACTGCCTGGTGTTCTGTCTTCCGCACTCTCTCATGGCTGGGTTTTCCATGGCACTGGAGTGCAGATGAACTCGAGATTCAAGAAAAGATTTCAAAGGACGTCCACAGACGTGTTGCCTCACACCTTTCTCACCTCCTCATTACTTAAACTCTGAGAAATAGAAAGAAATAGTGCAGAGAGTGAGGACAGGGACATAGCAGCTCCTGAACATTCCCCACGTGTGTCTCTGTCCTAGAATATGGGCAAGAGTCACCAACAGAGCAGAGGTCAGGGAACAAGTACTGTTACCAACTTGGGGAAATGGACCCAAGAAACTCCCCGTCTTTTCCCAACCAAGTGGAAGCAGTAGCATAGGCTTGGTGCATTTGATTAAAGTTTTGTTCTTAATCACATAAGCCCGGTCCTCTTCACCACCAGCAGGCTGAAAATCGACAGTTAGAATATAAATGGTATCTTTCTAACCTGACAGCTGTTTGAAAGAGTAGAACACGTTATTTGTTTGAGGCTGCCTCCCTCACCTCCCTTCTCCTTTCCCATCTCACCTGGTCCCACCCTTCATACCTAAAGACTCACACCTTTGGGTGGGCTTGACCCGGGATCCTATTAAGAGAACGTGTGGGGCTTGAACAGTCTGTCCTGCTGGTTCTCTGCAAGAATCTAAATGTGATCTTGTTTCCTCAGGGGGCTGGAGGTTCTCTGGGGTAGGACATTATCTTAGTCTGTTCAGGCCACAATAACAAAGTAGCGCTGACTGGGTGGCTTGCAAACTGCAGACATTTATTTCTCACAGCTGTGGCGGCTGTGGCATCTGAGATCAGGGAGCTGGCACGGCTGAGCTCGGGTGAGGGTCCTCTTCCAGCTCTACTTCTCCTTGTAAGTTCACATGGTGAAGACCCCCAGGGAGCTCTCTGGGGTCCCTTTTATTAGGCCACAAATCCCATTCAGGAGGGCCCCACCCTCATGACTCAATTACCTCCCAAAGCGCCCACCTCCTCATATCATCACACTGGAGATTAGGATTTCAGCATATGAATTTTGGGAGCATATAGATATTCAGCCCATTGCAGACTTATTCTGGGTAAACTGTCCAAAATCATCTTTTTCATGTATTATTTCAAAAGGATCCCTTATTCCTTCCATGTATCCAATATTGTGCTAAGCATGGCAAGAACAGAGAGAGATGATGCAACTAGCATGGTGATTAAGACAGTGACAGTGATGAATAAAAAGCCCAGCTCTCACCACCTGCCATGGAGGGGGCATGAGGGAGGCTGCAGGAAGCCCAGAAGTGTATGGAGGCAGCGCTGCCAACGGGCAGAGGCGTGGGTGGGGAAGAGGGCCCAGAGACGGTTTTTCAGAGGGAAACCAGAAGTGGGGTCTAAGGGTAAAAGTTAACTGGCGGGCTGGGATTGGGCGGAAGAGCATTCTGAGCAGAAGGAATGACAGAGAAATGCTGGAATGAGGGGCCACATCACGGTCCAGGACTTGCAGTGGATCTGAAAGGGGGGAGAGGAGCAGCCCAGAATAGGAATTAGAAGGTGGGGGTTGGGGTGCACGTCAGACCCTTCCCCAAAGCCTAGTTCATCCCTTTTTATTTCTGAGTAGGATTCTATTGCATTGACATAGCACAGCGTCTATTCATTTACCTATGGATAGTTATTAGGGTTGTTCCCTATTTTAACTAAGACAAATGAAGCTGCTGGAAACATTGCGCTTGTCCTTATATACATATGTTTTCCTTCCTCTTGGTAAACATATGCCTGGGTCATATGACAAGGATGTATTTAACTTGTTAAGAAAACTTACACATCATTTTTCCAAAAAGGCTGCTCTATTTACAGTCCCCTCAGCAGTGTGTTAGAGGCCCAGTTGCTCTACATTTTCTGTAATTCTTGGTACAATCAGTCTTATAAATTTTAGCCACTGTAGTGGTGTGTAGGGGAATCTCTCAGCTGCTTTTAGTTTTTTTCTTTTAATAACTCGTTTTGAGCTATGTGTTTATGATGGGTCTTGGTGTGGCGTTTGGCTTATTTCTTGTGCTTGGTATTTGTCAAGTTTTTGGATCCATGAGTTGACCATTTACAACTAATTTGAAAATTTGTTTTGCCATTATTTCTTTAAATATTTCTCTGGACCCTTGTGGTAAGCAGCCTCTGAGACGGCCCCCAGTGGTCCACCTCCTGATATTCACATCCTTGCAGCCTGTCTTTCCCTGCTCCTCCACAGACTGCAGCAATGTGGCAGAGGGGACAGTATGTCCCTTCCAAGATTAATTTATGAAATACACTGGGATTTCTGTCTCATTCTCTCTCAGATCTGGAAGAAGCCAGCTGCCATGTGATGCGGACACTCAGGACATGCCTGCATGGATCGGGGCTGAGGCTGCCTGCAGTCTGAGTGAGCTTTGAGCAAACACTTCATCTGCCTAGGGCTCAAATGGAGCCTCATAAGTCAACCTGAGCCTGAACTTTCCAGTTCAGTTGAGGTGTGCCTGGATTCCGGCCCCTCATAGACTATAAGAGATAATAAATGTTTCAAGCTAAGTCTTGAAGTTATTTCTTATGCAACTAGAAAGTAACACAGTCCCTCTCCTTGCACATATATTAGCCTGACTGAAGTTATTCCCCAGATGGCTAATGCTTGTTTCACTTTTACCCCATCGCATTTCTCTGGGTTATGTTTTGAAAACTATTTATTACTTTGACTTCAAGTTTAGTAATAGTTCCTTCTGCAGTATCTCATCTTTTACTAATCCCATTCAAGGTATCTTCCAGTTTAGACATGTAGTTTTCATATTGCCTTTTTAAAAATATTTAAACCAGTTTATTGATGTATGATGGATGAACAAAAAGCTGCACATATTTAATGTAAGCAAGTTGATGAATTTGGAGATAATTATGTGTCTGTGAACCTATCACATAAGCTTTGCTATAAACATATGCATCACCTCCAAAACTTCTTTGTCAACCTATTTATTTATTTGTCATTATTACTATAATTATTGTTATTTGTGATAAGATCAGTTAACATGATATCTACTGTCTTGATACATTTTTAAATATACAATATAGCATTATTAACTATACACATATACTAGGCAGTAAACCTCTAGAATTTATTCATTGTGCATTATTGACACTAACTTTGTACCGTAAGTCAAAGGGTACATAGAGATTGTGGTTTTCATTTTCTGAAATCTGATTTTTTATATCTTCTACATCTCTACTTAACTTTTTGGACCTAAGGAATATAGACAATAGCCGTTATAATATCCTTGTCTACTAATTCTATTATGTGCGTAATTTCAAGTCAATGTTGATTGATTCATTTTTCTCTCCATCATCACTTTTATTTTCCTCTTCTTTGCATGCCTGGTAATTTTTTATTGCACGCCAGACATTGTGAAGTTATTCTTGTTGGGTGCTGGATATTTTTGTATCTGAATAACTATTTTTTTTTAACTTTGTTCTAGGATCTGGTCAACTTACTTGGAAAAAGCTTGAGCTTGTTCTTTGCACCTCGCCTTTATGGTTTGCAGGTGGGTCCGGGGCAGTGGTCAGCCTAGAGCTAACGTCCTCCATGGCTGAGATAAAACTGTTCAGAATATTCTACCTGATAATCTGTCAGTTGTGAGTTTTCCACTCTGGCTGGTGGGACTAGAAATGAATCTTGGTAAGCGGCAAGGCCTCGCATCTCCTTCAGGTGGTTCTTTCCCCAGCTGTGGGCAGTTTCTTCACATGGAGACCATGGTCAGTACTCTGCTCAGGACTAGAGGGACACCTCAGGATGTGTCTCTCTGGCAGCTCTCTTCTCAGTGTGGTGACCTGCAAACTGCAGTAGTCTCGATCTCCTCGGATCCCTGCTACCTCACTTCCACTCAGGAAGGCAGCCGGGCTCTGCCCGCATTCCCACATCTTCTGCAAGTAAACTGGGGAGATTGTAGGGTTCACTTTATTTGCTGCCCATATTTCAGGGATGCCTGCTTGTTTTGCCTCATGTCAATGTGCTTAAAACTTTCATATATTTGTCTGTTTTCTTTTTTTTTTTTCTTTTCAGTTGTTTCAAGTGAGAAAATACAGGTGGTCCCTGTTCCTCCTTTCTGGCTGTGAGGATTTCCACGTGGTTTTTGCAAGCTTTTTGACTGCTGCAGGCAGTGGGGCCTGGCATGGCTGGTGGGAAGCTGGATGTCCTTTGGAATGGAGACTGTTGAAATGTCTTCGCAGGGATACAAGGGTGTGCATCAGGCTGGGGAAAGCAGCGATGGGGAGGAGGGGAGGGAGTCTGGAGATAACAGGTCGCTAGAGCTCTCTAACTCAAGATATTAGCAAGGTGAAGGGCGACCCCAGTGTTCTGGCTTGGGTGTCCTGTTGCCTCATTTCTGGCTTATGCAGGACTTTCAAGAAACTCTCTGACTTCTTTCTGGGATAAGCTATGTTTCCCTATTTACTCTCTGATTATGCCATAAATGATAAGGAAATGTTTAAGAAAAATGCTTTAGAATGTGGAAAAGACATAAAATCTGAAAAGGGATATGAAAATAAGTGAATATTATCTAAAGTGGAAAAAAAAATGCACCCTTAACAATAGAGCTAATCAGTGTAGTTCCCTCGAAGAATTTAACAAGAACCTTTCTGTTTCCAGATAACCACTTCATCTCAAACATTGTTGGGCATTTTTTTCCCACATAATTCATGTTCCTCTGCTATTATTCTTTCCAGAGACTTAATCTTATTTAAATTAAAAAATCATACACCTTATTAATTAAAACACCAGATGAGAGCAATTGATAATTCATGCAAGGGAAAGCAAACATCTCCTCTATAAATATTTCTCCTCTTGATTCTTTAGGTGCTTATTATTTAAGCTTTGGGAAACCACTTTCTGCTCTAACCAAGCTGTAATTAATAATAACCACTTACTTGTGCACAATAGTTCACAGTATAGAAAGCACTGCTTTTTTTCCATTATTTAATTTCATCTTTTTAACCATCCTATGAAGTGGGAAGAACCAGGATTAGTCATCTTCCACAGTCCAGAGGTGGAAACCAGGGCTGCAAGAAATGAAATGATTTGCCCCATGCCACACAGTCAGCCCCTGACTCCAAGTTCAGCGGTTTTACCATATTATCGTGCTTCGGGCTTCATTTTCAATCCAAACAGGATGTAGCTCCTGACATAATTCTAAGTTGATGAAACAGGTGAGCAGATTCTCTAAGCAACAAGAGAGGTTAGGGAAGGAAACACTGCTTCTTTCAGATTCTGTGAATGACAGCTTGATGGCTTATCAATACAACTGCAAACCAGGGAGAGTGGAGTCAAACCATCTCGTTTAGCCAGTTATTTGGCATCCTGCAAGGCGACCGAGAGAGAGTAAATCTCAGTAGTTCTTGAAGTGAATGAATTTTTTGGTATACAAGTCAGACTGGTTTTGGGTCTATAGCGGTAATTTTTTTTCCTTGAAATAACAGGGTGATATTTTCTTCTTGCTTACAACATCTATCTTCGATTTACCCTTCACCAAGCGGTCCTGGACCGTATCGGAAACCAGCCACCTGGGTGGAGGCTTTGGATTTGTGCTCCAGGCTCAGATCGAGCCCCACTTCCACATGAAGGCCTTCCTTTCAGCCCATGCCCCAGAGAACTCTCCTCTCTGGACCACTGAGAGGCAAGTCCTTCTGACAGTGGGCTGCAAATCCACCAGCGTTTTCCCCCACACAGGTTTTCATGGGGCTGCCGTCAGCTTTGTCCCTTATCAGGGATGTTGTGTGCCTTAGGGACCAGATATGGACTTGGAATCTCCTGAACCTGGAGTCGTCCTTCCTCTGTGACGTTGGTTACATTATTTAACCTCTCTCTTAGTCTCAGTCACTTTATCATTAAAATGAGCTTATTAGGCATTAAATGAGATGTTGTGTGAAAAACTCAGATAAATCCCAGGGCCTCATGTGATGCTGTCTCTGCGTAGTTTTGTATTCAAATAAATATATTTCGGCAACTGAAAGGTAGCCAAAAGTACCTATCGTCTTATTTAGCTTCTTAAGGAAATGTCAAAAAAAGAGGAAGAATATGTAATTGATACACACCAGATATCTAAAAATTCCTATTTTCCCATTACTGTCATATTTTAAATACCCCATCACTAATTCTCAGCATTTTCACTCTCTTGCTTGTAATTTCAAACATAACCCACACAGGCCAGTTTCTCTTTTCACCCTCCACTCCTCCTCATCCCTGTATTATATGGGTCATTTGGTTTTTCTGGAGTTTTCCATTTTTACTCTTTCTTGCTTAATTTCCAAATCCTTCACAATGGCGAGTCATTCTTGGTGTGACCTAGAATGCACGAATCTTTCTCGTTTAAGAAATCAGGGGAGTGGGTAAGATTATGGCTGTGTGTGCATCAACAGTACTGGTCAAACACCAGCTTAATTTCTGTGCACCTTCCATGCGGCAAACACTTAGCACAGTGCCCAGTCTGTGGTTGAAGCTCAGTGTCGCTCGTGTCATTCTTTTTAACACCACCTCAAAGAGAGTTGCCATGACTCTCAGCATGTTTATTCCCCATCTTCCCCATAGGCAGTAAGCTTCTGGAAGTCAGGGACCATGTTTAGTAACTTATTAAGTTCTTAGAACTGAGAACCATTGTCTGAGTATAGGGAGTCCATAGATGAATCATTCATATAGTGTTTCTACTACGTATCAGAAAATATTGGGCTAGCCTCTCAGGGTTTGAGAAAGACACATTCACTACTTTTAGGGGTCTTACAGGCTAATGGAAGGGACCCATGCAAAAAAACAAACCAAAAATCAAAAAAAGAAACATGGTTTATAATAGACCCCCAGATGACCTCTACCAGGCTGGTGTGACCACCCCTCAGCTGCCATAAGTACTGGCTGCCAGTGGCTCCCAACTTCATGCTTCCCAGGAGATTATCTTGGCCAGTGGAGGTGCTTTACTCAGTGATGCCAGGAGGTTAGACCTCACCTCATCCATTAATCAGGGCATGGCCTCTAGCCCTTGACTTCCCAGGAGGATGACTCGTGGTCCAGAGCTCTCCATGGGATCAGGCTGATTCTGGACTTGGCTGAAACCATGTCTTCTTCCGCTGCATTAGTTGCTGCCTACTTTCCATAGAGTTTTACCTAGGAGCTTTTCCTCAACATATTACCTGCAAAATGAACCTCCATTTAGGCTTTGCAACTAGACCTGACTTAAGGCATAGTACTATATTCAGCTCAAGGCATATTGGGCAGGGAGGAGAGGGGTGGAGGGCTTCCCTGAGCAGGGTTATTGCGTTTCCTTTTGAAGGCTGCATTGGTGTGAAGATAGTAGGAAAGGAGTCACATATGTAGAGTACCTACCAAGACCACACACGTAACAGCTGCTCAAAATATAACGGGCACCCCTCCTTTCTCAACATAGGCAAATAAACTCTAACAACAAAGCCATCAGAAAGTGAAAGAGCTGACATTCTCAGAGAATGTTGGAAAGTTTCATTGCCTGGAGCTCAAGGAGCCTGATGGGGACTTGAAGGAGAGCCAGGTCCCTAAGGGATCTCTGTGCCTGCTTTTTCTTGTATAGAATGGAGAGCCCAAAGAGGTTTTAAATCAGGGGGATGATATCGGATCTGTGCTTGAAAAGATAATTCTGGTGGCAGTGGGAGAATGGATTGGAGTAGTAAGACAGGGAGGTCAGATAGACAGTCACTGAAAGAATCGAGGCAAAAAGAAGCTGAAGAGATAGACATGATCACTTAACAGGATGGAGGTTCAGAGCTGGGGATATATTCAAGGGATTAAAAAAAGAAATAACTCTTCAGCATGAGTGACCAATAGAGAGGGAGCAAGGAGCCATTGTAATGGTGAATGTCAATATTTTGGCATCTTGCATTGATAACATATTAAAAGTGAATGAAGATTATTCCATTAACTCTGTTGGTAAAAAGACAATTCTAATGAATGGTGCTGCCCAAGTAAAACATACGTCATTCTTTTGTTTGAAATCTCTGAGTAATTTAGACACCTCACTGTTGTATTTCAAAGAATGCATTATTGTGAGAACCAGGGGAGGGTCAACATTCATTAGCAACCCTACAATAATAGCCAACAAGTGTGAAGAGTGAGCCTGTGATTGAGGAAAACAATTTTGGTTAGAAAATAGACTCATTTCTGACACTCGCAAGGTTATTAAAGCAACAGGAAAATGAAAATGCTTTTATTTTTCAAATTTATGAGAAATCCCTCACCACCGCTGACAGTCCAGCTCGGAAAGCATCTTCAGTCTAGATTGTCTTTTCTTCTCTGAACTTAAATAAAGACAACCATCCAGCAATAAGGAGAAGGGGAGATTTTATTAAGATTTCTTAATAAAATGCAAATGGAGAATAATTTGTGAGAGAAGATTTAATTTTTAACACAGAAACCAAATTAGATTTACCTTCACGCCATTGTTATGTGTGAATGTGTGTCTGTTTTGTCTGACCTGGTTGTGCAAACGTGTCTGGATGTGTGTGTGGTCTGCACTGTGCGTGTGTGTCTATCTGAGACCGCTGGGTATGATACTCAGATACAACATACTTTTTTTATGAGCAGTTAACTATGACTTTGTCGATTTTGTGTTCTTTGCCCTTCCTAAGAACGACGTTGGATAGGTCTGAATAGGAAACCATTTGAAACATGAGAACAGTGAGCCTCAGATATATTCAAATCACTGAGCTAGTAACAGAGCAAAGAGGGTGAGGCTGGGTTAGCGTGGGACACACAGTTGGAACAATTCAGTGCCTTGTGGAGGCTCACGCATCTGTCCAGGGACAGAGACAGGTCTGCTGATTCCAAAGGCTTTTTCTTCTCTACTACTTGGTAAGTCTCATCTTCCACACACTAGGATAAATGGAGATCTATAGGATGGTTCAGCATTCCCAAACCTGTCTGTACACTGGGATCACGTGGGGAGCTTCCAAAATACTAATGTCTCTATCCCATACCTAAACATAGTGAATTAATTGGTCTGGAGTGTGGCCTCTAGTTTGGAAATTTTCAAAGATTCCCCAGGCAATTATGAGGTACAGATAATTTTAGGAACCACTGATGCAGTAGTAAATAGTAATTCTCCAAGGCTATACAGACCTACGTTCAAATCTCAGATCCTGCCTTACTAGCTGGGTGATTTTGGGCAAGATGCTTGAATGCTATTTGCCTCAATTTCCCCACTGTACCTACTTCACAGGATTGTTGTGAAGATCAGATGAATTAATAGATAAAAAGCACTTAGAAGTGCTTTCCATCATTATTTCATAAAGACACCAATATATAAACTAATAAAAAAAAAAGGGCCCTTGGTTTCTATGTCTGGGTACCCAGAAGAAAGAATATGCCAGCAAAGACCATTGCACAGAAAGCCACTAAGGCTGCCACACTAGAGCTTGGGACTGGGAAGGCTTCCGTGGGATCTGGGACTGTCAGAGCTGGAAGGGGCTTAAACAGCATGGTGGTCTCTCCCCATCTGGCCATGTACTGGTTTTATTGGAAATAACAAGAGGTCCAGAGAGGTTGTGTCTTGCCCAAAGGCACACACCCCTATTAGGGGTGGGACCTGGGATTCTCTGGAGCAAGTTTTTCTGTAAAGGTAGCTTCTCTTGGAGGGCCGTAAAGGTAGGGCGTTTGAAGATGGCGGTTGTTGATTCCAAGGGGAAGCCCATAGGCTCTGGAGCACCCTTTGAACTACAGTAACCCCAATTCACACTTTCTTGAGGGACAAGCCTCAACTGACCAGCTGGGTTGGCACTCATTTCTTCTCCATGCGTCTCTTCCACATGCCCTGGCTGGTGGAGAGAAATTCTCTCTAAAGAGTCTCTGAATCGGCATCATCCCAAAAGGGTTTGATTTGCCTTTCAGCAGTTTAAAGGGAGACGTTTTCGCTTGTGTACCAAAGCAATCAGCTCAGCCTCTCTGCCTGTGAGGAGCCTACTGGCTTTGTGCAGTCACAAACTCTAATCACAGCGGCAGCACTTGACGCATTCTTTCTACGCCTGCATTTTCAAAGGTCGTTTAACTGGAGCTCATCTTTTCAAATAAAATCCTTGGGAAAATGTTGTCTTTTGTGTAGGACTGAGGCAGTGGGAGAAAAGTGCTTTTGGCATTAAACAGACTATACACTGATGTGTGACACATGGATGACCCCACTTTGCTGCACCCCAGTTTTCTTGTCTTTAAAATGGGGGTTATGCCTGCCTTATCGTGAAACTATGAGATCAAATCCAATAATGCCTGTATCAAATAACTAGTACAAGGTCTGTGCCTGGCAGCTAATTAGGAAATAGAGTTCTTCTCTGCTCCAGTATTTCATGTGGCAGGGAATGAAGTCAATTAATCAGAGTGCAATCAGGAAAAGTTTCCATGGCTCTGTGTCTTGGGAAGTTCCATGTGGGTTGTGAAAGCTGGGTCAGGCAGCACCCTTGCCCTCAGGGGGTTTGGGGTTTAGCTGGGGACAAGAAATTAATGTAATAGCTGCTAACTGATAAGGTAGATAAAGTAGATGACTCAGGTGAGACAGGCAGTGTGTTAGAGGCAGCCATCACTGTTGTAAATCAAGTCACCAGCTAGCAATGTCTAAGCTATTTCAGGCCTTTGGGCAAGCTTTTTTATATATATATATATATATATATAAAGGAAAAAAAATGAAATATGAAAAGAGAACAAAAAACATTAGAATTAGGTGCCAAGAGTTTGAGACTTAGATTTCACTTAAATTGTTCATTACCTGTTTCCCTTTAAACACGGAAGGACATGGAAATTCGGGGATTTTAATCTCAGCTCTGCCCTTTGGCTGGAGCATGAGTTTGCCACAGTCCTCACCACCCCCTGCTGTCTCGCCGACCCTGATGATCCTTATACATGCACTGGCATACTGCCCATAGCAGAGTTGAGAGGAAAGTGACATGCACCATGTGCAGTAAAGTGTTCCAAGAAAAATAGGGGAGAACGTGTCATGGTGTCAAAGGAGAACCCTTCTTCTTATGTATTACAAGTGAACAATGGAAATTTCTATCATGAGATAAATAAGACAAGTATCAGGAGAGGTGCATAAGGAAGAGTGTGACGGAAAAACGACAAAACAAGCCCAGCCTAGCCTAATTTATTAACATTAGCCACCCCACAACTGTGCCTCTCTCGTGCATCTCAGGACAGAAACAGAGCATGGGACGGCTCTTTACCTGGCCGCACTTCAGTTGCATGGCACAAACGGGTCTGACATTCATTTGTACTCTGCACAGTGAGGATGACGCCCCGAGGACCTGGGGGAGGAGGGAATGAACGCCATGCAGACTAGTGTCAGAGGCAGTCAGGCGTGGTTGCTAGTCAGTGCAGGTTGGTTGAATCTGAATTGCAGGGGGAAGGAGGAATCGTGAGGCTTGGAGTAATCAAGAGATGCCATTGAGAAAGCAGAACATCAGTGGACCTTCTCAGAGAAAGAGGAAGATGCAAACATGGAGGCAGGCGGGACAGGGAGGGTCTGGGGTGAATGGCACGGCCTTGGGGAGAAGGCATGTCAGACATTGAGCCTGGCCTTGCCGGGCTGAGGGCCCATGTTGAAGGGAGGCTGCGCAGAGATGACCAGTTCGCCGGAGGCTGGCCATGGGGTCCCTCAGCTTCTTATTCCTTCATTTAGAGAGCATAATGCACCATTATTTGTTGATCTCTTGTGGGCCCTGCATTAGGCTAGGTCCTGGGAGCAGAGAGTTGTGAAGACTTAGAGTCTGAATTGAGTCTGCCTGATGGCAGACCACAGCTCTATCACGTTTAGAAACTGTGTTACACTGAGCACATGCCTAAACCTGCCCCTACTGCAGTTTCTACATCTCAAAATGCATACCATAACCCTGTCTGCCTCACTGCATTTTATGGAGTTGTAGGTCGTGGGGGAAACAAGGGCATTCCAGAGAAGGGCTTGAAGCAGAGTGAGGACTCAGTCCAGGTGAACAATCATTTTTAGTAAGGGTTGGCCCACCCAGGCGCTTGTCATCTCACGCAGAGATGGTCAGGGACCCATCACTGCAGCCTTGTGGCTCGTGTGCAGACCGGGAAGTCATCCCGGCATGACTGGCTTGGCGCAGGTGACTCAGGACTTAACAAGAGGAGATGATGTGAGGCTGCCAGTGGGAAGAAGAGCTGGTAGCGGGGAAGGCCAAGAGACGGACACAGGCGGCCGGGTGTGCCTGGGAACCTCCGTGAGGCAGGTAGGCTGGGCAGGAACGGGAGCAGGACGTGGCTCTGAAGTGGTGGAGCAGAGGGTTGAGTAGGAAGGGCCTGGACTGTCGCATGGAGGAGGTTTGGTTTTCTCCTATGGGAGATCAAGGGCCTCTGTGTGACTTATAAATAAAGGCTCAACACATTGGGCTTGAGGCGGAGCTGTGAAGCATCCACACTGTCGGAGTGTGTTATGAACAGGGTGAGCCCCTCACTCAGGGGCAGCGCTTAGCAGGCAGCTGGGAGCCCTGGTTTCTCTGGAGAGACACAAGGCCTGTGCCCCCCCATCCCCGTCGTTCAGCTCTGTTTAGTATCCTGTATGCATTTAACGCTACGCACATGGCCAAGTATTGTCTTTCAAGGCGTTTGAGTTTTGTAAGGATGTAACAGCTATTGTTTCAAGTCAAACTGAGCAAGGTGCCTCCATCAGCCACCCACCATGCTTTGTGGGAGTTGTGCCTCAGGAAGATGGTGGTACATGGAGTTGGGGGCACAGCTGGGTGAGAGGGAAGTTCCTCCCGTCAGAGCCCTGTGAGGCGCCCCTCAGAACCAGGACCCAGAGGCCAGGGGTGTGGTGGCGGGTGGAAATATTCGTTGGATGAATGAATGAGTGAATAAGTGAATGCATGAATGAATGATTCTAACCCTCCAATGATGCCTGAGTGTGGGGAGTTGAGAGAGAAAATTAAATGTGGGCTGGGCAGTTTGGTTTTTTTTATTAGCTTAAAAAAAAAACATTCACAGTAAGTGCTATCACCTTGACATTCAGAAAGTGAAGACCAGGGAGGAGCCTTTCGTGACGCCCACTGGCCTGAGGCACATCTCTTCTCCCTCTGCTGGTCCTCCATTTGTTTAAACCTGTTTCTGTGTTCACACTCGTCCAGCCCGTGAGTGTGGCTGTCCAGGTATATTCAGGACATTAGAGTCATTTCCTCATGTAGGAGATGAGGCAACAGAGACTGAGGGAAGTGATGTCCCATGTCAAAGGTCACTCCAAGTCAGGATTTGACCCCCGCTCTGGAGACCCTAGCATGCCCTCTCTTGCGGCCACCCTGGCTGCCCTCAGAGGGTGCCTTGGGTGTGGTTTCCACATGCACCCTGTTCAACTTTGAAGGGAGAGAAGAATAAATCCTATCATTCAGGAAAGGGATACTGTGAGGATGAGAGTCACCGGGCAGGGGGAAAGTGAGTGGGCATGGCGGCACCATTCAATACGGTTGCCACTTGCCACGTGGGGCTCTTTAAACCTAAGTTTAAATCAGCCAAAATGAAATAAAGTCAGAAATTCAGTTCCTTCATTGCTCTGGCCACATTTCAAGCACTCAATAGCCACATGTGGTTGCCAGATTGGACAGCACAGAGAGCATTTCCAACCTCACAGAAAGTTCCACTGACAGCACTACAGTGTGGCTGTAAAACATTTACCTTGCTAATATTATGCAGGAAAGGGAGTTTTCATGGCTTTCCTTTTTATGCACTGACCTTGAAGTCTCAGAGGCTTCTCCCATTGTGCTCCCCGAATGTGCTTAGTTTTAGAGTCGCCATGAATCTCTTTAGTACATTCTGGTGATTCTGTGCTGCAGCAATGTCTCAAGTTGCAAACATGTTCTAAGCTCTGACTTTATTCAAACTCAAACCAAGGCAGACCACCAAGGATTCTGTGGCTTTTGCACCTCATAGAGGGCCTTTAGTGGAAGCAAACTTTAGTGCTGTAACCTCCATTGGGGATAGGAATGTTGAAAAACGGGATAACTATGGGTTCACCAGTGGGGATATTGTCAATCCCATGGATAGCGTTCTTTTTATGAGGACGTCCTGGAGAAATTTATCTTAGACTTGAGTTCTTCTGAGTGACTTGTTTTATGCATTTCCTCTCTGGATAATACAGATCTTAAAGCCAGCTGTGTTTCCTTCTTTACTTTGGCTGCTAGGAAGCTCAGAGCTAAATTTCCAACTACACCTTAACAATTGTGAGGGACCGTCTAGCATACATTGTTGGAAGCGAATTTCCCCTGTATTTATTTTATTAATTTGCTCTGTCTTCCCTTCTTACCATGATTTTATTTCACTCTCTCTCATCTTCATTCTATTGTATTTGTTGTTGTTTTGCTTGTTTTAAATGCCTCATTCCACACTTCTACCCAGAATAAGTGTCCATGGCTATTTATTGTAAACGGCTAAGCCACTTGGGGGCCTGGAAAGCAGAAGTGGAGGCATGGGGCTGAGGGTAGCCCAGTTTACCTCTTGTTATCTGGGAGGTCAGGTCACATCACATGGAGGCCACTCCTTCAGAATCATGTTGCCTTCGCCCCTGAGGCTGGCCTTGACAGGAGACGAGGCCTTACCAGGAAGGGGGAGGCAGGTGACCTGTCTGGGCATGTTCAGTTCCTGGGCTCTGAGCTGCAATGGCCCCACCTGTCCCCACTCCTGATGGTAATCTGGAACATCAGAGGTGAGTCACTTGAGCCTTTGGCCTCTCTCATTGCAGGGAGAGGCTTTCCTGGAACACTTGTGTCCCACCACCCTGCTCCCTCCTTCCAGTGAGTGACACCCCTAATTATGGGTCAGAGCAGGGTATCACCCCTCTCTCTGACCTTCCCCATTTCGGGAGCTGATTTACTCCTCATGCCAATTATTCATTTTCCTCAGGGCAGAGGCTTTTATGAGAGCTTGGTCAGCAGCACTGAGCTAGCTGGAGGGTGTGCCCTACCTGCAGGCTGAGCCTGGCAGCTCTGTGCTTCTGGAAAACAGCAAGTCCTGGCCCACAGGAGGTAGTGCCTTGCAACCTATATGTGATTGCATCATGACTTGTATTAGGATTTGATTTAATTTTTACCTGATGCTTCACCTATTACAATGAGGCATAAAAAGGGAATTTGCAGCTGCCTGCTTATCAGAAAAGATCAACTGTTTCTGTAATTAATATGGAAGATAACAATTTAAAATAATGAAACACCCATAATATGCTTAGGGGAAGCAGCTTGTTGCTATAATTAGAATGAGAATCAAATTGTTCTGATGGCAAACACATCATTTATTGAACTGAAGCGACTCTATGAATGGAAGTAAATAGCACAGCAGGAAAAAAAAAAAGACTAAGATACACATTTCCTAAAACTCTGGGTCTGAGAAAGATCTCAGAAGCATCCAGAGATGGAGTTTCACAGAACTGGACATTCCTGCCCCACCCAAGCTCCCACGTGGTGTTTGTTCAGTACCGTTTGAGTCCCTTGAGATTTTTCTAAAGTACAGCTCTGTTTATGTCGCTGTGTTGCCTAAGCCCTCCACCGACCAATGTTAAATATAAAAAGATTTGTATTTCTAAGCACATGCATATGCACACACATGCTCAGACACACATACATATTCTACGATACGTAGAAATTTCTAGAAGGATACATAGGAAACTGTTGTTCCTTCTTCAGTCAAATTTGGCTGGGAAGTGAGGGTTGAGGAGGCACTTTCAATTTATGCACAACTTTCCACTCTGCTGTTTAAAAAAAAAATGTTATTTTCATCATTAATACAAAAGTTGTTGCTGTGGTGTCCCCAGGCTCTCCATTATTTAAAGGCTTAGGTCCAAGTTCCTTGGGTGGCCTTGACCCAAGCCTGTCAATATCTGGGCGGCAGCCTTCTGGGCTATGCTTGGATCCTTGACTGCCCTGCATTTGGGGAACCTGATGCCTCATTCTTGCTGTTCTCTCTTGGCCTGTGACTTTCTCCCATCCCTTTCTTGCCTGGAAGCCTCCTACCAATGTGCAAAATCCTGTTGCAAATGTTACCTCCTCCTAGCAGCTTTATCCCCCCAAACGTCAACCCTGGGGGTGCAAGTAGCTGCTTTCTCTCTGAGTTATCTTGACATTTCCCACAATGTGTATCAATACACTACATTGCACTATATATTTACTTACATTCATGTCTTTTACTCAGTGTGTGTGTGTGTGTGTGTGTGAGAGTGTGTTTATATGCCTGGCACACAGTAGGTTTAAATGTTTACTAAAATGGTGTTAGATTAACTTGGGTGAGCAAGGACACATTTTGGGTTCATTAGACATGTTAAGATATTTTTAAAGTTCTGTGGTTTGAGTAAAATTTGAAAAGCATTTTGCCAAGTATGTTTCTCCCTATTTTGTAAAGCCCATATGTCTATTAAGGGGGGAAAAGCCATATGGTTCTGATTTCTTTACTCATAGATCAGCATTTCAGTTTTTAGGATATCTGATGTTCAAGATGCTGCCTGTACTGTGTATATTGGTCCCTCTTTTGAATATGTTTTTCTTTGAACTGAGGAGATCAACTTTCCCCCAAATAGAAATTTAACTCTCCACAGTATAGAGGGAATTTTCAGTTTTCCACTTATGAGGCTTGGGAGATGGTTTTGCAATTGAAAATCACTTTCTGCCTTCTCCAAAGAAAAAGGTGTTCACCTTCAAACAGAATCCCTTGAGCCAAAAGGAGCCAGGGCAGGTGAAAGTTGGGTCATATAGATTCATTTTTGGTGTGACTGAAGGTGATCCATGTGCACTAATTAAGTAATAGATACATAATTGACTAAAAGCAGGCTACAGAGGAGTGATATCATAAACCCCAGTTTTAAAATGTGAAACCCTGAATGTAATCATTATTCTTCTTGATTTTGTGACTTAATAACTGAGAGTCTTGTATAGTTTCTCACCCCTCTGAATAGGCCCCTTATTGAAAGATGAGGTCCATACATCTATATATTCAAGTTTTAATGAAGACTTAATGAAGACCTTTTTGAGCAAGTTTTGCCAAACTTTTAGTCATTCATCTAATTCATCTGCCCTCTTGGCCATGCAGATATGTATTTTACACATTATCACCTCACATTTTCTTCTAAACTGATTTTTCTTTATTTGGCCAAGTACATAAGCAAAAATATTTGCAAAGGAAACTTTATATCACCATTGTCTATGGAAAAATGATATTCCTTACTATAAAAGAACATCTTATGGTGGAAGGAAAAGAGAGATTTACTAATCTTTTCTGAGTGTGAGTTAATCTGTGTCCTAGCTAATGTCTCATTTATCACCAGTGGTATCCGTACCTACCTTTGGGAAGCACCCACTTAAAGAACCTATCTGGGAGTGTTTTCCAACTGGATGGCTCTGTGCATATTCCCAACAACTGTTATCATTGCTATTGAAAAGATTACTACAGGAGCTATTGGACACTATGGCTCAGATGTGGGCAAGGCATTTTGCTGAATGCAATTATACGGAAACGACTTGGCTGTTCTGAGCTATACTGTCTCCATCTGGAAAACAGAAAACAGGTTTTTTCAGAAGTCTGGGGCAAAATAATGAAAGGGGCTTATTCCATTTTTTGATCATTTCTGTTTTTCCTTCTCTACCCCTATGGGACCCAAACTCCTTGGTGACAAATGAAGACACAGAATCATTTGTGTCAAAGTAGTTAACTTTCCAGACATCTGCCACCACCCTCCCTGTCACACGCTGTCTGATGCTGTGACCATCAGACCATCGTAGTGTCTCCGAGAGGCAGGCCTGGCCATGAGTAAGATTCCCATTGTAAAAGTGAGGAAATGGAGGCTTCAAGGAAGTGAAGTACTATTTCCAGGGCTTCTGGGCTCACCAAAGGTAGAGCCAGTTCTGGAAGAAGTCAGGGCCTCCTAATTCCTGCAGGTCCTGGCTACTTGCTCCCGTGCCACCGAATAGACACACATATGACGGAAGAATGAGTCAAGGGAAAATAGTGAGAGGTGAAACTTTGCCGAGAAAATACAAGGTGTGAAGTCCTCAAAAAATCCCCCTTTGTCTTTCTGTTTGAAAAGAGCTCAGAGGACACAGCCCAGAGGACCTCTGTCAGACTGAACAGGCCATCTTTTGAACTTGGGAAATTTAACAAATGCATTGCTAAAATAGAATGTGTCAGGCTCTAAGATAGTTGCTGGAAAAACAGACATAATTCAATTCCATGTCTTCTTGAGAGAGTTAAGTCTGGTAGGACCAAAACCCCAACCAAAAAAACAAAATAAAACAAAAGTGACATCAAATCATGACCACAGTGAAGCTATGTACAATCTAACCTGTGAGAAGAGAGAAGACAGCAATTATTTATATTTAAAAATACGACTGATGCATTTTCCAAAGTAGGTTAATGGACAAGTCTCAAAACCCTGATTTCCTTTAAAAGCAGTCATTTCTAAAGAAATCTACCTTTCCTCCCTCCTATTAGCAATAGGTTGACCATTTCTGATCAAATCTCTTTGAATAGGTTTTAAACCTTTCCTGGTTCCTACATTAACATCTATCACAAAGTGCAACTTGCCCCCCTACCATGGAGGCCAGAATTTTGAAGAGGCCTTAGCATTTTTCAGCAGACATTGGAAACATCTCAGCAATTGGAGCTACTGTGAAACAGAATCTTAAATTTGGCAATGAGAAGCAGAAGAATTCATTTTTAGATCTTAAAAATAAAAGTGTCCATCATCAAGTCAACACATTTCCCTGTTTTGGCATCTTGAACCATCTTTAACAAAAAATTGGAGAGAAAAGTTTTCAGATTACCTTTTCATCTAAAAATGAGTATTTTAAAAAATAATTCCACATTAGTAAACGCGGTGTGATTTACTTTAAGAGACAAGATTATGATTTCTGCCTGCACAGACTTGCCAGCCGTTGGTGAATGACCAGGACTGATAAAGTTGGATAGTGGACTCGACTGGGAAAAAGGCTAAAGTGAAAACCGACTGGCTTGTGTTTGCACCGGCCCCAGCTGAAGAACCCAGAACCGAAAAGAGGAAGCCCATTGCACAGTTGGCCAATGACTGGGAATGGTTGCTGAGCCGCTGACCATCTCTGCAGGTGAAATGGCCCTTTTAAAAATAGCTTCAAGCTTCTAATGAGCAGGACTCCTTGGCCTGGAAACCAAACCTTATCTTTTTGTGCTTTGTTTGGTTTTATTTCCCAAATATTTGTGTGTCTGCTGTTCTGTTGTAGAGCTACAAATGATGAGTTCTACCACCTGGAATTGTGCAGAACCATAGACCCTGTGTGCTTGGTCCCCTCACCTATGAAGCAGAGATGGAGTACGCACCTCTTTTGCACAGCTGTGTGAGGGTGAATTGCAGGAAACATGCTTGGCATGATGCCTGGCACAATTTAGGTACTCAAAAAAATGTTACCTATTATTATTGGATAATAATGATCATGACTATCTATTTCTGCTAATCCTCGTAAAAAATTTGTGTAAAATAGCTTTGACTGTATCCACTTTGCAGATGAGAATAACTGAGGCTAAAATTTAAGCTAATCTTTTCTAGACATTGCCAGGAACAGGCAGAACTTAAAATTGAAACGAGATCTATGTGACTTCAAAGCTCAGTTTCACCACCACCATCTCATGGGAATTATCACATGAATGATTTTTGGGTCTGAGGCTGTCTACAAGAGTCCAGTGTTTGATCTGCAAGGTGAAAAACTCAGTCATTCAATCTGTTGTTTTGACTGTACAAAGCCCAAATATCGGATTTCTCACTTTGGCCACTTACTGGACTTAACATCACAAGTAATGATGACCATTTGTTGAGCATGTGACATGTGGGAGAATCAGACTCACCCTTCCTGACACAACAAAACAAATTATCACCTGTCTTTCTATTAAGTCTGACTGGTAGGGATCCTGATCTGTCTGAACTGAAACATTCAAACTCTTTCAAATAACAGGTCTTTCACAGTTTGAAGTCTTAAAGTAATGCGTCCAGAAATTCCCTTATATTTCTCTGGGGAGCATTTGAGGATTCTGGAAACAAGAGTTGCTGACATATGATGAAGAAAGAACTTTCATAAGCTTGAATGTACCTCTTGGACAGTGAGAAATGTCATCTATGATGCAATCAGAGAAGATGATCTAATTATAAAATGATATAGTGCCTCTGTTTCCCGTTTTCCCAATCCTTGGGCCTAATTATTATTGGCATTCCCTATTCACTATGAACTCTTTGGGGACAAACAGAAATTCATCTCTGTTAAAATGTAAGTCAATGACAGGCAAACTGATTTTAAAAGCTCTTGAAAATAAAACATAATGAAATACATTTGGAAAACTAAAAAAGGCATTGTAAGAACAGCTTTGTAATCTTGCAAAGAGTTCTGCTAAAGTGAAGGGTGAAGATAGGAATCAACATATACTGGGTGAAATCTGAAGTATTGATTTCTGAGGATTACCTGTGAGGGCCTGGGTGTCTTAAATATCCATCCTTCTGTTTGAAGTATTTGAATAATAGAAAATTAGGCAAAGTGGAAAGAAGGTAGTCAGGCTCCAATAATTCCACCATGCAGAGAAAATTATTTTCATCTTTCATTGATTTTCTTCTAGACTTTTGTTCTATGCTTTAGAAAAATGTATATTATTACACTTTATACATTTATTTGTACCCAGAATTTAATTATTTTGGGGGAGAAATTGGAATAATGTATGAATGTACCAAGATGACAAGAGCACACAACGTTGTTCTATAAACATTGAATGTAATTTTTTCCAGTCTTTTCTATCGTCAAAAAAATAAAAGTGTCAGATAATACAGGAATGCACCCCCTTTTTATAAATAAAATAAATTAGAATGTCATAACTATCCTGATTTTTTTCCTGATGAGACAAGACTTTTATGTATTTTTATTTCATTTATACTCCACCCAGTCACCTGTATAATTTAATTTCCCATTTTCTTGTTGCCTGCAATTCTAATTTGAGTTTGTTGAAAATTGTATAAATAATATAATTTTATAGACAGCAGTTATTTAGAATCAACAATGTCTGGTTTCTTAGCTCATTATTGCTTCTAATAATTCATAAATTCCTTCTGGCTAATGCTTTTCTTGCTAAAGAAAATTCAGAAAAGGTTTGTGGCTTTCTAAATCACTTTATGTCCAAAAGTATCTTTATTTTATATGCACTCTAAAATGATTTTGTCCTGGTTATAAAATTTTAGGTTTTCATTAAAAAAATTTTTTTATTGAAATATAGTTGCTGTACAACATTGCACTGTTTTCAGATGTACAACATAGGATGCAGCCATTATGTACATTACTAAATGCTCACCATGATAAATATGTTACCATCTGTCAATATACAAAAATAATACAATATTATTTTTTAATCAACAATTGTGAAGGTATTGCACCAGTGGTTTCTGAATGAAGTGCCTCTGATAAGTCTGAAATAAGTTGGGTCTTATCTCAGTTCCTTATGGATAAGATAATTTTTTCCTTGGTAAGCTATCAGGGTTTTCCTTTAATACTTAATTATCATAGGTTCAATGGGAATCTTATAAATATAGCTATTTATATTATCAATTCTGCTTGATAATTGGTGGGCTCTTTCCATTTGAGATGCTGTGAATTCCTTTAAAATTCTCATCCACTAAGTCTTTAAATGATGTCTGTTTTACTGGGGTTTCATTTAGATGGATGTGAAAATTTCTGGATTTATTCTTCATGAAATGCAGATTTTCTTTCAAATTTTCCATCTCTTCATATTGTGTTCTGGGGAAATTCCTCAAATTAATCTTCCAACTTTTGTTATTTCATCTTTATTCATATCCAGTTTGCTCTTTAACACTTCTTTAGTATTTTATGTCAATTATTAGAGAATTTATTGACAAAAATCTCTTAATCATCTTTTTTCAAAATTGATTGAAATTAGTATTAAGTTATTTTTATGACAAGTTAATTTGAAACCCTTTTCTGATGGTTCTTTCTGGTCTGTTTTTAGAAGATATCATATGCTGATATTTTTTATTGATTTTATAATATATGACAAAGGGGATTTCTACTTTTTCTGCTCATGTGACACTGAGAGTCTGTCAGTGTAGTGTAGATAATCTTTGTTTTTTCTCTGGTTTCTTTCAAGACTTTCTCCTGTCTTTGGTGTCTACAAGTTCATTATGATGTGTTTAGGTGTGACTTTGTGAGGTATGCCTTATATAAAATAGGATGTTCAGATCATGAGTGTTCTGTGTAATGAGGTTTGACAATTTTATACATCTCTTTGTAACTGTCCTTCCCCACTCCACACCCCCCAAACACACACACCGAGGAGAACATTTCCATTGCCCCAGAAAGCTTAGAGGGACTTTCTGATGTTTAATGCCATAGATTATTTTTGCTTACTCATGGACTTCACATAAAAAGAATCATACAGTGTCTGCATCTGACTTCCACCAATTAGTATTTTTGAGATTCATCCATGTTGTTGCATTTATCAGTACTGTGTTCTTTTGTATAATTGAGTAGTGTTACACTGTATTATGACATAAAAATTCATTAATCAATTTGATCAATGATAGATATTTGGATTGTTTACAGTCTTTGCATATTATGAATAAGAATGCTATGAGCATTCTTGTGCAAGAGTTTATGTAAATATGCTTTGTTTTTCTTGATAGATTTAGGAGTGGATTTTATGGCTTTCAGGATAGGTGTATATTTAACTTTCTAAGAAACTGTCAAATAATTCTTCAAAGAAATTGCACCATTTTAGATTCCCCCAACAATGCACGAGAGTTCCAATTACTCTATGTCCTCACAGAAATTAGGTATAATCTAGGTTTTTATATTAGCTAATCTGGTGGGTACAAAGAGACACTGTGGTTTTATATAACATTTCTCAAGAGACTAATAATGCTTACCATATATTCATGTACTTATTGGTCATTTCTATGTCTTCTTTGGAAAGTTTCTGCCCAAGATTATTGCCCAATTTTTATTGGGATTATTATTATTATTACTGATTTTAGGTGGCTTTTATATAGTCCAGATCTGTGTTTTGTCATTTACATGTGCTATAATGATTTTCTCACACTCTGTGGTTTTGTATTCATTTTCTTAATGTCATTTTTCAATGAGCAAAAAATGTTTAACATTGATAAAGTCCAATTAACTTTTTCCTCCTGTGGTTGATATTTTTGTCTTCTCTAGGAAATTTTTGCTTATCTCAAGGTCATGAAGTTCTTCTCCTGCTTCCCTCTAGGATGTATGGGTTTCCAGTTTTTTAGTTTAGATCCATAATCCATATCAAAATAATTGTTATGTACAGAGAGGTTACTTTTCTTCTTCCCCATACAAATATCCAGCTATTTTAGCAAAATTTGTTTGGAAGAATTTTTTCAGTCATTGAATATTCTTGGTGTCTGGTTGGAAATCAAGTGGCCACAAATGTGAAATCGATTTCTTGGCTCGCTATTCTGATCCATTGGTTTATTTGTCTATCTTCCTGTTGGTATCACAATTTCTTAATTACTTGTAGTCTAGCCATCACATAATGATTTTATTTTTTCAAGATAATTTTGGAGATTCTAGAGCCTTTGCATTTCCATATAAATATTTGTATTATACTGTCACTTTCTTAAAAAAATAGCCTACTAGGATATGAATGAGATTATATACAGTCTATAAATCAACTTGGGGATAATTGCCATTTTAACAATATTGAATCTTCGAATCCATAAACATGGTATACATCCCCATTAATTAGGTCTTCATTAATTTCTCTCAGCATTTATGTATATAGAAATCATACACAACTTTTATTATAGTCCATTTGACATTTTATAATACTGTAAATGGTAATGAGTTTCCAATTTCATTTTTCAATTAGGTTTTGCCAGATTATAGAAATACAATTGAGTTTTCTATTATAACTTTGTATCTCACAACTTAACTGAATTTAAATTTTATTTCTGGTAATACGTATATTCCTTAGGGTTTTCTCTATACACAATCATGTTATCTGTGAATCATGGCTTAACATTTCTTTCTAATATTTAAGCCTTTTCTTTTTCTTGTCTTATTGCTCTAATGATCAGAGTAGACATTCTTGTCTTGCTCATGATCTTTAGGGGAGAAGTGTTTAATGTTTTAACATCAAGTATTATGGTAGCTGTAGATTTTTTCCTAAATACCCTTTATCAGAGTGAGAAAGTTCTTCCCATTTTTACTTTTCTGAGAATTTTTACCATAAATGAAATACTCAGGAAATTTATGAAAGTATTAATCTATGATTTCCTTAACATTTTCTTGTCCAGTTTTGGTATTAGAGTTATTCTGACTTCATAAATGAAATTGGAAATATTCCTTTCTTGTATATTTTCTCTAAGCATAAGCATGTTATATTTTTAGTTAAATTATTATTATTTTTTTGGAATTCACCAATGAAACCATCATGACCTGCAGTTTTTCTTATTTTTTGTGTGGGACTATTTTTGTATGCAGGTATGGTAAGCAGAATAATGGCCTCCCAGAGAGCCCAGGACTATGGGAAGATAGTCTCCAGAACTGTGAAGAAAATAACTTTCTTTTATTGAAGTCACAAGTTTGGTATTTTGATATAGCAGCCTGAGCTGACTAATGAAGCATCTTATACTTTTCTTATTTTTTGTTTGTTCTTAATGTCTTTAATCCATTAAAATATATAAAACACTTATTTCATAATATCCATATTCCATATTTTATATAAATTTCTGGATGATTAAATCTAGTCAGTTTTGGTGTGTTTCCTTTAACTCATGTTGAATTGTTACTTTGCACATTTTATAGTGTTGCACTGTGAACTCCAATAGTGGGATTCATTAAAAACATTTCATGGTGCAGGATGCGGGCAATCCCTCGAGAGGTTCTGTCTTTGTTTTCACCATAAACTCAGAGATATTAACAATTGTTTCAAAATATCCATTATATGTTATCATGTTTACAAACCTTAGAAACTAACATTTCTCCCCCCCATCCCACCCCCACTCCTGTGGGCCTTTGCACCAGAAAAACTTCATTGTTGATTCATTGTAACTATGTGAATTTCTTTCTAGCTATCTTTGAGGAAACTTTCTGGCAACTGACTAAATTACTTCTATTAAAGGTCCAGTAATTTGTCCCTGTCTCTGCATGGTAATTCAACTGATGTATCTAATTATGAAGAAGGGAATTTTATTTATAGCTTGCAGCCAGCTTTTCTAGATTTTTGTTCCCTGTTGTTTTTTGTTGTCACTTTTTTTTTTACATCATTGGAAATTTATCTATGCATTAATGGATGCCTGTTATATTATGTCCTTCATTTTTGCATGCTTCTGAAACGGGAAATATTTGAGATTATATGTAGTATGCTATATTGCCAGAAATGGAAGTCAGTACTCATTTTATAATGTCAATGTAACCTGATGTCAAAAAAGAGACATGGATTGTAATATAAAAGAAAACTATAGACTGATATCACTAATGACTATGAAAGTAAAAATCCTAAATAAAACTTAATATATTATAGCAATATATTAAAGGACTGTATATCACAACCAGATAGAGTTTATTTAAAAAATGCAAAAATTGATCAGTATTGAAAATATGTCCAAATAATTACTATAATCATAGTCTAACATGTACAAGTAATCTTATTGTCTCAATGGACAATGAAAATCATTTAATAAAATAACATATAATCCTGAATAAGGAAAAAGTAATCCTAGCATGCTAGATCTAATAGAAACTTTTCTCAGTCACAGTTATCAGAAATCTCCATCATATTATACTGAGTGATAAAACTATTAAACAGTAGCATTCCTTTACTATTCATATGATAAATGCTTATTCATCACCAACTATACTAGACTGTCCTAGTTATGTATGAAGATACAGGATATGTACATGTATGTTTATATATGTATATAAATACATATACATGCATATACACATATATACAGAATACATAAATATTTATATATACATAGCATATATAGAGTATAAAACAAAATCCTAGACTTTGAAAATAAATAAAAGGAAGTAATTCAATTTTATTAAAAAGTTATAATTCTGCCATAATTTGGGCTTAGAGTGATGGGCTTAGAGAATCAATTGGCTAACTATGACAACTAGTAAAAGAGTTAAGCAAGGTGACCAGAATCAGTTCAATATTGAAATGTTACATTTTCCTATAAAACTTCATTACCAATTAGCAAAGGTAGCCAAAATGTTTCCCAGTAGCTATGATACCTATAATGCATCCTAGTACTAAACTTAAAAAAGAAATATGCTCAACTTTTTTAAAAAGTTTATAGCATTTTAAGAAGGACCATAAAAAGGATCTGAATAAATTAAGAAAATACCATCATAATAACTGGGAAGAATCAATACCAACTTTCTCCAAAATTAATCTATCGTTTTGATGCAATCCATTCGAATTTAAACAGATTGTTTTCCCCAAGGACCTTAGAAAATTAGGTTTAAATTTTTTATGGTAAATGTGTAAAATTTGTCAAAACAATTAAAGAAGTTAATTTTTTAGAGTAATGTTGAAAAAGTTGTTATCTACAAGATAAAATAAATTTAACAAAGTATAGGAGTACACGAGCATAGGTAAGAGAATTTAGAATATCTTAACTGATTGGGAAAAGTATAGTCTATTTCATATATGATATTGAGTCAGTTTGGCATGTTTTAAAGGGGACTATCAGCCCCAACCTCAAGCCATTAATAAAAATACCTTTGAGATTAATTATCCTCACATTTTTATTTATACTCTTGAGGACATTTAGGTGAATATGTTTTTTGACCTGAATGTTGCCATATATTTTATTTTTTATTTTGCTATTATTAATATACAATTACATGAGCAATATTATGGTTACAAGATTCCCCCTATTATCAAGTCCCCACCACATACTCCCACTGTAGTCACTGTCCATCAGCGTAGAAGAATGTTATAGAATCACTACTTGTCTTCTCTGTGTTATACTGCCTTCCCCGTGCCCCCCCACCCCACTCCCATGCCAGCTACATTATGTGTGCTAATTGTAATAGCCCTTTTTACCCCCTTATCCCTCCCTTCCCACCCATCTTCCCCAGTCCCTTTCTCTTTGGTGACTGTTCGTGTTGACATATCTTTTTAACAAGATACAAAATCCAGAGCTATTGAAGAAAAGATTGATCTACCTGAAATGTCAACATTCAAAAATGCTTATTAAAAAAGTTAAAAGGCAAGCGATAATCCAGGAGAAAATAACTACATATACCTACAAAATACCTACATATATAACAAAATACATAAAAAAATGATATATAAACACATGAAAATAAATAAGGTAATAATAACCCAATTAAAAAAGACAACATTTATGAGCTGGTAATGAAGAGTAGAGGAAATACTAAAAGCCAATGAACATGAGGAATAGTTACTTTATATGAAATACTATCAAGTAGATGTAAATTAAGACATATTCTTTTCCGCCATCACAATGGAAAACAATTAAAAAAGTTAAGAGCATCAGTCTTTGATGACAGCATGAGACAATGTCATCTCCCTCTGATAAACTGCTGGTTAGGTATTAGGTTGGAATGCTCAGTAACCTCAGTGCCAATAAAGAGGGGTATGTTTAAACTAAGGTATATCTGCATGATACAATCATACACATCAGCTAAACTTGGTGAGAGTGTTCCATGTGCAAAAACAGGGAAGGTGTTTTAATATGTACTATGAAATGAGGACAAAAATTTGCTGATCACTGTGTAACCCATGATATTATTTACGTGAAACTCTCACACACGCAAACACTGTTGTATTTCTATGGGTACCCATAGATGTATTACGAGTAACCAAATTCATAGGAAAATGTCTAGAAAGGTAAATGCCAAAAAAACAGTCATTAACTTAGGAGCCGAGGTAGGCTATGTACAGAGGACTCAGAAGAAGAAATGAATTCACTTATCCCATGCTGTATTATTTATTTTTTCATTATTTTTTCTTGCTTGTGCACCACTCTCATGTCTGACTCATTCTTATAAATAATATCTCTAAAAGCAGTCGTTTTCGTCTGTTACATGTACAAATAAAACTCTTTTGAAAACTCTATGGAAGTTGAAAACTATTTCTCCACCAAAACTTTGAAGAGATACCATCTACTCATTGGGCGTACCTGTGGTAGTCACTCAATAAACAGCGGCCCTAAAGACGATGATAATGGCGATCATTTACAGAAGCATGTCGGTTCTGAGTGAGTCAGATCCACGTCATATCAACGTCCCACGTCTAGTGAGCTTCCTTCTCTCTTCACTTCCTTCCTTCTACCCCTCTTTCCTTACTTCCTTATTACTTCCCTCTAGTTCTCTTGCTATCCACTATGCGTCAGGCATGGTGCTAAATCCTGGTAACATGTAGATGAATAATACTTGCTTCCTGTCTTCCAGTCACTTTCTATCTTTCGTACAAATGTCATATAGGTTGAGAAAACCTGGAAGGGTGTGGTCCTTATAAAATGGGAGTGAAGCCTTCCAGAAATCCTCTTCTCGTATTTCAAGGGCCAGAATTTGGTCACCTAGTAGACTCTAGCTCCAAGGGAGGCTGAAAATGTAAGTTTTAAGTTTTCCATCTTGTGTAGTAAAGGCAGGTCTGCAAAAGAATGATGGGAATGTGTGTTGAGTGGGGTAGCACTTTGCCAGCCCTGGTTATGCAAAGAATAATGATATTAAGGTTTTGGTAGACATTAACAGAACACCACAGGAGCCTACTTTGAAGACCTTTGCAACAGGGTGGAACATCTCACGACAGTCGCAGCGACATAATGATTGGGAACATTATCGCCATCATTACCATGTTCATCACCGACAGCCAGTGCCTGAGCTGTTACAGAGTAACAGAGTAGACACTCAATGTGTTAAATGAATGAAGCAATGTAACATAAATATCCTTATCAGAGCTGCCAGTTATTTAGTGCTATTTTATGTCAGATTGTATAATAGGTCATTTCATCCATACAATTCAGTTTAATCTCACTATAATCTTTTCTGACGAGCAGAAACTGAGATTTATAGATATTTATAAAACTTACTAAAGATCAAACAGCTACTAAGTTTGAGAGCCGAAACCCAAACCCAGTTGTCTGGGGTTTTTCTCTCCACCAGTACTAACTCCGTCCTTGTGGGCATCATATATCTATGAATTATTGGTGTTTTAATAGCTACATTTGCCTTTTGTTGGTGGGGGGTCTCAAGAAATCTATTTCTTTAATGAAATACAAAAAAGATGAATTCTTTGAAGACAGCAGCCAATACAGTTTTAGTAAATATAATATTTATAGGATGCTGCAATTAACTTACAAATTTTTTTACATCAAAATTCACCCTGATAATCTTATTCTTTGGGGACAACAGTTGTGTCCTCTGTGATGTTTTCCTCCACTAAAGGCAATTATTGTTGCTTCTAGCCGTAATAAAAAAATAACCAAAACAGATAGAAGTGTCTTCGTTGAAATTGAGCTGAAACTCCCACTGTGGAAATAATCAGAAAATTAAAAGCTCTGCAATCTTGCAAATAACACTGCAACTTAATATTATTGGAACATAACATTATTATCTCTTTTTATAGGGAAAACATACATAAATATATTTTCAAAGGACACCATGATATTAGTTTTATTTTATTGGATGGGTCGGTGGGGGGAGAGCAACAAACAATAGTTTCTAGGACTGAGCAAACGAAGCAATGGGGATTTGTGAAAAATGATCAAAAGCTCAAGTCTCAGTCTCAGGCAGAATCTCCCAAATACAATGGTGCACCAGCCCAGACCCTCCTGTGGGATTTTCTGGGGTGGCTGCAACTACGATTCTCCATGGTGGCAACCAGACACAAGGTCCACCACCAGTTAGGCATTCAGTCAGTGTGGGGTAAATGAGTTTTTGATGAATATTGAAAGAAATCAAAGTCAAGTACTTCCTTTTTCTCATCTCCCTCCCTCTTTTCCTCCCTCCCTTCCTCCCTCTCTTCCTTCCTTCCTTCCTTCCTTCATATTTGTTTGAGTTATCAGATGATATAAAACACAGTAATTTATCTCAATAAATGAAATACATAACTTGAACTCTTAGTTAATTCAACATCCATTCACTGAGGACTCAACCCATGGAAGATATTCTACTAGACCCTCAGGATAAGTCAACAGACATGGCTTCAAGGGAAGTCCAGTTGTCTCTGACTTTGTCCCTGTTCTTTGTGGGGTTCTGGAGCTACTGAAATGAGCCAATCCTGGAAATATTTCACAGGATGTGTGGTCCAGACACAAGTGGACTGGAGGTCACATTGCCATTTGCAGAAATGTTTAAGTTAGGGTAACAGGCTGTGTGGGAAGTAGTAGGGGTGGGTGGTGATAAGTTCAATTTTAGACAAGTTGCATGGATATCCAAACATTCCACTGGAGCTGTCCCCAAGCAGTTGGAAAGTTGAGAAATCCTTGGGTTGATGTAGTGGTTTCTTTTTATGAGAATATAAATCATAAATTGGTCCGTCATTATTTCTTTAAACAGTGTGGAGTGAATGGTTTATTTTTTCTCTAACTATCTTGACCATCCTTGAAATAAGTGGAAATGTTCTTCTGCTTATGGGTGGGCAATGCAAGCAAGAAAGCAGAATTCAGCCTATCTGGTGGCTTAGCTGCTATTGGGCAAGTTTTTACTTTCTTCCTAACGTGCTCAGAATTAAACCTACTTTCTACTGCCTTCTTAGAACTAACTGGAATGGCTTCTGGACACTATTTTGGGTACAACAGCACTTTTATGGGATAATAAAGTAGAAAGAACATAGGCTTTGGACATGAGTTTGAATTCCAGATTTGCAAGTTACTAGTGCTAAGATGCCATGCAATGAATTCCTTTTTTCCTTGGTCCCTTCATCTGTAAAATGGTAAGAAATCCAGGGTCAAGTGAATGTGAAATAATAGATAGTCCCTAGCCTAGTGCTTAGTTTAGGAAACAGGCTATCTTTGGCTTATCCTAAGTGATCTGAGTTTTCTGCACTATGGTTGTGGGTCCAAGCTCAGTCATCCATGAAGTGGCACTTGTTTCCTCTTTGTCATAATCTTTTGTGCATATTTCTCTCTCTTCAGAAACCTGTAATCAAATAGTCTGGGCTCCCTCAGCTGAATCCCCCCTCATGCCACCCTGTGCGGAATATAATGTCAAATATAGTTTAGCCAATCTATAGTAAGGACAAGACAAGGGCCAGCCCATCAATGGCTTGGTTTCTGGGCTTCCTTGCTTCTGAAATAGAGACAAAGGGATTTAGAAAGGGTAGGCTGTTTGCTCCTTCCTGGAGCCTTGCGTGGCATGAGGAGCAGGCAAGATACAGCCCTGGGGCTTTCTTTTAGTTTTCATCTCTGACTTGGTCTCTGTCCAGAGTTGAAATGAAGAGGCTGGAAATGGAAGTTACACAAAGTACCGGCAGCTTTCTTTTGGGATTTCTTTGTTTAAAGAGCCTTTTATGATCAGTAAGTGCTGTGATATATATATTTATATGAGGGGTTTGAATATGATTTAGACCTGAACTTCCTGAAGAGTGAAAAAAGACTTGCTTCTCTTTTACCCAAAGTGCTTCATATTTAAGTTGTAGGTTAAAGACATGCTCAGCTTTTGACTCACTCAGTCAAAGCATCTTTTCTTCGGTTTAATTCAGTCCAGTGCATTCCAAATAAATTCTCATTTATTGAGCACCTAGTGTATATGTGGCACCATGCAAAGCCCAGGGTGCACAGAGATGAGGGAGATTTACTGCCTACCTGTATCTCCACATGGGCCCTGAAGTATCCACTTCTCTCCATCCTCTCTGTTTCCTCCTCGGCCCCCATCATCACCCGGACGGTGGAGACACTGCCCCCTCTTGCCCATCCATCTGTGGCCCACAGCCTCCTTTTCATATCTGATGTGCTCTGTCTCAGGACCTCTCTGCCGGCTATTTACAAGCACCGTCCTCGCACCCGTCTCTTCGGGCCCCTGGCCCCCTTCTCTCGTGTCCTGCTCCTCTGGTCCGGGGTAGCTTTCCACAACAGCACCGATCACTCTGATGCTGTTGGTGTTTATTTGCTTATCTTTAATCTCCTTACCATCTCCACTATATTATAAATTCCACAGAGGTGGGGTGGTGTCTGACTTCTTACACTCTTTGCCAGGCACTACAAATCTCTTTTGTAAAAGGAATGAATGGATACCTTCCAGATGTTCACAAGCTAATGGAGTAGGCAGATTGGAATCCAAAAAGCTCCCATCTGAGTGATACTCGGGAGGTGCAGCATTCAGCAAAGGGGTCTGCAGCCACAGGAACCACCGGTGGAACGCCATGGATGGGCAGGTGGTCCTCATAAGGGGACATTCCCTTTGTAATATGTCCCACTGTATTGTCCTCAGAAATCTGATTTATAGGTATGGCGATAGTTACTCTTTCAGGAATAAACTTGCTCACGAGAATGAACTATAAGCCTGGATGGAACTATGTCAACTTTAAGTGAGAAATGCTGCTGCAGCTGAGTAGCATTAGGTAATACAGTCCTCCAACCAGAACATTTCACTCTCCAGGTAGGCTGTTTGGGAACTAATTTAGCCTCAGAAACTTGAGTCTGAGTCAGATCATAGGGGTTAGTAATCAGTCTACAGTGTTAATAGAATTGCCAAGTCAAAAACAGGGGAATAAATCTCCAGTGGTTTAGTTCATGGAGGCAAAGAGGTCAAGATAAATGGCTCAAGACCAAGATCACGTCCAAGACAAAAACTGGGAGACCTGGTCCTGCTGCATTAGGTGGTTGAAACATGGATGCCAGTGGGGCCAAAATATATCAGGTATCTCCGTGACCTCCTCCCTGATTATAGATATGTCTGCCCATTTTCTCTGGAATCCATGAGATTCCTGGCTTTGTCATGGTGCCCTCTCTGTGGACACTCACTTGGAAGTGTTCTGTTCTTTGCAACTGAACATTTCCTGCTTGGACAGTAAGGGAACAAACTTAAATTTAAAGCTCTGATTCTACAATGCCCATGACCAGTTTGGAAGAAGAGGAAAGAGTCCTTCATGTCATGGTTCTCACAGTGCAGAGAAGCCGGCACAGCTGTGGTCTCTCAGAGCCAGTCTGCTGAGTGTCAAAGGCCCAGGGACACAACCTGGGAAAGTCACAAGTGTCCTTCCCTGAGCCACAGCTGTGGGGCTCTGAGCAACAGGCACCGGCCAGGTTGTGAGAAAATGATGGATTCTTCTCTACCATTACTCCTTCCTTGGCCTGGACTTTCTTGGTTTAGGCCAGGATCATTTTCCTGTGGTCAGCTGTGTCCTGATATCTGAAAAATACAAGTTTGCATGCAAAGTTCAGCCCCATCCCAAATATGACTCAATCTTCCCTTCCATCTGGCTCCTTCATGTCTGTTCCAGAGCTCCTGGGGTGCAGCCATCACCAACGTGCTTCCCTCCCATGTGCCCACCTCTTTATCCTTGGCCCTGATGTGATCTCCATCCTGGGGGGCTATTCCTCACTTCCTAGTCTATTTAGTCTTACTTAAAATCCAAAGCCTGACAAAAATGCCAAATCCTTCAAACTCTTGAGCAGAGCTTCTTACTTAGGGATGTCGGAAGACACAGTATATTCTCACTTGCTTCTTTCTTCTCTGGAACCACCTCATCATCACCATCATATAATGGACCCACTCTGTGTGTGTGTCTGCCTGTCTGTCCTCTGGGAGACCCAGTAGGCAAATGGACAATAATCAAACTATATATGACACCAGAGCTCTACCCAGAGCCTCTGCAGCACAGAACTTGGTCAGAACGATTGCTTAGAACTTAGTCAGTGACTGTCAGTTTCCCTATTCCCACTACACCCGCAACTCCTAGCTCAGGACCAACCGGAGAAAGCCAGATATGTTCTCCAAACAAGTTTCCTATGATGCCTGCTCCTAGTCAGCCATCTCCAGCACCCAGAGGCCAACGGCCTCTCATCACAGCTCATGGACGGCTTTGCCTCTGACTCCTACCCACCTTCCCCCTCCCTGGCCTGCCCTGAGGCTTTGCCAAACACAAGCGATGGTCGCTGTCGCCTTTATGGAAAGCTCTAAGTCAAAGCCTCTGTTTGCTCTCAGTTGAGTGGTCTATTTCTTGCCACATTCCCAAGATCCTGAACAACAGACATTACTATTCATATTTTACTTAGGAGGAAACTGAGGCTCAGAGCGGTAATGCAGTTTGGCCAAGTTCTCACAGCTGAATCAACAAAGCCAACCTTCGTGTTCACATCTGCCGATTCTAAAGCTATTGCCCTTTCTACTCTGCAGTGGTGTGTCTTCAAGCACCTACTAGGCGTTTGCTGAAGGAGAGAAGCCTGTGGTGTCCAGGGACTGGCGTAGAGCAAGTGCCCATCAGATGGTTGAGGGCTTGGGTTAGTGATAAGGTTGCAAGGAAATGCGTCCATATTGTTTCTAATGGGTCTGCACTTCGGAGAGCAGACAGTGTAAGTAAGTTCTGGTGAGCATTCTCTTCTCAGAATAGATGTGAACTGTTATTTATTGCAAAAAATACCAAGGCTCATTTTTTAATATACTGTTTAACATAATAATTCCTGGAAACGGTTCCCCTGTGGTGAAATAATGAAAAGTAAGTGAAGAGAGCTGCAAATGTCACTTCTGAGCAAAAGATTAAAGTGCCCCTCTCCTTGGGTTTGCTTCATGTGTTTGAATAATAGAATTTGTTGGTTGGCCTGACATTATAAATTACAAACCCAACCATCGTGGCACTCCTGAGTGCATGCCCCCGGGCTGTGCGGCCACTGGATCTGGGCAGGGCGTTCTTGGGAGCAATGCCTTCTGAAGTGTCCATTTGGTCAGGATCTGAAGTCTCTGGTTCATTAGTGAAGCTATTTATAAAGTAGCTGTTTGAGTATTTTTATTGTTTCTTCGGTTTTCTTCTTTTCTATGGGGGTTTAGTCATTCTGGGAAAATTTTAAACTAGGGGTCTAACATAGAAGAAAACTTTTATCATGGAAGCCGTGCATATTGATGGCAGTTCTTTCACAAGTTCACAAGGCTGCTTAGACAATTCTATATAGGATGTTTCTAAGAGGTGGATCTTCTTACAGCGGTCCAGGATGGGGATTTGAGCAGTCGGAGTCCTACCATGGTCTCACTCTTTCAGGAGGATGGCTTGTATCACTTTTTAAATGTCTGACTTTTCTAACCTCTCAAGTAGGAATAAGTGACATCTGCTGTATTTTGAGAATCATGTAAGATAATAACAAATGCGAAGGTACTTCACACACTCAGAAAGGCTGTGCAGGTATCATTTTGCATAGCGAATTGACTGTACAAATTATCAAATGATAACCAATGGCTTGTTTTGTGTAGAATATCCTAACAAAATGACATATTTGTCTTAGAGTAGTGAGACTCTTCATTATCAGATGTATAAAGTATAGAATTCCTCAGTTTGCATTGGGAATCATGCAACTGGTAGTATCTGTCAAGCCCTAAGAGATCGTAATATCATTGAGTTCACATTCTCAGTTTTGAGACTCAGAGAGGACTTGGCCAATGTCAAAGGCCATTGTTTCCAGGAGACTAAGTGGGAAAGCCTTAAGGGGAGGGTGTGTATGAAGAGAGTTTGAACCTTAGTTGAGTGCATCTTACTATTTTTTTCTGGAGCAGAACATCAAATTCTATTACACTGCCACTCGTGCAACCCGGAAAACAAGATAGTGGCCAGAGGCCCTGGGGATGGCCGGTGAGGGAGATGGCAGACAGGACACAGTCAAGGTGTCTGTCCGTGGTGTCAGCTTGGTGTAGCTGAAATACACTGTTTTTAGCAGATGACTGGCAAATAGCTGCCTCATTATTTTTGTATGACTTATTACATAGACCACTGGTACCTTTGTAGTTGGCTACAGATCTTTGGCCAGACGTTACTTAGAAAATGCTGTCATATCTTGGTTGCACTGAAACCTCTGCTCAGTTAGGTTTCCTCCTCTGGAGCTGAGTCTTCTGCCCTGGGAGGCTGCTTCTGAAGTGGTGTAGGAATCAGTGGCCTGGGAGTATGACTCCTTGGGACTCGTCAATCCAGTTGTCTTGCTACAGTGAAGAATCTGCCTCCGTACTTTTTTTTTTCTCTGCTCCAACCAGAGTTCTGTGCTTTGCTTGAACAAAGGTTGGAAGGGAGGGTTGGGACCTCTGCACCCAGGTAACTTTGGAGGGGCCGTTTCTGAGTGAACTGACGCACGCAATGACCTGTCCTTTGACTGGCCGATGGGACTCTCTGATAAGGGCCACCCGATACACCTTAATGGGTGCACACCTCCTCCCGGGGGCACACGCATGCCTCAGATGTCTGGCTCCAACCTGACAGCCGTTTGAACTTCCTATATTCTGAAAGTCCATTACTTGACTTAATAATTTGGGGGAGATTTGAAGGCTGTTCTTGTCAAGGCTTTTCAGACATATCTAAAGGGGAAGATGTGGTTTTAAGAAAGGATTTTTGAAAATTATCTCTGCAGATGATCAATGTGCTCAGGTCTCTCCTTGACCCCGTGACCCGCACCACTCTAGCATTTTTGCCTCAAAAGAAGGGTTCTAGCTAGCTGTCTCCTGTCTGCCATAGCCTGATGACTTATCGAACAGCTACCCCAAAGCTTTCCTATTTGCCCCACAGAACTGTTGTTTCCGTGGGCCCTGTGGATTACTCACTCATCCCACCGAAGCACTTCTGCACTTATCTTGAACTTTCTGCTGTCTTTGACCCTGATAATCACCCCGACCTTCTGGGGTCTTTTCTGTGAGCCTCTGGTCTCATCTCATCTTTTATTTTTCTTCTGTTTTTTAATAAAAAATAATATTTCTTTTCTCTTACAGGTCAGGTTCTCTAAAAGAAGATGCTAATGTGAAATTCAGGGTACAAGAAACTTACCAGGGATCAATACCTGTGAGAGGAAGCAGGGGCAGACACAGTGAACTTTGACACAGGTGCCACACCTCAGGTAACCCTGGGGTCACTGGGAGCAGCAATGTCCATCCCATCAGGGAGAAACGGGCAGGCCTTTATTCCTAATGGCTCAGTTACAAGTTGCAGTGCTCCTGGGCAAGGTCTCTGCCGTGGGAGATACCCTAAAGGAGCTGGCACCCAGACGCTATTTGTAGACCAAGCTGCTCATTGCTGTGCAGCAGCAAATCTGGGCTTAAACGGGCATCTGAGAGAGTCAGACCACATTTTTCTTCCCATGTCGCTTTGCACTGTGCAAATGATAATAGCGTAGGCCCCTCTCCCCAGAAGAAAATTGCACATGTGTCCACTGAAAACTACATTGCCCAGACTTTGAAAGGGTTCATAAATGGTCCTAAACCCACCGAAGGGTCTTTACAATGGATTAACCTAATGACAGTGAAACTGCCATTGACTTTGATTATTCTTACCATCCTGAAGTTCACCTTAAACTGTGTTCCAATCACAGCCGAAAAGTAAAATGCTTCTGGGTCCTTTCTCCCACATCATCTCATTTAGTCTCCACCTACCTCTGAGCTGGGTACTGGTGTTTCTAGGAAACCGAAGTCCCGAGAGGATAAGTGATTTGCCCAAGATCACACAGGTATTAAGAGGTCGAGGTAGGAGGTAACAAAGTTCTGTTTGCTTCTACAGTTCATGTCCCTTCCACCTCCTCTCCCTTCCTCAAAGAGGTTCTCAACTCCTCAGGAGCCTGCAAATTAAAAGGGCCGTGGGAGACAAGTATGCAAGCACAGCGCAAGGCCAAAGAGATGCCTGTTACAATATAGGCAGGGACAAAATTTGTGTGAGAAGGAACATCCCATTAGGTTCATTAAACATGGGATAATTTTCCCCATCAGAGTCCATGTGAGAATAGTCGACAGAGATAATTAGATGGTCTCTTTACGTATAAACTCAACATTTTCATGGCAGACTTTTAGCTGGTTATTTTAAGATACATATTAGGCATTCGGTCAGCCCATATGATATCAATAATTATGTTTAAATAAGAATAAATCATACCTTTTACATATACATGCCTACATATCCTCTAAGAACTTAGAGGTTCAAGAGAGTACTCTGACGAAGAACATATTGTACCACAGGGCCCTAGAGGAGTAGGGGACTGCTGTGGCACAGAGGGGACCTCACAATTTTGTTGTCTCTCTCTAACCCTTATGGAGGCCCATTTAAATAGCTATAATTATAAATATGTATTATGTGGGTAGTGCATGTATTTGTTATGCACTGTGTAATATACATACTTTTACATGTTCTTAATGACACTTAGTCAACATTTCCTTTATTAACTTCATAATCTATTCAATAAAGTTCCTACTATTTGGCCCGAGACTGCAGTGCTGGCCCAAAGAGTTATCCAATTAATAGTCCAAGTAAATCAGGAAATGAATTTGCATAAGAATGAGAGAGCAGACCCCTTATTACCAAATCTTTGGACCTGCTCTAAGCTCTCATCTCACTGAGACTCTTCTACATTTGTAATTATTAAAAGGCACAGATCCATCTAGCGGCCTCTTCTTTTTCTCTGAACTTGGTACTGTCAACATAATGGACTGTTGGGAATCCCTCTCTGTAGGTCCATCAAGCCCTTGGACAAAGCTTACCTTGGCAGCAGTGATATCACGGGGGTCAAGAGCCTGGATTTGAATCCTGTACTTACTTAGCTGAGAAGACTTGGGAAAATTACTTAGCCCCCACCCGCCACCCCCATTATTGTGAGATTTAAATACATGAGTTACATGTAAAAAGCTCCTGGCACATAATTAAGTTCAGTAAGTGTCAGGTCTCATCATGATCGACTCTCAGATTTTTATTAGGGGGCAGATACTTATTAGATATACATCTGTATCTGATCTGAACCCTCGGCACCGCTGTACCCTTTTTCCATCCCTACACTCAAAGCTTTGACTACTGAAGTTTGTGTCCAATCATCTTCCCAGCGACCAGACTTGCTTTCCTCCGGCCCATGCCGTACTACTGTATTAAAATCATGGGTTCAATCATGTCAGCTTCTTTGCTCAAAAATTTTCAGTGGCTTCTACCATCCTCAGATTCAAGGTCAGACTCCTTAGCATCACGGCATCCAATGTCCACCAGCACCTGGTACTGTTTCTGTCCCCAGACTCTTCTCCCCCCATTTCCCTTGTTCCGTTGCTCTGACCTCTAATAATTCTGAAACTGAGTTTCCCAAATGTGTCTGCATTTTCCTTTTCCTTTAGACCATCTCATATGCATTCCTTCCTCCTTTGCAGGGCACCCTGCAGTATGCCCTCTTAACTCTCCCATGCACACATTGTTTTCTGGAAGCTGTCCCTGACTCTCCAAAGATTAATTGGATGGCTCTCTATGCCCCATCACTGTATTTTAGTAAGACCTCTACAACTTCACCCGTGGGAAGAAGAAACATAGATATGTACGGGTTGTCCATGCTCCAGGCAGAATGAGGATGACACATACGTAAACGGGGGCTTCCCAGAACACCTCGGCAGCTCACCTGGCTTAACCCTCCAGAGGCTTGGGATTTGGCCACCTCCTCCACGGCCTTGATGCCAGACCCCCTGCCACCTCTGCAGGTGTGAGCCTCTTGATTCTCCTTTCTCTCCAGTGGTTCTGGGACAAAGTCCACAATTTTATAAAATGCTTATTGGCTCAATAAGAAGAAGTAAAACTTGTGTCCTGTGTGTCTTTCTAAACTCTGGGAGAGGGAATGGAGTGAAACCCCAACTCCAGGACCCAGCAGCTCAGATAACATCTCCTGGACCAGCATTCGGTGTGGAATTCCACTTCATCTGTCCTCACGTGTCTGTGAGTGTAATAGGGAAGAAATCCTACCCTTACCCAACCGAGTGCTGGGAGCGGTTGGCACACAGTTCCCAGCTCGGGGGGGAGGAGGGTCCGTGCGAAGCTGGACCACAAAGGTGGACTTCATGGTCGGGCTGCTTGGGATAACTTTCTGAGCCCTGGGATCCCGGAATCTAACCTCTCTGAGACCCGGTTTCCCTACTTTTGCAGGGATATACTCACAGTACCAATCCCTTACTACTTAGCAAGGACTGATGCACACGAAGTCTAGAAGCAGCCCTGACCCAGAGGAAGCACACACTTGGAGGTCAGTACTGACTGAGGCTGCTGCTGTGCAGGGAAGAAAGGAAATCCACGGCAAGGACAGGCATTAGAAGACGAGTCCGTGGTGAGCTCTGGGGCTGGTCTTTGGGTTGAAGCCTGGTTCTGTCATTTAAAGGCTGTGGGTGCCCCCTCATCTTCTTCACCTCTGAAACATGAATGGTACAGCTGATAGAGTGGTTGGGAGGTTTAGAGTTAGAAATAAAAATGTAGGCAAGATGGTACAAAACACCTACTTGCTGTGTGTGAACCCTCTTCTCCTGGAGGTCCAATAAAGATAGGATGGCACCGATAAGTATTTTCCATCAGAGATGCTAAGAGATAAGACCTGGGTCACCAATCCAACTTGTGAAAGAGCAGCCGGGTCAAGGAAGACATGACAAACCCTGTCAAAGTTTTACGTGAGGTCGACAGGGGATGAGGAGGAGAGAGAGCTTCAAACACACCCGCACAGGGAGAAAAAAGCTCGTGGAGCTCTCGTGGTGGGGAACCATGAAGGGCAGAAGCTAGGTGTTCAGGACGCTGGCCGAGGCTGCTGCTGCCGGACACCAGGGAGGGACTCCTCCAGAAAGCTCCTCGGTGGGCTCAGAGGAAAGGCCACAGACTCATCTGCTGCCAGCTGTGTGTCTGGAAGAGCCGACAGGAGTCAGCGCCTGGCACCTTCCTCTTCCAGATGGCACTCCACACCAAGAAAGAGTGGTTTAGGAGGATGTAAGCTATAAAAAGTAAAACAAGCTGGGTTTTTTTAGACAATCATCTCAAAGACAGGGAGTGAAGTTGGTGTCACTTTAAATAAGCGATGTGTCAGCAGGAAAAATAATGAGGAGGAAGAAAGACCCTCCACGGCCTTGCTGCTAGAGCAGGGAGGCAGCAAACGGGCCGGGGCGCCACACATGGCCGTGCAGGTGCCCTCCTGGCCATGACGTGGGCTCCCTGCATTTTTTCTGCAATCCCCTCCCACTTCCTAAATCAGACTGTTCTCCTCCTGAGTTCTTCAGTTTTCTTTTTCGTTTGGAGGAAGACAGCCTTCCCCTTCCAGTGAGTGCTTTCTGTTATCAGCCGCGTGGACGACTCGACTAAAATCCTTTGAACGTCTCCTTAAGCATCAAGGATGGTATTCAAAAGGAGACTGCAAAATTCTGTACAAGGAGAAGTGGCTGGTTTTAATTCTGGAAGGAAGTCTCATTTCTGGGATGAAAAAGACTCTCAAAAAGCATTGAAATTTAATATAACAACACCATGCGAAGTTTGTGCAGTACTTTTTCATAAGGCGTGTTTACATTCATAACCACACTTAACACACCAACCCTACAAATGGGAAACGGGGTGTTAATGGACCCTGTGGCATAAAGGAGGGAAACAAAGTTTAGAGAAGTGATGTGACATCCAGAATAATGCAACTTCTCCATGATGGAGAAATGCATGGCCTGCGCTCACAGAAGGAAGGCCCCCTTCAGGGTGCGAGCTGCACTATCTCTGTCTCCTCTGTAGGTCACTCCCAACAGCCCTCTGGGGAATGGGGCCCTGGGGTCATGGTTTTCCTCTGTGGTCCCGCTCTCTGGCTGGTACTGTATGAACCAGGTGTGCATACAGCACCTAAATGTATCTCTGCGGCTGTGTAGGGTCAAGGATGGGAAGGAATGGAAGGGCGACACTGACAGCTCTGCTACAGGTACCCTTACATTTTGATTTTACATCTTGGAACAAAGTCTGAAGCAAATCAGCACGTCTAGTCTCCCTCCAAGCAAGATGAAAGTTTTAAAGTCTTTTAATTTACTGTGAATGTCACTCATACCCCTTACATTCCCACTTACTGTCCAATATTTTAATTCGAATTCATTTTTATGCACAAAAGATGAACAATAGCAATAATCAGGAATATTGCTGTATAAAGTGAACGCTGATCGAGCATTTCCAACATGTATTACCAACATGTTTAATAATCATTACTGCTTGCTTCCCTCTTCTTTTGACTTAATTTTCTTGATAAAGTATCTCTTACAGCAGCTTTTTCAATGAAGATCTGTGGCTAGCACTGTTTTGATTTTAAGTATCTAAAAATCTGCTTTTTAAAATCTGATGAAGATTTTGTCAACTGCAGGTAATAGAAGGTCTCTCAAAACAATGGCTTAACCTAGTCAAGGCCTTATTTTTCCTCACTCAATAACAGATAAGAACCAGGCAGACCATGCTGGGATGACACTTCCTGCAGCAGACTCAGGGACCTGGCCTCCTGCTGCATTTCTGTGTCAATGGTCTACAGTCTACTTCACGTTCGCAATGTGGTGGCAGGACCTCTAGCCTTCTCTCATCTTCAGGCAAAATCAATAGAAAAGAGGAAGCAAAAATGACATATCTATGGGCTCAAACCCTTCCAAACAAATGATGGCTATTGTGTTCATTTCTAGATATACTTTAGCCATATCGGTTTAGATATTCACTGAAGTGGTTTTCTATACCTACGAACAAAGGTATTCTCACCAAAATGTGGAATTCAAGTTCAGACGCACCAGAAGCCCAACTCAGATTTTGTTTGCTTCTGAGAAGGAAGTGGCTGGTTTGATCAACAGTGGAGGCTGGTATGGGTCACTCCAAGAAACACAGTTGAAGCAAGAACATTGCAATAGGCCACAAAGTGGAGTCATCCAAGTTGATGTCTCTGAGCCCTCTCAGAACGCCTAAAACCAGTCAGAGAATTGCTGTGGGAATGGACAGTGTTTCATTGTGCCTTAGCTGTTGAGTAAGCCTAAGGCAGTAAGTTAACGTTTCACACTCTCAGATTTGTAATCTGTGAATAGTTGGGCTGTTTTGAAGGTGAAAAGCATCAATGTAGTTGACTAGGACAAAGCAGACTTTTAATAAATGTGTGTCCTCTCATCCTCTCCTCATCCTATTATGAGCAGGTGCCTGGGAAGAAAGAACCAGTGTTACCATGGTAGGAAACTCTCTTGGGGAAAAGATCTGGTGTTAAATTTGGGCAGGTAGCCAAGGGGGCATGCGCACACTTGGAGGAATGCCCCTGTCCAGTCTTCAGCTGTTCTTGGAAGAGCTCCCTATAGCTGGATTTTTGGAAGCTGAAGCTTGCTCTGTCTGTTTACTGTCAGGAGCAGTAAACTGACAGGCATGTTTTTCTCCTTTGAGTCCAAATGCCTTATGAGGGAGGTAGGGAAGCTCATTACATTCCTGTTGATCGTGTCGTGTTCATTTCCCCAGCTCATCCTATGGCTTCACCAGTGGCGTTCAGGGTCCACAATGCGGCAATCAGCGTCATCACATACATGTGATTTTTGTAGGGGGAGAATGAGTCAGCCCTTGTCCTGATCCTCAAGGGAAGCACTTGGCAATTCCTAAATAGTCTGCTCATTTTTCTAATTATTCATTTTCAGAAGCCTTTTTTTTTTTTCTTCACAGAAGGACAGAATGAGTCCAAGTTAAACAGGCAGAGAGAAGCTGAATTTACCTACTGCGTCATCCTCCCAGATGAGCCTGGGACTGTCTCTTCCCAGGCAATGCAATGTTGGGGGACTATCACCTCTGCAGTGCAGGTGGGGGCCTCTGTGTCCGGGGTGGACTGTTCCCCTTTGTGCGTTTGCCTCCTGGTGAAGAACCGGCGAATTCCAAAATGCGATTTGATTTCAGTGTGTGCATGAGCATGTCCACGTGTGCAGATTGCTGTGGAGAGGGCGGGGAGGGGGCTCCCCTGGGCTACTTCCCCAGCTTCCTGATCCATCTCCCTTTCTCCATAGTCATCCCATTTGCTCCACACAGGGACTAGCACTCTCCTTCCAAAAGTCACCTCCCACCGCACCTCCCTTCAAGTGGTAATTCAACTCTCCACACAAGTACAGACCTTCAGTCTCAGAGAAGGGGCTCCACACGGAGGAAATGTTATCCACTCTCCTTTCTTCTGCGTTTATGAGAAAATGTGTGCATAATACAAACACAGCTTAACCAGATCACGATCCCAGGAGACACCTGTAGGAGAAAAGGGACGTGAATCAAAGACAAGTGTGACAATAAGCGACTTACCACCAAGGGCAGCAACAGGGATGTCATCCATCCAAATTCTTCCAAGAAGAGTGGGGTAGCTGGGGTGTTGATTCACCCAGGCCCGATGGGTGCTGGCCAAGTACGGTTTCCGGGCACTTCCTGGGCCCTTCTGGCCACTGGCCACATGGGAATGTGGGCTCTGATGGCCAGAGGATGCCATTAACAAAGAAAGGAAATTACTGACAACAGGAGCAGGGCTGCTGTGCCCTGAAATGGTAAGGATGGAGACATGCAGGAGCCCTGCCCACATCACTGGTCCTCACCTACACAAAGGGTGAAATATAAACACACACCTAATGCATGACTAGTGACCACACTGTATCCTTTGCCATACCTCCTTTTCCCAAGTCCATCCCTAAGACAATATTCTAAGCTAAAATATTCTAGCTCCCTGTGTATACTTGAGGCCATTCATTCATTCATTTGTTCATTCATTTATTCGATACGGAGTTACTAGCTGCTTAGCTTTCCTACCCATGAGGTGGCAATTGCTGGGGATGCCACCCTGAGCACAAAGCATGGTTTTGGTCCTCACTGAGCTTATGATGTCATGGTGGGCAGTGGAGCATGTTAACAGGCAGACCAGAAGCCAGGGAATTATATTGTGTCAAGTCCTGCAATGGGGCCAGGAGCAGAGCCATAGGCAAATATCCAAGGGTGACATGTAAGCTTAGCTGGAGGAGCTGGTGAGGCTTTCCAGTGGAAATAATGTTTAAGCTTTGACTTCCTGTGGCATGGGAAGCCATATCTGAGGCAGACGACGTTACTTGGTAGAGGACCTGTTGTCATTGGATACGGCGATAGTTAACAGGACTTCTCAGGCACAGGCACACACACACGCATATGGGCTTCACTTAAGATAGGCCACTGGGGCAGGTGTTCGCTGAACCTGAATAGCATGTGTCTCCCATCTGGGACTTGGGCATCGTGAACCTTCGGTAGCACTGCCTCAATCCTCGCCTTGCCTCAGTGGCATTTATTGTTCAAGGCAGTTGCATTTACCTGACTTCTCAGAAAGGGCATGGCTGCTCCTTCATTGTAGCTGGAGCCAGACAATGCCTCTCCAGAAGATTCTATATTATGGGGTCCAATAGTGGACTCACTGTAGAGAGAGAACAAAAACTGTACCATGGGTGTATGCATATACCCAAACTCATCAAAATGTGTATATTATGGAGCATTTGCCTTGTCCTTATTTTTCCCCCAATGTATCCCCTCTCTGCACATGGTTTCATGGCTTGCCACAAGACATACGCGTACCCTGAAACTGTACAGTAGTATGGCTGCTGCTTGTTTTTAATAAATATTCTGGCATTTGCTCCTCTACTACCCTTCAATGTAACTGCTATGGTTAACTACAAACGTCATCCAATTATACTACTTCCTCAGTTCTCAGTTGTGTGTGTGTGTGCATGAGTGTGTTTGTGTGTGTGTGTGTTTTAATGGCAGAGTGGCATAACCATAAACTTCCAAATAAAATATTTGGAGTTGGGGTCCATGGCTTGTTAGGCTGAGCCCATCAAGTGAAGCCCTTGCTTCTTTGAGCCCCAGTGTCCACCTCTGTTAAAGGGATGGACACCTTCTGACTCCCAGAAGAGGTGTGAGGATTAAAGAAGTAATGAGGCACCAGTACTGACATTTGCTAAATGCTCAAATACTGAATGCAAAGTCAAATGCCATAAGGGGGAAAAATTAGCTAATTAAGAAATTTATAAATTAAAAAAAGATCAGCTTCATTGGGATATACTTAATATATAAAAATATGCACATACTTAATATACACATTTTGATGAGTTTGGGTATATGCATACACCCATGGTACCACCACCACAGTCAAGGTAATAAACACAGCCATCACCTCCAAAAGATTTCTTGTGTCTCTTTCTTCCCTCCCTCCCTCCTTCCCTACCACCCTCCCTCTCTTCCTTTCTTCCTTCCTTCCTTCCTTCCATTTCTCTTTTTCTTTCTTCTTCCTCCCTTCTTTTCTTCCTTTTTTGGAAAGAACATGTAGCACGAAGTGTACCCTTCTACCAAGTTTTTCACTGCATGACATTGTATTTTCAACTATAGGCACTACGTTGCACAGCAGGTCTCTAGAACTCACTCATCTTGTGTAACCATAACTTTATACCCATTCAACAACAGCTCTCCATTTTCTCCTACCCCATACTTTGGCAACTACCAGAAACAGAAGATCAAAACTTATTTTTTTAGTGCTAGAATGTTTATTTAAAATGAAATTAATGGGGAGCATGACAAAGCTGACTCAAGCTGAGCCACTTGGCTGACTGTGGGAATGGACCATAAATTCAGTCCTCTTGGGACTCAGCACCTTGGGACAGACTCTCAACTTCTCCAAGGAGCCCCAGGGCTGAGGAGAAGGTATCTGCCTCTTCTAGGTTCCATTTACCCATGGAAGATAGACTCGCAATTAAAAAAAAGACTTTGGGCCTTGACACCAAAAATTGTGAATGCTGAACTGTCAATCATCCATGAGGAATGAACCCATAAGTTAATTGGCAGTTGACCTGCGCAGTCCCTGTGTTTTTGCAAATCCCAAAACGATTTTGCAGATGCAAAGACATATCTCACTTCCATGAAATTTAACAAAGAACAACAACATCTTTGTGTGTTTTATGATACCTCACTTTATTCTAACATGAAAACCCATCTAAGATGCTTGCTCTCTTTAAAGATCTCCCAGCTCCCTTCCTCTAAAGGGGCAACTTCTTCCTCTCCAGTGTCTTCTGTTGACCAGCCTACTTCCTCCTACAGACACTGAGCTGCTTGAAAACAAAAACCTTGCAGAGCTGATCCAGTCCCGGAATGACACCTGCTGTAGAACAGAGGGCCAGTGGACAAACAATGGAATGATATTGGACTTCTGGGTCTACAGCCAACCTTTTTATGTGTTCCTGATCCTTCCCATGGAAAGGAAAGACATTGCATGCAGTCTGTCTCCAGCTCATCCATTGGATGGGGCCTATTCTTGTGACTCCAAAGAACTATTGTGGCCAATAGAAGAAGACAGCTCTAAAGAAGCCCCAGCCCTCTGGGTCCCGGGTAGGCCACCATACACTGTGTGGCATGACTTTGAGGGCTGGTAATTACCCCTTAAGCTTTCATCACTTTGAGTCAATGTCCTGCAGTAGCAATGTTGCTGCTGGTGGGTTGAAGCTCCCAGGTTTGCTGTTAACCCACCGTGCGGCCTGGGTCAGGGCGCGTAAGAACTCTGGGCCTCAGCTATAAGCAGAACAAAGGGAGGGAAGATCAGGGGGTGTTAATTTTTTTTTTTTTTTGGTAGATGGGAAGTAGCCTTGTTCACAGAAAGCAATCATGGAAGCTTAACATGGGAACCATAGCGGAGCAGGACCCTGCTCCTGAGCAGAGGGCATGTGTGTGGGGTTGTGCCAAGGGGCTCTTGCTCATCAGCCCGGCCCCCAACTTTGTCGAACTGCTTACCCTGGGGTTCCCCAAGGGCCTCCAGAAGTCCTGATGGTTCAGAGTCGGATAGTTTGAGAGAACTAAAACAAAACAGTGGATTAAATTATCTAAGGCTCCTTCCAACTAATATTTCATAAACCCCTGGATTAAGTCCAAAGATGGTATCCCCTTGTTAGAGTCAACTCCTCTGGGAGAAGTTCCTGGCTATCCACACAGTGCCTGTTGGAAGCAAATATGACATGAGGGAGGCAGAGCATGTGAACCCTGGCACATATTGTCAGCTTGTCAACAGAGAGTTTTAAGGGCAAATCAAAGGCCAACTCCACCGGGTCATGGGCACCACCAGGCCGAGGAGCTGACTAGGCGCACCCGTGAGACAGTTGCCAACACGTAGTAGGTGCCTGTGAATGCAAATGAAGTATATGAATAAAGAAAAAATTTCAACCTGAGCCTCCACCCTGGCTTTTCTCTGAACCTTGGTTTTCTCACCTGTAGAATGGGATGATCATGCCTTCTTCCTGGATTTTGTTAAGAGGATTTAATGATAAAGCATGTATAAAATTCCTGGCTCATAACAGTCTCCCAATAAACAGAGCAATTACCATCCTGTTTAGTAGGACTGGGTTTCTAACATGATTGGGACTAGTTTAATAAGTCATAGGGCCTGAAGGAGCCAGTCAAGGCCCAGTCCACCCTGAGCAGGCTGAGAAAGGCCGGAATGGAGGAGAGCAGAGGCTTTTGGAAGAGGAGCCTGGTGTCTGGCAGTGGAGACTGGTCGCCTGGACCAGGTCTCCCTGCCCACATGTCACCACTCCATCAGGCATTCATATGTGGTTCAGGATGCCCCACATCCATTATCCCACAAATCCTCAGCCTTTCAGACAGAACCAGCCCTCCGTGGAGACCTGCTGTATATATAGAGGAGGGGTCAGCATATCTTGTCACGTCCTCTGACTGGGGGCATTTGTCTTGGTGTCAGCACTGTTTTGGCAGATGCATTTTCCTGCCTCCCTGGGTCACTGTGGAGCGAGAGAGATTTGCTGTGTCCCTCTTTACATGGAATGCAGGGCTGAGATAGATTGGTGTCTCCATCAGTGGCACCCCTCCCCACTGCTGTGACCCCTCTGTCATCTCTGTGCACAGTGGCAGGGAACCACCTGCTGGAGGAGTCCGTTGTGATGAGAGCATTAATTTCTTTGCATGGACACGTGTTCATATCACTTGTAAAGGACATCACGCAGAAACAGGAGATGACACCCATTCCAGCGTGTACCGTCGAAGTGGGGAGAGTGGTGAGCGATTAGCTGCAGTAATGCCCGCAAACCATGCAGCAGAGCTCGGATGCGACACAACCCCTGTACGCGCTGGCTGTCCACATCTCCATCACTGTTTCTCCGTATGGCCATTAGCCCTGGCTAGTCTAGTAAACACAAAGCATGCCAAGGAAAATTCCAGGTTCTCTGTGTAAAGGGAGGGAAACTGAGTCTTTCAGAAGGAGGATAATGTGCCCAAAGTGAAAAAGCTGGCAAAAAACTGGAATCAGCTTTTTGCCCCAGAAAACACAGCAGTAACTGAACTGATCGAGTGCCGAGTCTTTACATCGGGAAGTCCTCCTTCTCACTGGACAGTAATCTCAAGAGGCACGTTTATTCACACTGAGACTCACTTTGGCTTCATGAACAAGGTTGGAGGCGCAAGATGCAGGAGAAATTAGACAGTGTGATTTCATCTATATATATAAAATGCAAAAACAGGAAAAATTAAGTTACAATATTAGGACCACCGTGTCCTCTAAGACAACCCTCCCCCCAGTTTAGGAGGCCCCTATGCATTCTGAGGCTATTTTGCTTCCTCCACAAACCCAAGTCATGGTGTTCAGGGCAGTTTTATACTGATAGGTTCTAGCCTTAAAGAAATCTGCAATGTGGGAGGAAGTTTTTATTCGGTAAGCCAAGACAGAATGCGGGGGAAGCTGACCAACGTTCATTTCCTTGTCTTCCAAGCATTGAGTATCAGTAGCCTCCTTGTATCTAAATGTTAGCTACTAGTGACCTTTCACTATGCATCTATTATATGACAGGCTCTGTTCAAAGCACGTTGCCTATATTTTTTCTTGTAAATTCAGGATCTGGGAAGAGGAAAGATGTGATATATGCATACCATTCCATTTTTATTCCATTGATTTTTCTATTAAAATATTTTTAATATACTTTTCCTCCACAATTCAGTTAGGGACTCCAGGGAGATGGAGGTACAGACTGCTATTCTGCAGATTGCATGCCTTCTACCCTGAGGACAGAGGGCAGAGGGGAGTAACCAGGCCCTTTTGTGACTCTCATAGGGGGAGTTACACGACAGACAGAGGTACCTGGCTTAAGGCAAACCCTATCAGCTTCCCAGCTGCATGGCTCTGTGAGTGTCTCGCCTGACTCAGTTCTACACACACACCAGCTTCTTGTATTCCGTGCAGCTTCCTGAGAAAATATGCACTCCGCACAAAACCTTGCACTCTGGAAAAATCACACACTAAAAATACCAGGACTTAGGGCAGAAAGAGCGTGAAGCCCTGACAAGTCAAAGATATGTAACTCAGCAGCCAGACCCCTAAAAACATACAAAGATAAGTGCTGGTGCCTATACAAAAAGTGTGTTACATTCCGATAGATAAAAACATGCCACAATAACTACAGTCCCTTATATGTAACACCAGGGAAAAGTTCCTGAGAGAAATGGCATAAGGGCAGATTAGGGGCAAAATGTATCAAGACTAGGGGGAATCACAGAATAAACACTTCCAAGAAAGAGTGTGTGGCAAAACTCCAAAATGACAAAAAACAGCGGAAGGACAGATATTGTTGATACAGGACTCGTTTCTTCACCAGCTTACTGTGATCCACTGGGTGGTGTGAAATTTCCTTATACAGGGAAACATCTCATCTGAACCAAACCCCCTCTTCTGTATTATTCAGACAGTATTCCCTGTTTACCTGTAAGATGTGAGCTAATTTCTGCTGCAGGAATAAGCTCCACAGCAGAACAGATTGTCAGAGAGCCTCACGAGGTTGTTTTGGTGCTTACCGTTAAGAAATGGGAGAGATTTTATAGTGCCTGACACTTAGTAGGGCATACACAGACAGTGGCTCTCATTCATGCGACATCATGATTAGTTTTAGGACGGGTAGCTGTGGTTTTGTGATAATGAGTTGTCTGACTTCTAGTTCAATCATTTTCCCAGGCACAGGGTTCCTCGTTTTTTTTTTAAAGACTATTCATCTGTGCAGAGGGGGCAGAGAAAGTAACATCCTCAAACCTCAGGGAGCTTGTGTAAGTGGATATTCTCATAGAGGATTGTCCGGAGAGGATGAATCAGGCAGGAGTCTGCGAGAAAATGCAAACACAAACTTTCACATGTAAATCTCGTTCAAATAGCATCTTTTGGAAAAGTAAATTTGCATCCTGTTGATTGATTCTGTGGTATTTGGCAAGATTGTAAATAGAACCTCTGTTAGACATGACCAGGGGGTGCGACACAAATAAATGTAGCATAAATAAAATATTAACCTAATTAAAGAGTATCTTTTCTAGCTTGATGAACCTTGTGAGATCTGGTACGTAAGTGCAAAAAAACCACCAAAATAGTCATCCTGGCCCAAAGGGTAGATGCTGGGGCCATGGTATGGACTGTTTAAATAGACAAGGTATATCCTTCAGAAACACCGGAGGTTGGGGATTTGAAATCACATCACGGGAGGATCAGTTAAAGATCGGGACCTATTTAGCCTCAAGAAAATAAACTCAGGGGCACGTGTTATGTTCAACTATGTCACTTGGTTTTTAAGTCCCTGAAGGTTCAATGGGGGTGGTGGAAGGGAGGTACAGGAAGTCAGTATCCGTTAGACTAATGAAGAACTCTCTAACCATGGAATCTGCTCAGATCTGGAGGACTGTGTTGCCAGGAGCAAGGGTGCCGTCTCTAGAAGCATTTGTCGGAAAGGATTCGACCACCTCGTGAGCAGCTCACCTTAGGTGGTCTTGCATCCCCTAAGACTCACGTATGTGGCACGTTCCCGAGCTGCCCAAGCGCCTTCCTATGCAAAGCAGCCTGGAGAAAAACAGGCATCCACAGCATGCGAGCTGCGTACTGTGATTTTAAGACAGTCCTGCAAGTGGGGTGTTGTGTTAGTCTGCTAGGGCTAGCCTAACAAAGGACCCCAAACTGGCAAGCTTAAACAACAGAAATTCCTTTCCTCCCTGCTCTGGAGGCTCGAAGTTGAGATCAAGGTGCGGGCAGGGCTGGTTTCTCCTGAGGCCTCTCTCCTTGGCATGTACTGGCCGCCTGCTCCCTGCGTCTTCTTCATATGGCCGCCCCTCTGTGTGGGTCTGTATACTGATCAATTCTTGTAAGGACACCAGTCATACTGAATTCGGGTCCACCCTAGTGACCTCATTTTAACCTAATTACCTCTTGTAAAGTCCTGTCTCCAAATACAGTCACCTTCTAAGGTCTCCAGGGTTAAGAATTTAACATATGAATTTTGGGGGATACACAATTCAGCCCATACTGGGGCATATTATGCCTATTCTACCAATGAGGAAACTGAGGCACTGAGGCCCAGTGGCTCACCTAACATCACACAGTGAGTCAGTGCAGAGCTAGGATAGGAACTGAGATCTGTCTGAGGCCAAAACTCAGTCTCACCTGCCAAGCTGTCTTGCCCAGTCTGCCCAACGTCAAGCTGACCATCCAGAGTGGCGTTTTTGAAGGGAAGTTGAGATGGGCCCAGTGAAGGCCCAAGGACAGAAAATGAGGGTCAGTGACTTTTGGGAGCCAGCAGGGGGTCGTGTCAGGTGAGAACAGGGCTGGCATGAACCAGGTGAATCTATGGACCCCACTTCCCTTTTCAGGTCAGCTTGTTGTGCAGTGCAAACACGTGTCAGATTTCCTTAAACGTCCTGAGTGGAGACAGACCTCAGTGAAAACTGTACCTCGTATATTCCCAGGAGGGAAATCTGCTTCCTCATTGCAAACAAGAGATACTATGAATGGAGACTGAGATGGGAGCCCATTTCCTTTTCCACATCAGAGATGCTACACTAACACCAACGATGGGAGGTCGGCCCACTGTTAATTGTTCTGGGAGAAGAAACAGTGATCATCACTCGTGTGTGTGGGCACACCAGAGACATAATAAACACAGTCTAAAATATCACCAGCTCCATACAGGGCTGATTTGCAATTGTAAATCCATTAGGAGCATGCATGAATACTAAGAGCGGGAAATGCTGGGCTGCGAATATGCCAAGGAAACTGACGTGTTTTTCTGCAAGAAAAGAAACACATATCCTGTGGAAAATTATTTTCTTTGCAATTAGGTCTGTCTCTCAATTTAAATCATTTTAAATAATCTCCTGATCACCAGTATATTTTTAAGTGTGAATAATGCAACCCTTATGTTTATATTAAACATGAACCATTAGACAGAAAAGTGTTTCATTATTGAAACACCCACCCACCCCTCCCCAAATAATGTCTGTAAGTTGATGAATTCACGCACGCAGAGCAATCCAATAGGGCCACTGTCCTTGGAGGAAGAGGGGCACTTTGTTTAGCTCTACAGAGTAGAGGTCTGCCGACTACAGCCTGTGAGCCGAGTCCAGCCCACTGTTTTTGTAAATAAAGTTTTATTGGAACACAGGTGTATTCATTTGGCTATGGATTGTCTGCAGATTCTTTCACTACCAGTCCGAGACTAAGTAGTTTCAACAGATACCATATAGCCTGCAAAGCCTAAAATATTTACTAGTTGGCCCCGTAGAGGGAAAATTTGCTGGCCTCGCCCTAGAGGTTCTTGCCCACAGGGTCTTACCCATTACAGCAGCTCTTCCTACACGGACAGAGGAGGGGGCTCTCTTGAATCCGCTTCTGGCTCTGGATGGCTTAGGCCAGTGAGAAATAACGCCGTGGCTTCCACGTCTGGTTCCTGACGATATGTTTTCTCAACGGCCAACATCAGTTTCTAACTCAGAAGAACCAGGAGAATCACCATAAAAAGAAGCAACTCGCATATCATGAGCTTCTCTGTGCTGTTGGGTGTGGGTGCCGGTCCTCACCCCGTTTACCCTCAGCCCTGTTCCTCATCCAGCCAACTCAGTGCTCTCTCCTGGAGGGCTCACCTCCCCAGGCTCTCCCCCTGTGAACTGGCTTCTGCCTGGGCGTGGCCACTGGGCGCTCAAGCAAGAGAGCTGGACGCAGGGCCAAGGGAGAAGCCAGGGCGCCCCTCTGCTTCCCTCCGTATCTCTGCAGCCGCTTTGTTTACTCTCTGAGGGCAAGCGCTCACCGGAGACTTTATGCCCAGGAAACAGCAGAGCCAAGAATCAGACTTTGCTGTGGCTGTGTCCGACGGCTCTGTTTTTTTTTTGCCAACACATGGGTTTCTTTCAGAAAATGTGTGACTCAGGATGCTACCCCATCCCTGACTGGAAGTACCTAACCAAGGTGGGGTAGAAAGAGTCCATTGGTTAAATTACCAGAGGGAAGAAAGCAACTTATGCAGCCTTCAGGTTGGGACAAGGAAGAAGAAGGTACTCCAAGGAAAGTTCTAGAACAAAGCCAGGATGATAAATTCAACCCAAATTTTATATATACTCTTCCTTTTGCCTTGTGATTACCTTAAATAAGTGGTCTTCAATAGTGGGGGAGGGGGGTAGTGGTGGTGATACCGAACTTGTTTTGCCCCCGCCCCAGGAGGCATTTGGCAATATCTGGAGACATTTTTGGTCCCCAGGTTTGGCTGGAAAGGGGACTACTGACATCCAGAGGAGGCCATGGATGCTGCTGACCCCGTAATACCCAGGACAGCCCCAGAGCAAAGGACCCCGCACATTTGGGTCAATAGTGCTGCGGCTGGGAAACCTTCAAATGATGTGTATTTACTTGAGAACATACAGAAGCTGTGACCCAGCAGGATTGATATGAGGGTCCCTGGCCCATTCTAGGGAAATACGTCTCCCAGGAGAGATACGTTTTCTCCCCAGTTGGCATTGCCTGCCAGAGCCTCCTTCTCTTATACATGTAAATTATTTGAATCTCCCCTTTCTCAGTACCTTCATGTGGCTAACCACGTTTCAGTGCAATTTCGATACAAGTTTACCTAGGAAAATGTAGTCCAGATACAAGAAAAGAAGCTGAATAAAAAATATCCTGGGTATACCCTTTTTTATTTTTAAAGGCAGATTGCGATGTATTAGAAATAGATACACTACTTTAGACTTTTCCTTTTTGGTCAAATCATGTTTGATTTGGTTAATCTCAGTTGAACAGGAGTTTAACACTAAGTCTTTTAAGTGAGATCATTCCTATATTAATGAGATCCAGACTGAGTCAAGTAAAAAAAAAAAATGATTAAAAAACTAAAATGTCCCCTTGCTGTTACTCAAATGAATGGAAGGAAAGAGGTGGTAGTTTTGAAGCTCGCTTGCTCTCTCCCCCTTTTTCTTTTCCTGGCCTAATTGAGTTGGATCTGGTTCATCTTGAGTAGGTTATGTTTTCTTATTATAACAGCCTTTCCCCAGCAAAATCATTCCCCTCACTAATGAGCTCCATCCTTCTATGAGAGGGAGAGAGTTTTAAAAACACCCACTGTTCTCTCCCGTTCATTTGAATAGCACCAAAGGGACACCTTTTCCCATCATTTCTATCAGAGAGATGGGGCTGGATCTCATTAATAAAGAGATGATTTTACTCCAAAGAGCCCTCGGCATTGAGCCCTAACCTAGTTTAGAACTTTGTCAAACACAGAGCCCCTGCCACTGAAACCGCCCCCTGAGATGCCCCCACCTAGTGTCACTGCTGCCAGGGTTTCACTGAGAGAAGGACAGGTCCTTGAGGGGCTGGCTTGCTGATTCCCTAGGCTGCTGATCTTCCACTCTAAGGCATTCACAGGAAAGGTTTTCCACCTTTAAACAGCCCTCTATATCGCGGTGGCCATGCCAGACCTGACCCTGGAAATGCAAGGGCCCTCCCACAAGCCATGCAGGTCAGAGTGAGCCCCGAGGACAAACTATTCGCCCAGCTCTCCTTCGCTCCCACTCTCCCACTCCCCACCCTGCCCCCAGTAACAATGCCTTCCCTTTATCTTTGGGGGTCTCAATTCCTATTTCTTCCTATTCCAACTCCCTTGTAGACTTCCTTCTCTGGCTTGCTGAATCCCTGTCCCTGCTCAATCCCCCTTGGGTGGTGAGCTCCTGTTTACACACATGACCCAAGACACCCACGGCCCTAGAGAGCCTTCCTGTTTGTATTAGTCCCCTGGACCCACAAAGCACTTCTCCTGCCCACTTGCCCACGGACAGCTTTCAGAGGCTCTGAGAGCCCAGGGAGGAAGCATGGCCTCCTTCTTAGGCAACAGGGCTTTGGAGTACCCCGGCTTGAATCCACGTCTTGCTACTCATAACCATGGCCTTACGTTGGGAGCCAATTCTCCATGAGTTTCTTGTATTTCTGCACATTTTATGAGCGAAGTACTGACATACTTTGTGCTGGACTAGCAAACAACCTCAGATGATAGAGACAGTGTCTCCCTCCAGATGAAAGGGCTGGCAGGCTTAAGGCCCCTGAGAGGAGATTCAGGCTCCCTAAGGCAAGGGGTCCTCTCTTGTCACAACTCCCTGCACGTGCACGTGCCACTTGGCCCTCCTCAAGTCACTCTGTGAGGACTGAGACTCAGGAGGAAGGTGCAAGACGTGCTGGAGCTCTAGCTGTCACAGAACTGTCATTTAAAAACTATCCTTTATCTCTGACCCAGGAATGTCATGTCTTCTGCCAGCATCCATGAAACTGTGACAAGGTAGCTCATTAACGGGTAGGTAACAAAATCTCAGATGCTTTGCAGTTCTAGACAGCCTTCCTCCTTCTGGACCTCAGTCTCCTCATGTATAAAATGGGAAATTAATAAGATTTCCTCCCTGATGAGGCAGTTGTGAAGATTAAATGTGTTAATCGATGTTCATGATGAGAAACACTGGCAAATAGTAAGTGTTCAATTAATAAAAGCTGATTTTCAGTAGGCCACCTTAACTCTCTCTCTTGTTATAACAGTGGAAATTATCTGAGGGTCTGAAAGACTGGAGTGGTCAGAGGGACCACCCACCCTAACAAAATAATCTTCTGTTGTCAATTACAGTGCTCTTTCGAGTCCAGAAAAATTCACTATTGGACCACCAGTTGGGAAGGGATTGATGACTTTTTCCCCCTCTTATTTGAGTTACCACCTGTAACTACAGTGAACTGTGCCTTATTGTATCATAGCCCTTTGCTCTGTGTAGGTAGTTACTCAATAAATCCTTATTGAATGAGGCTGAACATGGGAATATAAGATTTTTTATTAGGAATGTATTATTTTACAGCAGTTTTAAGTTCACAGCAAAATTGAGGGAAAAGTATAGAAGTTTCCTGCATACCCCCAGCCCCTATACATCTATAGCCTCTCCCATTTTTTACAGCCCCCATCAGAGTGGTGCACTTGTTACAGCTGATGAACCTACATTGACATTTCATTAACACTCCAAGTCCAGTTTACCCTGAGGCTCAGTCTTGATGTTGTATATTCTATGGGTCTGGACAAACGTGTGATGACACGTATCTGTCATTACACTATCCTACACAGTCCTTTCACTGCCCTAAAAATTCTCTGTGCTCTGCCTGTCCGTCCCTACCCCCAAGCCCTGGCAACCACTGATTTATAATTACCATGGTTTTACCTTTTTTCCAAGATGTCATATACTTGGAACTGTACAAGAAGGAGCTTTTTCAGATCAACTTCTTTCATATAGTAATATGAATTTAAGTTTCCTACATGTTGTTTCATGGCTTCACAGCACTGAATAATCATTTCACTGTCTGCGTGTATCGCAACTGACTCATGCATTCACCTACTGGAGGACATCTTGGTTGCTTCTACGTTCTGGCAATTCTGATTAAGCTGATATAAATATCTGTGTGCAGGATTTTGTACAGACATAAATTTTCAGCTCCTCTGGGCAAATACCACTGAGTGTGGTTGCTGGATCTTATGGCAAAAGTATGTTTAATTCTATAAGAAACTTCCAGACTGTCTTCCAAAACGGCCATGCCATTCTGTATTCCAATAGGAATGAAAGTTCCTGTTGCTCCATATCCTCGTCAAAAACTGGAGTTGTCAGTCTTCTGGATCTTGGGCATTCTAATAAATGTGTAGTAGTGTCTCATTGTTTTGAATTTCCCTGGTAACATCCGATCTAGAACATCTTTTCATATATTTATTTGCTGTCTGTGTATCTGCTTTGGTGAAGTGTCTGTTAAGGTTTTCAGCCCGTGTTTTAATTGGGTTATTTATTTTCTTGTTGTTGAGTTTTAAGTAACAGTCCTTTATTAGATGTATCTTTTGCAAATGTATTCTCCCCATCTGTATCTTATCTTCTCATTCTCTTGACATTGTCTTCTGGGAAGCAGAAGTTTTCTATGTTAATGAAATCCAGCTTATCAATGATTTCTTCCATGGGTCATGTCTTTGGTGTTGTGTTTAAAAGTCATCACCAGACATACCCATCATCCGGCTTTCTCTTATGTTATCTTTCAGGAGTTGTATAGTTTTGCTTTTTACATTTAGACCTGTGATCCATTTGGAGTTAGCTTTTGTGAAGGGTGTGAGGTCTGTGAACAGATTCATGCATCGCATGCGGACATCCAGTTGTTCTGGCGCCTCTGCTGGAAGGACTGTCCTTGCCCCACTGTATTGCCTCGGCTCCTTTGTGAAAGGTCCCTTCACTGGATTTCTGTGGGTCAGTTTCTGAGCTCCCTATTTTGTTCCATGGAATATGAATTTAAATCCTGAGACAAGGAGGACACACTAAATGTGATCATGGACCTATTTTCCTGGCATTTGGAATCATATTTCCCCTCTTTCCAAATCCCTTCATAGTGCCTTCCCATTCCCAGGATAAAACTCACTTCACTGGGGCAGATAAGGCCCAGTAAGATGTGCCCCCTCCTCTGGTGCATCCCTGGTCTACACACCCATACACACTTTGTCCAGATAGTCTACGTGTCCATCAGAGATCCTGATGGGCTTCCTGACGTTGCCTCTGCTTAGAGTGCTCCATCCCCTTTACTTTCATTCTCCTTCATATGTTACCTCCTGTTTACCTCTAAAGAATCAGCTTAATATCAGTTTCCTGGTAAGCTCTTCCTCCACTAGGGTCCATGGCTCCTACACTAGGACGTGTCCCTACCAGGTGACTCTCCAGGGCCCATCATTTCCTCTATCCCAGTACCCATTGCATGTATTTTTCTTGTTGTTATAAATCACTAAAACGAAGTGATTCAGAAAGGTTAAGAACAAAATGTTGGGCAGTGGTCAACCAGAGTAATGTATATTAAAACAAAGCAGGTACGTGTGGGGAAAATAAAACATGTCTGTAAGTTATTTGATACCTATTTTATAAAGACATGAAATACAATAAAAAAAAGGTCACTCTTGAATATGAGTTACTCTTAGTGACTTGCTTCCTACAATAAAATTAGGCAGAAGGAATTCTGAGTGACTGCTAAAGTTGTCATGAAAGGAAAAACAGCTTCTGTCTAGCTGTCTCAGAACCCTTCGTTTGGAACTAGCCACCATACACGGTGGAAGCCCGAGCACCATGGAGAGGCTGTGTGTGGTGTTTTTCCCGGGACCTCCGGAAGAGGTCCAGCCAACAGTTATCATCAACTGTCAGAATGAGCAGGGACGCTTTCAGATGACTCCATTCCCAGCTTGAATTACATGAGAGAGTGGAACAACCATCCAGCTGAACCCACTCCAGCCCAGACCCATGAGAGATATTAATAATAATAATAATTAATTATTATGGTTTTATAATTTTGAAGTTTAGGGTGGTTGGTTATAGAGTTATAGATAGCAGAACACTTAGAAATTTTTTTTGCATTTTATAATGTTAAAAATTGCCATTAATAAGGAAGATATAACAGTTTCAGTAGCTATGCAAAAAATGGCATGAAAACAACATTCATAAAGCAGGAACTGCCGGACTCTAATCAAATATACTTGTAAACCAGGAAGAAATAGGTAATTTTTTAAGAAAATAGAATTCATTACAACTCAATCCAGGAGATAAAGACAATGTAAATGATCTGATTTCTACAGAAGAAAGAAAAATTTGTCAAGTATCTCCAAGAGAAGAAGCAGGCCTAAATTGTTTCACAGAAAAAAAAATTGAGTTAATTTTTTATTTTTGTCAAGTAAATAGATGCAAATTGTTTATATATCCAAAAGGAAGGATTAATTTTTTCCATTTTTTCTTCTGAAATGTATGCACACTTTCTTAAGTAATATTCTTATATTGCTAATTCTTGATTTATCACTTTAGCATTATACATTGATAATTTTTATTCCTTATATGATTTTTGATATACTTTTAATTTTAGAACATTTTAGACTTACAGAAAAATCGCAAAGATGGTACAGAGATGCCTACATCTCCCATACCCCGTTTCCTTATTATTATCATTCTACATTAGTATGGTACATTTGTTATAATTAATAAACCGCTACTGAAGTCCACATTTCACTCACATCTCTTTGTTACCTAATTTCCTTTTTCTGTCCCAGGATTCCATCAAAAATACAACGTGACATTTATTTGTTATGTCTTCTGAAGCTCCTCTTGATTGTGACAGTTTCAAAGACTTTCTTGTTTTTGATGACCCTGAGAGTTTGAGGAGTGCTGGTCAGGTGCCCTTGGTCTGACTGGCCTGTACTGTTCTTGTGGATTATGGGTTTTGGGAAGAAGACTGTGGGAATAAAGTGCTGCTTTCTTCGCTTCATATCAAGGGGACACACCATCAGCTTGTCTTATGGCTGCTGATGTTAACCTTGATCACCTGCCTGATGTCTGTTTGACAGATCTCTCCACAGTGAAGTTGTTCTTTCTCCTTCCTTTTTATACCATCCTTTTTGGAAGGGAAGTGTCTATGTACAGCCTACCTTGAGTGGGCAGTTATGTTCCTCCTACTTGTGGGAAGGACATTTACGTAATTTATTTGGACTTCATCTGCATGGGGTATTTGTCTTCCCTGTACACTTATTTACTTACTCAATTACTTACATGCATAATCCAACATGACTTTACTTATTTTCTTGTTCAAACTGCTCTAGCTTTGGCCATTGGGAGGCCTATCAGTTGGTTCCTGTGTTCCTTTGGCACAGCCCCATCATTCCATGATTTCTTTTTTCAGTACATTTTTATTTCCTGGCCCCACTAGATGCCCCAGGCTCATTGTATATTCCCTGTTCCAGTCCCATTTTTCCAAGGAGCAGGGTCATTTTTAATACAACTTTAAATGGCAGATAACTCCCATTCGACTTCAGCTGTTCCACAGAATATTTAAAAACTATAATGTTCTAATTATTTTTGGAAATGACTATAAAATTGTTGACAAAATCTGACACGCACTGCACAAAAATATAATGAGCAATCTTCCTTGTCAACTTAGTATATCAATCCTAAATAAAAGCATGACAAACTGGTTCCAGAACTACATTATGTACTATTTATTCCAGGAATGCAAAGATCTTTCATTATCAGAGAATTCATCCTTCTAGTAGATGTAAGGGATGCAAATGAAGTGGCCACCTATATAAATGCTGGGAGAGATCTGAAAACATTTAAAATACATATCTTGTTAAAAACCTCAACAAACTTAATAATGAGAAGACTAACAACCCAATTAAAAATATGCGAATTCTTTGAACATATACTTCACTAAAGAATATATATGAATATAAGAAAACATATGAGAAGTGGCAGCATCATAAATCATTATTAAGGAAATGCAAATTAAAGTCATGCTGAGATACCACTATATACCCACTAGACAGGTTAAAGTTGAAAGAGTGGCAGTTGGTTTTCATTGCTGATGGGAATGAAACAGTACAACTGCTTTGGACGATGGGTTAACATCTTCTTAAAATGTCAGTTTTACACCTACCAGATGACCCAGTCATTCCACGTTTAGGTATCTGCCTAAGAGAAATGAAAGCATGGGCCATCGCAAACTAAGGCAAAAATGTCCATAACTACTTTATTTAGTAATAGGCCAAAACTGGAAACAAACTGATTGCCCAGCAAGAGTAGGGTGGATAAACCAGTTGTGGTACATCTATGCACTGGGATACAACTCAGCAATAAAAGGGAATAAACTGCAGATGAACACACCACAGCAACATATGTGAATCTCACAATCATCATGCCAAGTAAGAAATGCCAGACCCCCTGAACTCCCAACAAGAGTACCCACCATATGGTTTTCATATAAAATTCTACAAAGTGCAGGTGAATCTATAGTGACAGAAGCTGCTGATTGCTTAGGGAAGGGTGTGGGGAAGGGGAGATTGCAGAGGTTCTCAAATGAACATTTAGCAGTGATGATTACGTTTGTCATCTCACCGAGGTAATGTATTTATAGCATACATGCATATTAAAAAAATCATCAAATTATACACTTTAAATATGTGCAGTTTATTGTTCCTTGATTGGACCTCCATAAAGCGGTAGAAGTGGAAATCCTCAGTATTAGTTTAATAGAAGGACCCTTTTTCAATATGATGACACTGAATCAAGAAATTATAGGTAATTATAGATAAATATGGACACATGACTTTGGCTATAGACATAGATGTAAACATAAACATAGATACATAGAGGTATAGACAGTTATGTAGATATAGATTTAGAAACATAGGCAGAATTGTAAGTAAATACACATATATCAGCTCAACTGGATGGACAGGCATTAAAGCCACATCACTAAGTCTGGAATAAGATCAGGATGCCCATGGTTCCCACTATTATTAAACATTGGACAGGAGTTAATAATTGCAAGTATAAAAAATGGCAGGGAAGAAAATATTCTCACTACAGCTGTCAAAGGACATCATTAAGAATTGGAAAACACAAGAGAATTCAGTGAAAAGCTGGCTACAAAAAAATAAGTTCTATAAAAAAATTCAGTTGGATAACAGACATTGACCTTATTAAACATAAATCAATATATACAAACAAGGAGCAATTGGAAAAGATAATGGATGAAAGGACTTCCATTCATAACAGCACCACAAAATGATGACATGCCTAGAAATAAATTTAATAAGAGATATGCAAATCCTTTATGGAGAAAACTTTAAAATGCTGTTGAAAAACACGATTAAGTACTGAACAATAGAAAAATGCACCTTGATTTGTAAAGGAAAACTCAATATAATAAAGACGTGAAGTTTCCCTCATTTTATTTTATAAATTCAACAGGATTCTAATTTAAAATATTAGATTTTAAAATGCTAAGATATATTTATATAATGATAAAGGGGGCAGTCCAACAAGAGGATATAACCATTATAAATATATATGCACCCAACACAGGAGCACCTACCTATGTGAAACAAATACTAACAGAATTAAAGGAGGAAATAGAAAGCAGTGCATTCATTTTAGGAGACTTCAACACACCACTTATTCCAAAGGACAGATCAACCAGACAGAAAATAAGTAAGGACACAGAGGCACTGAACAACACAATAGAACAGATGGACCTAACAGACATCTACAGAACTCTACATTCAGCAGGATACACATTTTTCTCAAGTGCACATGGAACATTTCCTAGAATAGACCACATACTAGGCCACAAAAAGAGCCTTAGTAAATTAAAAAAGATTGAAATTCTACCAACCAACTTCTCAGATCACAAAGGTATAAAACTAGAAATAAATTGTACAAAGAAAATAAAAAGGCTCACAAACACACGGAGGCTTAACAACATGCTCCTAAATAATCAATGGATCAATGACCAAATTAAAACAGAAATTAAGAAATATATGGAGATAAATGACTACAACAGGACAAAGCCCCAACTTCTGTGGGATGCAGTGAAGGTAGTTCTAAGAAGAAAGTATATAGCAATCCAGGCCTATTTAAAGAAGGAAGAACAATCCCAAATGAATAGTCTAAAGTCACAATTATTGAAACTGGGAAAAGAACAAATGAAGCCCAAAGTCAGCAGAAGGAGGCACATAATAAAGATCAGAGAAGAAATAAATAAAATTGAGAAAAATAAAACAATAGAAAAAAATTAATGAAACCAAGAGCTGGTTCTTTGAGAAAATAAACAAAATAGATAAATCCCTAGCCAGACTTATTAAGAGAAAAGAGAATCTACACACATAAACAGAATCAGAAATGAGAAAGGATATATCACAATGGACCCTACAGAAATAAAAAAATTATGAGAGAATACTATGAAAATCTATATGCTAACAAGCTGAAAAACCTAGAAAAAATGGACAACTTCCTAGAAAAATACAACATTCCAAGACTCACCAAGGAAGAAACAGAAAATCTAAACAGACCAATTACCAGCAACGAAATTGAATCAGTAATCAAAAAACTACCCAAGAACAAAACCCCTGGACCAGATGGATTCACTGCTGAACTTTATCAGACATATAGAGAAGACATAACACCCATTCTCCTTAAAGTTTTCCAAAAAATAGAGGAGGGAATACTTCCAAACTCATTCTATGAAGGCAGCATCACTCTAATACCAAAAACAGGCAGACCCCACAAAAAAAGAAAATTGCAGACCAATATCCCTGATGAACATAGATGCAAAAATACTCAACAAAATATAGCAAACCGAATTCAAAAATACATCAAGAGGATCATACACCATGATCATGTGGGATTCATCTCAGGGATGCAAGAATGGTACAACATTCGAAAATCCATTGACATCATCCACCACATCAACAAAAAGAAGAACAAAAACCACATGATCATCTCCATAGATGCTGAAAAAGCATTCGACAAAATTCAACATCCATTCAAGATAAAAACTCTCAACAAAATGGGTATAGAGGGCAAGTACCTCAACATAATAAAGACCATATATGACAAACCCACAGCCAACATCATACTTAACAGCGAGAAGCTGAAAGCTTTTCACATAAGATCAGGAACAAGACAGGGAAGCCCACTCTCCCCATTCTATTCAACATAGTACTGGAGGTCCTAGCCATGGCAATCAGACAAAACAAAGAAATACAAGGCATCCAGATTGGTAAAGAAGAAGTCAAACTGTCACTATTTGCAGATGACATGATATTTTACATAGAAAACCCTAAGGAATCCACTCCAAAACTACTAGAACTAATATCTGAATTCAGCAAAGTTGTAGGATACAAAATTAATACACAGAAATCTGTTACTTTCCTATACACTAACAATGAACTAGCAGAAAGAGAAGTCAGGAAAACAATTCCATTCACAATTGCATCAAAAAGAATAAAATACCTAGGAATAAACCTAACGAAGGAAGTGAAAGACCTATACCCTGAAAACTACAAGACACTCTTAAGAGAAATTAAAGAGGACACTAACAAATGGAAACTCATCCCATGCTCTTGGCTAGGAAGAATTAATATTGTCAAAAAGGCCATCCTGCCTAAAGCAATCTACAGATTCAATGCAATCCCTATCAAAATACCAACAGTGTTCTTCAACAAACTGGAACAAGTAGTTATAAAATTCATATGGAACTACAAAGACCCCAAATAACCAAAGCAATACTGAGAAGGAAGAATAAAGTAGGAAGAATTATGCTCCCCAACTTCAAGCTCTACTACAAAGCCACAGTAATCAAGACAATTTGATACTGGCACAAGAACAGACCCACAGACCAATGGAACAGAATAGAGAGTCCAGATATTAACCCAAACATATATGGTCAATTAATATATGATAAAGGAGCCATGGATATACAATGCGGAAATGACAGCCTCTTCAACAGCTGGTGTTGGCAAAGCTGGACAGCTACATGTAAGAGAATGAAACTGGATAAGTGTCTAACCCCATACACAAAAGTAAATTCAAAATGGATCAAAGACCTGAATGTAGTCATGGAAACATAAAACTCTTAGAAAAAAACAGGCAAAAATCTCTTGGACATAAACACGAGCAACTTCTTCATGAACATATCTCCCCGGGCAAGGGAAACAAAAGCAAAAATGAACAAGTGGAACTATATGTCAAGCTGAAAAGCTTCTGTACGGCAAAGGACACCATCAACAGAACAAAAAGGTATCCCACAGTATGGGAGAATATATTCATAAATGACATCTAATAAAGGGTTGACATCCAAAATATATAAAAAGCTCACGCACCTCAACAAACAAAAAGCAAATAAGCCAATTAAGAAATGGGCAGAGGAGCTGAACAGACACTTCTCCAAAGAAGAAATTCAGATGGCCAACAGGCACATGAAAAGATGCTCCGCATCACTAATCATCAGAGAAATGCAAATTAAAACTACAATGCGATATCACCTCACACCAGTTAGGATGGCCAACATACAAAAGACAAACAACAACAAATGTTGGTGAGGATGTGGAGAAAAGGGAACCCTCCTACACTGCTGGTGGGAATGCAAATTAGTTCAACCATGGTGGAAAGCATTTATGGAGGTTCCTCAAAAAACTCAAAATAGAAATACCATTTGACCCAGGAATTCCACTCCTAGGAATTTACCCTAAAAATGCAGCAGCATTTTGAAAAAGACATATGCACCCCTATGTTTATCACAGCACAATTTACAATAGACAAGAAATGGAAGCAAGCTAAGTGTGTATCAGTAGATGAATGGATTAAGAAGATGTGGTACATATACACGACGGAATATTATTCAGCCATAAGAAGAAAACAAATCCTACCATTTGCAACAACGTGGATAGAGCTAGAGGGTATTATGCTCAGTGAAATAAGCCAAGCCGAAAAAGACAAGTATCAGATGATTTCACTCATATGTGGAGTATAAGAACAAAGAAAAAAACTGAAGGAACAAAACTGCAGCAGACTCACAGAACCCAAGAATGGACTAACAGTTACCAAAGGGAAAGGGACTGGGGAGGATGGGTGGGAAGGGAGGGACAAGGGAAAAAGGGGGCATTATGATTAGCAGACATAATGTAGGGGGGAGCATGGGGAGGGCTGTACAACACAGAAAAGAGAAGTGGTGACTCTATAGCATCTCACTACGCTGATGGACAGTGACTGTAATGGGGTATGTGGTGGGGACTTGATAATGGGGGGTCTGGTAACCATAATGTTGATCATGTAATTGTAGATTAATGATACCAAAAAAAAAATACCAAGATATTTTGTTTGTTTTGATTTTGGAACTAGACAAAATATTCTAAAACACAAATGGAGAAAACAAGAAAAGGAAAGAAATGAATGATGAGTTGCACTACCAGTTATAAAACTGTATTTTAAAGCAAATTAAAGTGCATGCGTCAGTATATCAGTGAATAGACTGACCAAAGGAAAATATTTGAAAGGCCAAAAATACGCACAGATATATTCAGAAAGTTAGCATTTGATGAAGTTGGAATTTCAAACATGTGAGGAAAACAATAATATGTTGCAACTTCTGAGTACTGATCAGGAAAATAAAAGTTGAATCCATACTTCACTCTACATAGCAGAGGATAATCCAAGTATATGAAAAGATTTTAAAGTATAAAAATGAAACTCTAAAAAGAAAAAAGAAGTGAGTTCCCTTAAAACCTTGTTGTCTGGAAAATCTTTCTACCTGTGACTCAAAATCAGCAAGCTAAGCACACACACAAAATTGATAAACACAAACACATTGGAAATACAATACTTGTCCATGGCCAAAATACATCAGAAAAAAATCAGAAGATATGTAACAAAATTAGAAAAATGTTTATAGCTTATATTACAGATAAAGGGTTCATTTCCCACAACGAAAAAATGTAAGTTAGAGTAACAACATGATTAAAAAAAAAAAGACGAGGTGGCAACAAAGGACTTAAACAGAAAGTTCTCAACAAAGAAACTACCATGGCTCTTAAACATAAGAAAAAAATTCTCAAATCACTCAAAATTTGAGAAATCGAGATGTAAACAATACCACAATACCACTTTTACCCATTGGCAAAAATTCTGAATTTGTGCTTACATATTCTGAGGCATAGCTAGTAAGAAGGATAAATAGGTATAACTTTTGGAGGGACCTTAGCAATGCCTGTCAAATTTAACAATAAATAATACTTCATGGAACATTCTTATACTAATTATTTATTGGATTACCTGAAATTCAAACTTAACTAGGTCTCCTTTATCTCATCCAGCAACCCCACCATAAGTATTTCTTTCTACATTCAAAACCCCTGTTCAAAACTCACTCATTATCTTGTAGACATTATTCCAGGACTAATGAGGGGTAGCCCGGCATCCACTGTCACTGAGTTAGAATTCCTAAACAAATCTCAGTGTGTTTTCCCTTACATAAGATGACACTGTTAGCCAGATGATCTGCAAAGTTCCTTTTAGCTCTAATATTTAGAATTAATTCATTGCATTGAATGGTTCTTACAACCATTTTCTTCCCATACATCTTTCCTCAGAGATAACGATTTCACAGTTTTTTTTTCTTTCTTTTAATACAAAATCATGATTTGTGGTCACTGGGCCCATGGATTCTGAGAGAGGAACCATTGGAACAATTTTTTTGTGTTGTACTTCCCAGATGAAACTGGTAAATAATCCAAGTCGTAATTACACCAACCATATGTATGTTTGTATTTGGGTCTGCTCATTTGAGACAAAGAGCTTACAAACAAAACTCTAGACTCTAGGCAAGGTGCTTTACCATCATGTGAGAACAGTTGAAATCGAGATCTTGAAAACAGAAATGAGAAGTACCAGGTGAATTACTAGGGGTCTTTACAGAATTTCAGGAATCGCCATGTTAAAAAGAAAGTAAGGATAACAATAACCTTCAGAACTTAAGGTTACTTTCATATACTTACCTCTCTATAGAATTACTATTGCAAAATCCTTGTAAGCAATGAAAGATACATTTATTATTTTCCCAATGAGAATTTTCCCAGTGAGAAATGTGCAGCGCTGAAAGTCATAGTATTTCTGTGTGGTGTAACTACAAGTCACCCTGGTTTTCCTTCTCCAAGTTCATTTCCAAGCTCATTTACACATTAACAAATGGACCAGACCTCCTGTGACTGACATTAGAACTGCAGAAACTAGCAAAAGAGACATTTTCTGAATCAAGAGAAGAATCTTGCAAGAATCAGGGCTGGCACGGTAGGCGCAGGCTGCTCCCAGACCTGGGTCGCTCTTTGCCACTGGAGGACTTCAATCAGCAGAGAATCATGGTTAAAGAAAGATTCATAATAAGAGAAGAAGGGTGGACCAAATGATCTACTATGCCATTTCTAACTCTGACCTATTCATCTAAGGCCAAAGTGTTTGCCCATGCAAACTCCTTCCCTCAATGTCAAACAAAGGAGAATGGAGAAATGAATCTGTGTCTTACTGATTCTCCCCAGGCCAAATGTGGTGCTTCCTCTCTTCATACCCTCAAACTTCTCAGGCACATCTGCTATTAAAGTGCCTGGCTTTGCATAATTTTTTTAAATGTCTATTTCATCAGGTCATGATATCCCACTTTGCAGGGCCTTCTTCTACATGTTGATTCTCTAGTACTCCACACAGAGGGGATCCTTATTTAGTGCTTATCCAGCTAAACTGAACATTTTGACTGAGCCAACCATGTGCAACTAACTCTGCCTCTTCGTAACATTCTTTTGCTTATTTTGACAAGTGTTCCTCCTAATCCCTGTTATCATTTTCTCTTTTGCTTCTTAGGGCATCTTCTATCCCACAAGCTCTATCCCTTGGGAAACAGTGTGTGTTTTCTTCCCCAATCCCCAATGCCTTTTACCCTTTACCAACAGGAAATGACAGAATATGGACTTCCCTTCCCCCTGGGGGAGTCCTTTCCATTTGGACTCTGTAACCAATTGGTATCATTCATTTACCAGAGGTAAATTACAGATCATGTTTCTGAGATATTGATAAAACTAGTGATTAACAATTGCTTGCTTAACAGAGAAGAAAAAGGTCTAGCCTGAGTCTAATGGGAGTTGACAGGTTTGTTTTATTAATGTTTCTAATTGATTCTTGATTTAAGTGGCAGCCATCTTACTGTAAACGATAGTCCATAACAGGAATGGACATCCAGCAATCAAGACCTTTCAATTAACATGCCAGATATTTCAAGTCTAAATCTGTCCTTGTTGAGAAAAATCATTCAAACTAGAGCATTGCTTTGAGCAGATCTACTTAAGAGAGTCTGAAAAAGAACAAAGCAATTGTCTCATGTTTTTGCCACGACGATTTTTACATCCTTGGTGTCACTGTGCCTTTGCTGCATTGCTCGAACATATACACAAAGACAAACAAAAAGGACTATGTAAAGCATATACTCCAGCATGATATACTTTAAAGATTTTGCCTGAGCAGTTTGAAACCTGAATTTTGCCACTGAGCATACACAGCATTTTACTTATTTGTCAAACGTGCAATCAGTATTTACTATGTAGCTGGCACTGGTGTAAACGCTTTACAAATGTTGGCTGAATCAATCTTCCTGACATAGCCATGAAATGGGGGCATTTACTTATCTCATTTGTAGATTAGAAGGCTGATTACTCAGAGAGGTTGAGTAACATGCCTAACGCCTCACAACCAGAGGCAATTGCCCTGGGATTCATTTCCAGAAAGTCTGGTTCTACAGCTCACTACTTCATTATTTTGCATCTCATATTTTCACAAATGGCTTCCTATCGCATGTCTGTCCTCAGGGGATAGGCGTCACCATTAGTTCCACTTTGTAGATAAGCAAAATGAAGTATTGGATGCGGCCCTGTAGGCTGGACCTTAATGGACAAAATTATCATCTCTGAGGCTTGAGTGAGACTAGCTGTCATTCCAATTAAGACCATCTTTTATATTACCACCCAACAATATGTTTTCTTCTTCTTTTCTTGTTTTCTGATTATAAATGAATGCATATTTATGTCAGAATCAAATATATAGAAAAATAGAAAGTAAATTCACCTAACAGTTCACAAACCAAAGATATGCCCTTAACATTTTTAACATATATTCAGGCATATATTTTTTTGGCCTCTGTGTTTAAATAAATGTAATCATACTATTTTGATAAATGCCATTTTATAACCTGCTTTATCCCTCAACAATGAGTCATTGACATCTTCAGTGTCAGTGTAGAGATATATCTGCCTTTCCAATGACAGCAAATTAGTCCATTGAATAGATATACCACAGTATACTTAACCTAAGTCTTCCAATAAATATCGATATGGTCATTTTATTTCAAATTATAGAAAGCAATCCTAGAGTTTTTATGATTTTTTTAAAGTGTTAATGAATTCACTTTGTGTATATAGATACCTCTTTGATAAAATCTGTGGTATAAAGAACCCTGGTATCTGTCTTCAAGAGTGAGGGAGAAAGGGATGAGTTGTCCACCAATTTTTCTGATGATATAAAGTGACTAAACTGTGTCCAGAGACCAGGGTGGCCCTTCTCATTGCCTAATAGGTTGACCACAGGGTCCTGCAGTGGGTGCAAGAGAGAACTAACAGAGAAGGGAGACAGGGCAGAAGCAAGGTCACTGAACGGCCACTCTGTTCCCTACCAACAAGCTTCTTCCAGTCCTATTTTCATTCCACAGTACACATCCCCAGTCTGACCCAATTCCTGCTACTTGTCACTTGATGAGTTATGAGGATTTCCTTCACTTTAGCAAAGGATGCATTTTAAACCAGTCCCAAAGCTGGGAGGCAAGTGTACTGCATACCTATCAGCTAACAAGAGTTGTCAAACTGAATTTCCTCATGGGGCACATGATCATTATTGCTGTTCACACTGGGAAACACCATACCCAGCAACTTAAATAAAATGTTACAGAGTTACTATGCTAGACCACATCTTTTATTCAAGGGTTATTGGAACACTGTATTCTATTGAAATCAGTGTATCTATAGACCTCGAATATACAGAAAGAGAATCAGGTGATGAAATTAGGGCAGATAGGTTTTTTTTCCTAGTTGAGAATAAAGAGAGAGGTTTTCTATTTTAAATGCATTTAAAATGATCTATCTGTAAATATCTTTCATTTTATCTCTAAATGTAGACATGTCTACTTAAATTGTGCATTATATGTATGTGTGTGTGTGTGTATGTGTGTGTACATGCATGTGTGTGTATGAAAGAGAAAGAGGACACCTTACTTGAAGCCTATACTAACAGGACTGTGTTGGCTGAAACAATTGTCAGAATGACTAGGTTAAGTATTTGGGATGCTGTTGTGAGTAATTCATTTTTGTGAGTTTTGAACTGACCACCTCTTAAAAAAACAATACTGATTCTCCATCAGAAAAATGGCTTAGCTAAGCAGCTTCTATAGGTTGCCATGAAAGAAAGAACGAATTCAATTGGGAAAATTAATAAAAAGTTCATTAAAATGAATTGAAACTGTGACTTAAATGGAACTTGGAAACTCACATGCTGTTGGTGGTAATCCCAAAAGAACAAATAGAGGCTATGGCAGAAAAAAAGATGCCTAGAAGTTCACTCTACTGTCAGCCCTTGGAAATGGACTCTGTCATTAACTGTCTTTGGTGGCCAAGAACAAAACAGTTGTCAAAGAATCCAGCTACTCATTAAGTGTCAATTAAAGAGGGCCTGTAAACTTATACAACACCAGTGGTCACATTTCTAAAAGATCTTGAATATTACTGGTGAGGTATGAAAGGCCTTAGCACAGCTAAGATGGAGATTCAGACCTTAACTGAGTAATTCCATTTTGCATATAAATTTTCCCCATTAGGACTAATTTTAGGGAAGCAGAGCATAAGCATGGCTTTTATAAAATTGTCTGTTCTTTACATTTCCTTTCCATAGAAGCATAAAAAATTATATAAATATATATACAAATATAAACATATTTATTTACACAAACATATGTATGCCTACATATATATACATATACACACATATATTTACATATCTGCATATATGTACACACATGGATGGATAGAGATAGATAAACAAAGTTTATCAATTGATAGTTAATTAGACACACATATAGATTTACCACTGATTGGTAGCCATCTCTAGATGGTGAACTGAGACAAATCACAGTAATAAATAAAAATTACCAAAGTAACCTGAGAGATAAGATGCATTTAATAATGTGTCACACAGAAGACCTACTCTTTTTTTAAAGCACTTTATTGAAGTATGATTGACATACAAAAAGCTGTGCATAATACATACAACTTGATGGTTTTGGAGATAAACATACTTCCATGAAACACCACCAAAATGAAGGCCATAAATGTATCCATTGTCTCTAAAAGTTTCCTCCCATCCTCTTCTTCCTTAAAATCAATTTATTTTTAAGTATTATTATGTTTTCATTTTTATTAAGATCACTTAATATGAGATTTACCTTCCTATGAAATATTTATGTATATAGTACCTTTTTAATTATAAGCTTTGTGCTGTAAATTAAGATCTCCAGAACATATTCATCTTGCACTACTGAAACTGTACTTATTGACCGACACCTCTCCATTTCTCCCTTCTCCCAGATTCTGGTAACCATTCTTCTATTTTCTGTTTCTCTGAGCTTGACTATTTTGAGATTTCATAAAAATGTGAGATCATGCAGTATCTGTCTTTCTGTGTCTGGCTTATTTAACTTATTATAATGTCCTCCAGGTCCATCCATGTTATTGGAAATGACAGAATATCCCTTTTTATAAAACTGAATAGTTTTGCATAGTGTATATATACCACTTTTTTTTAATCCATTCATCTGTCCGTGAACACTTAGACTATCTCTATATTTTTGGTATTGTGAATAAAGAGCACTTATTCTCTGAAACACTGGGTAATATTTGTATTCCCTTGGCTTTATAAATTGAGAAATACTTAATGCTTACTGTTTTAAAGCAAAGTAAAATTTTTGTGATCTACCATGTGGTTTATCATTTGGAACTCTTATTGCAACAACCCTGTTTTCTCATTTCTTCTATGACCAAAGACATGGAGATGACGAGTATACAGATCTTGTTATTGAATTCTGTTAAACATGGTGGATTGCAAACATATATTTCTTCTTTGCTTCTTCTCTGAAAACCAATAAAATGAGAGAAAAAATAATATTAAAACTGTAAAGTCAAAGGATGAAAAGAATTAGCAAATGAGATGTGTTAAAACATAGAAGATGACAAGCAAATGAAAACAGTGGCCATTTTTACAATGTAACAGAGAGAGGCAGAACCTTACTTCCTGCAGGGAGATGACAGTAAGAACCAAGCTCATTCTTGCTGCAAGAAAACAAAATGAGAAGAAATTTAAAGGCTTATTTTCCTTTCAATGCCAGAGTCTGTAGTACTTTCACATTTGGAGTGAAGTTATAATTGAATAAATCATAGTGAGGAGCCTAGATGTCTTTGTCCACTCTACACAACCAGACCATTCCATCCTACCCATGTTCAGAGAAGTCAAGTTCGTTCTTTATAAAGGTGGAGCCAGAGAAGCTTGGGATTGTGGAATTCCAGACACAAGGATCAAGTGCCATACTGAGAAGAAGGAGGGAAGGGAGACATGTTAAAGATTGCCCACAGAACCATGAAACAATATTTTCCTTTTCCACTTCCAGCCACTGAAAAACTGCTTCTCTACCCTAGGTAGGAAATTTGAAGATTACTCTTTGGAAAACTGGTCACCTCAAAAGAATAGAATTGAAGTTAATGACATTTAAATTCCATAATTGTCTCCTAGTGAAGGTCTCTAGAGTTGATAATCCTTGCTTATACACATACAAAGTTTCAATGAGCATTTCAGTGCCCCATTCATAAATATAAAGGAACAATCCAGGGTGGGTCTCCAAACATGTTAAGAAATTCTCAAATGTTAAAGACAGGGGAAAAAAATCTTAAAGGAAAAAGAGACAGAAGAAACTGAAAAAAAAAAACCCCATAAAATTATAAATAGTGATTTCCCAAAAGCAACTATTGTATCTCTAAAAATACTAAAAAATGGAAAGTCCTTAAAAATTAAGAATATAATAGAAGAGTTGTAAGACAAAGCTCAAGATTTTCCAAAAATCTATAAGAGACATATTTCTGATTCAAAGACACAAATAGATTGAAGGCAAAAGGGAAAAAAGAAAAAAGATAAGCAATTTTTATGTTTTGGGAAGATAAGCAATGGAAAATATAAACAATGCAAACAGTAACCAAAAGAGATGTGGTGTCTATATGAGGATCAGACAAAATAGACGTTAAGGCATAAATTGTTACTAGAGTTAAAGGAGGACATTTTATAAAGAAAAAAGGGTCAAACTATCATGAATATATAACAACTATAAACACTTAACAGAGCTTCAAGATGCATGAGACAAAGTGACAAGGGAAAAATAAACTATTTGATAATAAGTCAGGATCTTTAATACTTCACTTTCAGTAATGGATCAAAGTAGACAAACAATCAGCAAAGAAAGAGAAGACTTGAACAACTCTATGAACCAACTAGATCTAATAGACATCTATAGAACATCCCACCCACATGAGCAGAATACATACTCCTCTAAATTACACATAGAACATTCTCTGGGATAGGTCCTGTCTTAGGCCATAAACAAATTCAATGTATTTATAGGAATAAGACAAATGATGATTTCTGACTAAAATAGAATGAAATTAGAAATCATTAACAGATGGAAATTTGGGAAACTCAAATATATGGAAATTAAACTTTGAGTTGGTTAAAGGAGAAATCACAGGTAAATTAAGAAAATAATTTGAGATGAATAAATATGAAAACATGAAATATAAAAACTTATGCAATGCAACTAAAGCAGTACTTAGAAGGAAATTTATAGTGATAAATGGCTATATTAAAAAATACATATACTATATCAGTAAACAAACTTACACCTTAAAAGACTATTAAAAAAAGAGCAAACCACATGCAAAGCAAAGGAAAACAAAGATTAGAGCAGAAATCAATGAAATAGAGAATAGGAAAATAATACACATACTTTTTGAAAAGATCAACAAGAATGACAAACCTTTAGATACACACTAAGAAAAAAGAGAGAAGACTCAAATTACTAAAATGAGAAAAGAAAGTGAGGACACTACTACAAACCTTACAGAAAAAAAAGAACTATGGTGAAACAGTGAATAATTGCATGCTAATAATTTAGGTAAACAGTATGAAATAGACAAATTCCTAGAAAGACACCAATTATCAAAAATTACTCAAGAAGTCTCAAGTTTGTGAAGGGATGCACATTGTATGAATCCATCTATACAAAGGGTCCAGAATAGACAAATCTATAGAAATGGAAGTGGAAAGTAGATTAGTGGCTTCCCAGAATTGGATGTAAGAGGGAAAATGAAGTGACTGTTATTAGGTACATGTTTTGTTTTGAAGTGAGGAAAATATTCTGAAATTAGAATGTGGTGGTAATGATAGCACAAATCTGAGCATAAAAGCCACTGAATATACACTTTGAAAAGGTGAATTTCATGGCATGTGAATTATACCTCAATAAAGCTATCATTAAAAAATTCTTCAGAAAGGAGAACAAATAGATAAAGATATGGGTAATAATAGAACAGGATAAAAATTTAAAGAATCAATGCAGGAAGCCAAACATCCAAATAATAATATCTCAAAAAAGAACAAAAGCAATTGAGAAGAGAAAATAATCAAATAAATAATATCATAATATTTCCTGGAATGAAAGGACATAAGCTTTTAGATGTGAAGGTCCCCAAGTCATGATGTATAAGAAAAGACCCAGACAAGGAACAACATTTCAAACTTAAATTAAAAATAAAATATCTGGATGGCTTTTAATGAGAAAAACTCAGATTATACACAACATTTTGGGAGTCAGAATGTCATTGTGATTCTCAATGAAAATATCTGGTTTAAGGGAGAATGAAGATATAATTTTAAAATTCTGAGAAAAAGTCATTAATAACAGAATTCTATACCCAGCTAAGCTATCAGAAAAATGCAGGTAGAACAAATATAGGCATCTTTCAGAGGAAGCTTTTTGAGGACTTACTCCTTCAAAATGAAGTAAGCAAAGAAAGATTAATATGTTGAATCCAGGAAGAATATATAACATAGGATAGAGATTTCCCAGAATGATGGTGGTCAAGGTCCTAGGTGAGGAGCTGTGAAGCAGTTTTTGAAGAAATCAGTCCAGTTTGGATAAGGAGGATAAAGAGATCCAGAATGAATGACTCAAAAAGAAAAATAAAAAGGACTAATATATATCCTTGTGTATTTGACCATATAGAGAGGAGTTTCAGAAAGTTTGGGGTTGATTATTGGTGGGTATTTACAAAACACAAGAAATTGAAATAATATATGAAGCAACTGTTACACTCTACAGAAAGCTGTAGAAAAAATATAATCATAGGAGTCAAAGTAGCTCAGCTTGTGAACACTTTTTTTATCGTCATAACAGGAACAGAAATATTGAATTAACCCCAAATCATGCTATACTAATATTTTTAAAATGTAAAGAGCAGAAGTGTGTGTAGGAAGAATGGTGTAAGAGAGATAATGTCAAAAAATTGAAGTGTATTTCAAGAAATGGCAGGAATATAAGCATGCTATTTAGAAATAGGGAAGCATACATACCAGCAAGGGCAGATTAAAAGTTGAAAACTGTTTGTTCTGGAGAACTGATTATAGAGTGAAAAAACATGGTGGAAAGGATTGCTTTATTTTTCTTACTATGTTTAAAGCATAATTCAACTTTTAAAGAGTGTATATATGTAATAATTTTATCAAAACATTGAATTAAATATATTGAATTAAGTTTCACAATTACAAGGTATAAATAGAACTCAGATCTAGAAGTCAGGAGCCCGAGGCTGCTTTTCTACTTCTGCTTATCACCTGGGTGATGCCTGATTTACCTGAGTAGATTTTTGCTCTTCAAACTTGTGCCCATGAGCTAATGCATAAATGAGGCCTTTGTAAACTCCAAAAGAGTGAGTGGGTCTTATCAATAAGTCTTACCATTGATTGACTGATTGATTAATCGATTTATTCAGTTTTGAAATATGAAATCTGAAAGAATACATTAGATGGAGTTACCATTAAGTATTTCTGTATCACATGCAAATATGGAAGCCCTTCAGGACTACCACCAGGAAGCAAGAATAAATAATAATAATTACCATATTGATGTGCAAGGGTATTGATCTCCTTTAGGCTTTATATGGAGAAACCGTGGTGTTAATTCAGACATAAGAAGCCTCTTAGCTGATGGATCACTTTTGACTCAGCCCATGAAGTTCATTCTCTGCAAAGTTCATTTGCAACTTGGAAGATTATATATGTGTATGAAAGTTGCTGTTTCTGAATCATTTGGTGGATTGAGATACCAATTTTGGTTGAAGGATGTACAGTCACTGCAGAAGTGAATCCCTGCACTCTTCCCTTGGGATATGTCACTTGGGAAATAACTTACTGTCTAGCCTTGAATGCTTGGGAATATCTCCCCCAAGGATGAGGCAAATGAAATGAATAGAAGATATAAGAGGATAGCAATGAGATCCCTACAAGGTATAAGAAGGTGTATATTGAATGCATTTTAGGTCAATTTGTCATCTTAGTGACTGACGGCCCAGATCCAGTCAAATTCCCTCATTTTGCAGATGAGGAAACCTACCCAGAGAGGTAAATGACTTACTGAAAGTCACTTGAATTTTTAAATGAATGAGCACTTTAGTGTTATCAATACCCATTGTTTTTTTTTTTTCTGTGAAACACATTTTTAAATGTCAGTATGTAAATGATGATAAATGAATAGTCATGATTAGAGTTAATATTGATTGTGGATGCTAATTAATTATGCTAAATGCTTTCACAATCAACTCTCAAAAGCCCTAAAAGATAGGTACTACATACCCCCTTTTTTTTTTTTTTCTGGAAAGTAACAGTTTCAGAGGTGAGCTGACTGGCTGAGAGGATTTAAGTAACTTCCTTAGTTCCAAACAATTTTGTTGAAGGCAGAGACAAGATTCACTCCTGGGCCTTTCTAGAGCTTGTTACTTAAGTCCTATTTCCTGGATCCCTCTATAACATAGTGTGCAGAGAAACCAGCAGTGCTGTCATCAGCCTCTCTGGGAGGGCACATCTCAGGTGAAATCACCTATGGGAAGACCCGATCTGGCTGAACGTCACAATACCGGAAGATCAGATACCCGCCAGGAATCCATCACTCCAACCCTGTGCCGCTGATGCAATTTTGAGCAAAACAGACATTCTCTCTTTGTTCTCATGAAGTTTCTATCAAATAGTTACACTTTAAATATTTTTAAACTTTGCATCATTGAAACTCTGTATCTAGTGGGTTTGCTCATTAATGACGGAATATTAAAATTTCTTAAATTTGTATACGATTTATGGTTTTCAGTTTACAGAGAACATATATATATGATCTCATTAAATATTCCCATTTAGGTGCGAACAGAGAGGGGTTCAATTATATGCCAAGAGACATCCAGCTGACAGTGAGATCAAAACTCAAGCTCTGATCCTCTGTCCTCTAATTCAGTACTCATTTTTCACGAGAAAAGTACATTTACCTTTGGAGCGGACACTGATTTTTGGATCATGAAGATGAAGTAAGAGTGTAACTGACATGAGCCAACATGATGGTGGATGGTCAGTCCCCTGAGAGGCACTGTATCCATGGAAGGCCAACGCCCCATCTCTCAGCCCCTCTGGCAGGTGAGGGGGATGGACTCCTGGGAAGTCCTCCTGTGTCTTCTCATGCTGATTCATAAACCAAGTGAGACCTCATTACCATGCCCATCTCTCATGTAAAAATTGAGACAAGCAGACTAAAGGCTAACGCAGTGGTTGCCAAATCAGTTGGATAAACAAATTTCTGGGGAAGTGCTCCAGCTACTTGAGAGCACACACTATTTTCAAGCATCCTCGAGCGCTTTCCAAGCACCCTTTGCCATACAATCAAATGGTGGACTCATTACAAACCATTCTTAGCTATTCATTAAACCTCATCCTCTGAGGGCCATGGCTTAGCAGTATGCTCGCCTCCTTCTGGTGAGTGCTTGTCCTTGAAGGAAATAAAATAGGATTTCTTTAATAATGTTTTCTAGAGCTTGTCTCTCACCATTCAGTCAGAAGGTCCTCCAGATCATTTGTCTGAGTTAGTGAGGTTTTGTGGTCACTGTGCTTTAATGTCTTATTCACATTGCCCAGAACTTACGAGTTGAAGAAATGTGAATCGTGTGATGGCATTTTCCCACATTGCACGTCACTTAAGGATTATTTGGAAGGACTTAAATTGTAGCCTTGATTGAGGTTTTATTTGAAAGTAAGCATGACAGGGAAAAAGCAAGAGATGGCCAAATACTTAGAAAGGCAAATGCCGAGGTGGAATTTCTCTTTTAGGCAATTTTAGGATTCTGTGCTTCATCTTTGGCCCATCAACCAAGGGGACTCCACCCATGTCTTATGCCCGGCCAATAACTACAGCAAGGTTCAACACCTGCTGCCCTCCAAGGCCCTCTGGGAGCTCCTCCTGTCTATTCCCTGTCCGTGGATCCTGGCCAGCATGACTCAGCCTATCTCTGTGGTCCTTGTCTTATGACTTGGGACCTGAACTTGGGCCCCAGACCCATCTCCTCCACATTTTCTATTATGTTTATTGCCTTTCTCCTAGCCTTTTCTTCTTTCTTGGCATTGGGAGATCAGCTGTCAGGGTTACTTCGAAGACTATAAATCCTCAGCCTTCAATGCAACAACAGGAGAGGGCATCCGCTCTTGCTCTGGGTACTTCGTTAAAGCTCAGCTAGACACCGTTGGCCTTTTCTTCGAAAGAAAGGCTGTTGGAGAATCTTTTGCAAGATTCGTCTCCTGGGCTGCTATAACAAAGTGTCACACTTAAATAAAACATCAGATTTATTCTCTCCCAGTTCTGGAGGTCAGCAGTCCAAAATTAAGGACTTGGCAGAGCCATGCTCCCTCAGAAGGCTTAAGGAAGGATCTTTCTTTATCCCTTCCTTGCTTCTGGCAGTTGCTGGCAATCTTTGGCTCTTGTTGGCTCCAATCTCTGCTTCCATCCCCACATGATGTTCTTCCCCCTGTGTGAGTCCCCTTCTCTTCTTAGGAAAATCCCAGTCATATTGGATTTAGGGCTCTCCCTAATCCAGTATGACCTCGTCTTAACTAATTACATCTGCAAAGACCCTATTTCCAAATAAAGTCACACGGGAAGTTCCAGAGGTGCATACATTTTGAGGAGGCACTATTTCAGCCCAATACAGATGATACCAAAATCTCTATCAGATGAGGTTACTATTCTGGGATATTGGTTCGTACGTAGGATGACAAAAGATGAAAGTATGAAAGTTTTATTTGTCCATTTATCCATCCATCCATCCAACAAATATTTGAAGAGCACCAGTGTGGACTAAGTCATGATAAAGTCAGCAGAACCTTAACCTTTCTCTCAAGGACTCACAGTTCAGAACAAGTGTTAAGAAGTGAAAACAGCAAAAGTACCTCAGGAGAAGATGGGGTGGTGGGAATTCTGGGATGGAGAGACCATAACCAGTAAAACAAATTAGACACAACCTGTGGAAGACTTGGGCGGAATCTCAAGACATAAACATCTATCAAGAAAGGCCTGGGCAAAGGAAACTTGGGTCAGAAGTACCCCACTATTTTATCTGGCTAAAGTTTATTTCTTAGGGAAATCCTCTGTGGAAAGGAAATTTACAATTTCCCTTCACTCATCACTATTTTCAAGAGAGCAACCGTGCCCAGCCATTGCTAAAACTGTCAGCCTGTGGGTTATAAAGGGCAGGGTGTCCACTGTTGTAAATTTCCTGGGATGATGGATCCATCAAGATATTGCCACGTGTAATTGTACAAATAAACTGCAGAGGATGAAGTTCAAGGCTGACAATCACTTAGGCTACAAGTGACTTCCTCCTCTACCATCAGCTATTAAGATGATTGTACCAGGTCTCGAGAATACATTGTTAAATGACAGAATCTCTCAGAGAATGTGCAATCTTGATTTACCATAAAATAACATGAAAATCCAGCACACAGAAATCCCATCCATTAAAAACCAGCAGTATAGCCTGGGTGTTGAATAATTAGAAACAGCAGTCTTCAGATGCAGGCTTCAAGATATTCAGATACCCCAAATATAGCTTTCTTAAATATTCACACATGTACGTGCACATGCAAACCACACACACACACACACACACACACACACACACACACACACATGCAGGAAATCTTTGGATCCCTGCCAGACCTGGTGAAACTATCCATCTCTTTCCAAGCAGAATGCTCAGGCAGGGAGTAAAAGACCTCACTGTTGGGAGGGCCTTAGATGGATTATCTATGTGCTTACAGCTCAAGTTCTACTCCCCAGTCTTCTGAACAAATAAATAATTGAAGCCTATTACCACTTTTTGGGCTCTCTTGCACGCTTCTTAGGCTCCCATCAAAGCCGCGCTCTGTGTCAAAGGCAGCAGCCACATTGAGTCGAGTCTCGGGGAGACTACTGATTAATTGCTTTTGCATTTTGGAAGTGTATCCAAGGATGTTGTAAAATAGTGTTTGTTTTTGCCATTGCCAAACCTTGTTTAGGAGGACTCTGGAGGATGCCGGCGCTGTGCTCAAGATGGTGAGAGAGTCCAGGTGTGCTTGCCAAAGCTGCTTCCTGGGAAGCTTCTAAAAACAGGTACAGGCAGGGGCTTGAGGGGATGGGATGAGACTGAAATCCGCAGCGCTGGTAACGGCTTCGGCCATGCTCCTCCTTTGCTTGGCATCGCAGCAGCTCCTCGTAAATAAAGACAGCCAGTTAGAGTTCTGAGAAATCCTTGATTTGCTGGCAATCGGGAGACAGAAATAGGAAACCCGGGAGAGGAGAGGCTTGCCCTCCTAAGCATCGTGGGTGCCAAAGGCTTTACTGAAATTTGGTAATAGATGATGGGGAGCACGGACTCATTTCGTTCCGGCAAATTCTGTCAACATCAGCAGGCCTCACACTGCGATCTGCCTTTCTGCCTCTCGCTCTATCAACTCCACATGTTGCCCTGGTGGCCGTCTTTGTACTTAATAGAACTTGTCAAAACATATCTATCAGTTGCATGGAGAGCAGACTTGGGTGGTCAGGGGAGAGCTGGCTGGGTGCAGACTGCCATTCCCGGTGGCCACAGACACCCCCGTGCCCAGTTCTCTCCCAAATGAAGGGGAGACGCTGTTGAGTCACTGGGTTTTAAAATAATTCTCACATCAGCAGCTGCCTTAACAGCACATTTATGTTTATTTGAATTCCGCAGTCTCTACTTTCATGTGGAACTTTGGTGGTTCTCAAAACTGCAAGAGAAATAAGACATGTTTCCATTTGCTTGCAGGAACTTTTTGATACGTTGGCTGTATATGTTTATAGACACACACACACACACACATATATATTTATAGTGAAAAAATGTATTTGAGAATACACTGCTCAATGACAGAATCTCTCAGAGAGGTGCAATGTTGATTTTCCATAAAATGACATGAAAGTTGAGTGCACAAGTATATAAAGACATACACAGACGCATAAGGGCTTGCATATATATATATATATATATATATATACACATATGCATATATGTGTGTATCTATCACATACACACACATGAATATGCACACCAATGTTGCATGCACAAATAACTTTTTCTGTCACTGGAGTAAAACACAGTATGTTCTTCCAAGAAAGTGGTCTTTGTGGTTCCCAGTAACTTCTCCCTGCCGGGCATCCTGCTTCTCCTGAGCCAAGTCCAATGCAACTGGGATCCTTTGTGACTGGCATCCAGCTGGGACTTGTCCTTTACCTGGTCTGGGATCCAGGGAAAGGAGATATTGGTAATGGACTGGCTCAAAACGATCCTTGGTCACATAGGAATCCAGCAGCCTTTTCTTATAGCTCCTTCCTTTGGTACTACTGAGAATTCCAGGATGTGATTTCCATACATAGTTGAGCTGAGCGCCCAGGAGACACGTGAAAGGGCTTTGGTCACTCCCAGGGGGGATGGCAGAGTTTGTTTGTTTTCATGGCATGACCCAGTCGTTTTATCTGGAACATGTGGGGGGCACATATGTATGGGCACAGCTTGGGGTGCTGGCATGAGCACGGGTGTGGAGCCTATCTGCCTGGGTTCTGCAATTACTTTCTGTATGATGTTGAATGGACCAGCTTCCATACCGGCCAAATGAAGTCAATCATACTGAGTTATTCAGGGAAATAAGACCAGCAGCAACTAGTATACTTCGACCCCCAGATCACACTGGTTTAATAAAACACATTTTAATTTGGGTTCAGGTCCCAATCCAGTGGGGATGAGCAGACTGGGAAATTCCACTCCGTGGAGCTGTTCAGCTCCAGCCTCCACCCTTCTGGTGGCTCTGCCGGGCTCTGTGGGTCCTCTGCGCCTGGTCAGTCAGTGTGCAAAGCAAGAGGGTACAGGGGGTAGCCACGCTGGTGTTGGAGGACAAGTCTGGAAGTGGTAAATGTCATTTTCAGCCTTATTCCAACAGCCAGAAATTCTGGCCCAAACCAACTGCAGGGGAATCTGGGAAACGTAGTTGAGCTGAGTGTCCAGGAGATGCATGGAAGGGCTTTTGTTAACATCTGTTTGGCAGGGTTGGGAGGATTCAATGAGGTCATCCGTTTAAAACCTTCAGTATAATGCTGGCTAGCAAGAGGTGCTCAAGCCATTGCATCTGCTTTCATTAGTATCATTGGTATTATTCCTGCTATTGCTATTATTACTATTATTTTTTGCCAACCAGAGTATAAATATTTTGCATCATTCTTTTAAACATCACATTTTAAGGCAGCACTCTGACTTAAATCAGGAAATAGTATATTCTGGAAATAGAAACAAAAGATTGCTAACTTCTTTCTAAATTTCTAATTTATGAAATATATCTCAGTCTCTGTATCTCTGTCTTCCTCTGTGGCATTTGCTCTTGCCTGTCTGTACAAATACTCTGTTGTCTAGCTTTCTGTGCCCATTAGGTCCAGGTACTCCACCATTCAATTGGTGGGATTCCAAGTTCTGTACTGGGTGGAGGGGCATTTCCCTAATCTTTGCAATTACTTGACCAATTGGTGGGTTTTTCATGGCCCACACCTTTGCAGAAGTTGGGAACAAGCATAAATAAACACCTAATCCTTCCCTTCCAGCTCCACTAACAAATGTTTATGTCCCCCAGGACTTACTACTGGTCAGAAACTCATTGATTCATCTGAGCTCTTCATTTATTCATGACACCCCTAAACAAATGACCCCCCCATTGTGAACTGAATGTGTGTGTTCCCCAAAATTCATATATTAAAGCCTTTTCCCCCTAGTGTGATAGTTTCAGGAGATAGGGCCTCCGGGAGATGCTCAGGATGAGATGAGATCAGGAGGGAGGAGTCCTTATGTTGGGATTAGCCCTTAGAAGGGTTGAGAGAGAGCTTGCTTCCCCTCTCTGTTCTCTGCCATGTGAGGGTACAGGTGAAGTCTGCAGCCAGCAAGCATGAAAAGGCTCTCCCCAGAACCTGGCCATTCTACTACACCTTCGGCTTGGCCTTCCAGACTCCAGAGCTGTAAGAAATAAATGTCTATTGTTTTTAAGCCACCTGGTGTATGGTATTACTGTGGTAGCTCAAATGGACTAAGACAGCACCTGCCTCAGTTTCCTTGTTTGTGCAAGGAGGAAGCCTGACTTCATAGTCTTTAGGGCCGTGTTTCTGGAAGTGTGTTCTGCATCTGGATGCAGGCTCCAAGCCTGCTTTGGACGTCCTGCCTAAGAAGCTCCATGGAAGGAGCCTAGGAATCTGCATTTTTAACAAGCCTGTAAGGTGATTTTTACCCATAATCTTTTCCAAATTCCCTTGTGCATGTAGTCACTTTCTATGGAGGTCTTCCCATCGACGCTCCCTCCTTGCACTCTCCCCCTCCCCTGTACCCCACTGGCTTGGCCTGAATGATCTGGTTTTATCTTCCCATAGTATGTTCCCAAGGTGCAGACCTTGATGGGTAAATATTTGTTGAACAAGCCAATTAACTAATCCAATTTTAAATTCATTCAAGATGATGCAGTTAAAGCAGTTATTTTCAGCTTTTATTCTAGAAAGGGCTAGTCCTGCACGGTAACAAACTTTGGCTGTGCTGTTCATCCGTTCTTTCCTTTCCATTATCACTTATGTGTTATGCGCACTTAATAGTGGTTTTCACCTTGCTAAGCAGTAAAGGAACCAATGGCAATAAAAACAACTTTGTCCCTGCTTTGCATGAGCAATGTCTGCTGAGGAGGACAGAAGCATGAACAGATCACGGGAAGTACGCGAACAAGCAGGTCTGACCTGCTGGAAGGGCAGGGAACACGGGCTCTTAGCCCCATCCGGGAGCCATGCAGAGCTCCCCAGACAGAGAAATATCCAAGCTGAGACCTAGAGGACTAGCTAGGCAAGGCAGAGACAAAGCTGGCTGGGGGATAAACTCAAGTGCAAGCCACCTGTGCTTTGGAGTTGTGCCTTTACTTTGTCTTTGACTTACTGTCAGTTCTTCTGCATTATGCATGTTTTCTTTGCTGGCCTGAACTGTAAGCAGTTGTCTTTTGTGCACCCCCACCGACGGAGGCCAAGGGTGGGCATCTCACTGCCGGGATGTTCATCGAATTTACAGCAGTCATGTGTTTGCAGATTCAAACTCTTTGGGTGCGTTCCTGTCGTGGTTTCTCACTGCAGCTTCTCTCTTCTCTCTTCTGCTTGTGTAGAAGCCTGTGCTTCCTTCTGTGTGAATACTTGCCAGTCCGGGATCATGGACTCAGAACACCTCCAGGGGCCCAGAAGGTAATAAATCTGCGTAACCAATCTGGGAAGGGTGATGACAACAGAAAGTGATGTGGCCTGTGAGGATCTAAACAGCACACACCCAGTTAAAGAATTCATATTCACTGTTTTGATTTTCTAAAACACTGGGCCAGCAGAACAGAACACCTCTGCTTTGTGGATCTGGCCCACCAGCCTCCCATTCATGACCATCTGTGAGGCCCTGGGGACAGAGCTGAGGGGTTATTTATTTTCCAATCCCTGAGTTCAGCACAGAGTAGGCATTCAGGAACTGCTTGTGATTGAATCAAAATGAACTTCCCCAGTGCCACTTTGGAAAGAATGGCTGTGCATGTTCTGATGCCCCTTGAACGAAGGATCAGTCAGAGAAAAGGAAACGGGCAAATTTGATGAGTAAGAAAAAGGAGAGTCTGAAATGATAGGAAACTTGCCTCAGATGGTTCACTGAGTAGGAGACTGAGTTAGGATTCAGCTAGAGCAGTGCCCAACCCCTAACCAAAGTTACACATGATAACAATTAGAGTCGACGATTTTTTTCTCTTCTGTTGGCTAATATTTGTCAAAGGCCATTCTGATCATGTCATCCTCTTGCTTAAAACTAGTCTCATTGTTTTAAGCTCAAAGATCACGGCTCCTAATATGGCCCATAGGACCCTGTAGGACCAGACCACACAGCCTTTTGCTTACTGATTCAACCCATGCTCGCGTGAACTTTTCTTCTTGACTCTGAATTTGCCGTCAGATTCCCTCTGCTGCATATCCCAGCCCCACCAGCCCACTGCTTAGTGCAACTTACCCTCCAGCTCTTAGCTTTAGACTCTCTTCCCTCAGAAAGCATCCTAACATGCCAGACTACACAGAGTGGCCATGTTGTCATCAAACTTTATACTGTCCCTTCAGATCTGTGATTACGTACTTGTGTGATTAACTACCTCGATGTGGACTGGCAAGTCCCCTGCCTATCGTGTCTTGGTATAACATCAGTACCTAAGGCAAAGTCTGGCAAGAACCAGTGATCAATACACATTTGTTGAATAGATGGATGGAAGTTGCCTGCTATCAGGGTGCGTGAGTGTTGGCCAAGTGGCCACTCTTTAGTGATAGGACAGTTGAGGGTCATGCATAAAAGGTGGCGAAGGGGTAGGGTTAGGAGAGCTGATCCTGAAGGTCCCTTCTGGGGCTCTGCATCTACTCTGCCTCCAGCCAGAGGTCCAGAGGACATTGATGGGGCTTGGGCCACTTGCACTGCAGCCTGGGACCTGTACAAAGTAGGTCAGGTGCCATAATATAACTTGACAAGTCACTCACGAGAGACCCTGCTGTCCCAAACAATTCAAGTCAGAGAACCAGGCCACGGCTGGATAAGCAGAGGATGAGGACATTTATTAAGGTGATAGAGCATAATGAACCCAGGGCAACAGAGGAATGTCTCACTCACTATTAGATCAGTTATCAAACACTGCGGCAGAGTCCCCTCTTCACCATGGAAGTGGCACTAGCCAGTGACACGTTAGGTCAATCAAAGTATGCAGTCAGTCTCTGTAAACAGAAGCAGTAAAATCCCTTTTCAGGTCTAATTTACTGCCTGCATTTCTACTGGACCTTCCCACTCACCTTGTACAGAACCTGATGACAAGGTGACTTGGGGACATCTCCTCTCCCACGTTCTCTTAACCATTCCTAATTTTGTGTCAAGCAGCTTCGACATCTGTTGAAAGTCAAATAACTTTAGTAAAAGAGACCAATTTCAGTCTCAGCAAAGAGGTTTTAGCGAGCGACAAAAAGGACCTTGAAATAACGGGCAGCTCAAAAGTAAATGGATCCTGGTGGTTCCCCTGATTACGAACTTCTGTCAATTGCTGTTGTTAATATGAAAATGTCCAGAATTTAGCATGATATTTGGTGTCTTACTCAATCTCCTACTCACTCTATCATTATCCTCTATGCACACAGCTTTCTTGCTCCCCAAACCTTCTGTCACTTTCTCTCTCTTCTGAGACTATTTCCCAAACTATTATCTCTTCACAGTATCATGGCCAAGGGCACAAACATGTATTATAGCATTTATTAAATTATTAACTACTTGCATCCCTGCAGGTCCATAAGAGACAGTGTCACGTCAAGGGCATGAGATCATATCCTTGTCAGGGGAAGGACTTTATTTTAGTGTTTTCTTCTATAAGCCTCCCTGCCTGGTGTAGATCCTGGCAAACACACGATAACGTATACATAGTTTGCATTCATGGAAGTTGAGTCCATCAAAGAATAAGTGAATGAGAGAATGGGCAAAGACTGAGAGGCAAGGAGTTGATCTTGCGGACATGTGGACCTTCCTGCAAGCATGTAGTAAAGTCACTGAATGGTTTTAGGGGGATCTGTAGATTTGCTCTGGAAAGATCAATCTGGCCAAGGAATGGTGGCTGGAGAGATGCCTTGCAGAGGGACCTGTGGGGAGGATGTAGGGGCCCATTAAAGATGCAGTGGTGGCCAGGTGAGGTGACAGTGGGGATGGCAAGAAGGTCATTGATGGGAAAGAAAAATAGGACCTAATATATGTAGGACTTGGTGAATATTTAGATAATGATGATATGGCTAACTTCTAAATCTTGGCTGCAAACAAGTAGGTAGATGGAAATGCCATTTAATGAGATGAGAAGTTGTTTTATTTCCAGAATTATTTTTGACATTTGCATTCAATTCCATAATCATATTAATAAACTATTAGTCGGCTCTAGTGCATTTTATGCTTTATGATAATAGAGAGTATGTGAACTATGCGCTTTCAGAGGACTTGCATGTGTTTCTATTGCCTGTGAGTTTCTATTTTAATTGGTTGACTTTATTTATCATAATCCAAAGTTCTTTCAATTTTGATTAGATTGGGTTTATTTTTGTTCTAAGAACTTGTACATCTGACAATATATTTGTTTTGCTTCACACACAAAATAACGTTGACTACATAAAATTTTGGGTGCAAAATATTCTTTTGACCTCAGAGTTTCATGGAGACTTGTATTCAGGGCTGAAAAGGAAACGTCTAAGTTTTCCCAACCACACTAACATATAATCAAATTTGTAATTCACATCAATAAACAAACATGGACATATAGCTATATATATACACACAAACATTGTGTCTTATTTGCTTAGGGGTTAACCTTCCCTTGTCTATGGGTGAGTTTATAAAATCAGTCCTATCCACCCTGTGATGCAAGAATATTGCATCTAACCACAGTCTCTTGTTGCTAGCAGGCTACTCAGTGCAAGTGAGAAATAGATTTGAACAGATGTATGTTTATGGAAAATAATAAATGAAATCTTTAAATGTGAAATATCTCCTCTTTATTGGGTAGTTCTTTATAATATGTTGTCTTTTCATGAAATTTTATGAACATTCCATCATCGCACACTTCATCATTTGAGAAATAGGGAAAGATGAATTTATAGTTTATCAATACATAAATTTTAACTACTTAAGGGGGCACCCCCCCCAAAAAAACCACCCCACGAAACAAACAAACAAACACACAGAGTGCTGTTCATTAAATTGCAGTGCAGTCAACGGACAAGAATTCCTCAATTCAAACTGGGAAGAATTCCTACTGGGGACACAGGAGCAGAACTGGGCCAGGTCCCTGCCTTCAAGGACCTCACAGACTGGGGGAAGATAGACATGCAGATGATGAATGGCGGGGCTGGGGCGAGTCCATCCTATGAAAGAGGAAAAGCCCCTACAGAGCAGGGAATGATTTATGCTCCTCTGAGTGGTTGAAATGAGGTATTGAGAAAGACTTCTAGGAAGAGGTGGCTTCTGAACTGACATGTCACAGGGGCATGGGATTTTAAGATGTGCTTGTAAAACTATAAGCAGTTCCTTATTCCTGGGGCATAACACTCAGAGAGGGAGAGACATGGGTGAGGTTGGGTCAGAAAAGGCTGTGAGCCGCACTAGGTACTTTAGAATTTATTCTGAGAGCTGCCAGGAGACGATCAATTGTTTGAAGCAGGGCAGGGGAAAGAAAGGAATTGTTTGTACCAAGGCAGGAGCCCAAATCCAAGGTGGTCCCTGATACATGGGCCTCCCCACTTCTAGCCCAAGAGCAAATAGATGCTTGCTTCCAGATGACATCCTTGGAGCCCACTTTGTTTTTAACAAGAGGAAGGCCATCTCATGCACCTTGGAGTTACAGGAGGCAAGAGGCACGTCCTGCATTGGTTCTAGAGTGGAGGCGACCCTCTCCTGAATGTCCCTGTGCAGGTGTGTGCCATGCTCTGCCCTCTCCCAGCTCTGGGTTTTTCTTTTCCCAGAGACAAAGCGATTGCGTGAATTGCCCGAGAAGTGAGGAGGCTGCCTTCCCTTTCAGGCTGTGGCCCTGAGCACTCAGGCCTCAACAATGGATTGGCTGATAGCAACAGGCTGTGGAACCCTTATTGTCTCTCTGAATTTTGTTGTGTGTACTTTTTCTTTTCTGCGAAAAGAAAGGGGACTATTCTTCCCAGCACATTTTTTGTCCTCCACGCAGCCACTCAGCAACCTTGAAGTTTGCAGCAGTTACAAAACAGCTCTGCCTCCTCGCCAAGCCCTTCTGAGGCCAAGGCTTGCTTTCTCCAGGACAATAGGTTGAAAATTCCCCCAGCAATGAATTCTTCCTTTTAAAAGTAATGATAAATGTGCTTTTCTATATACCAAACACGAAGCTACTTTGGTTTCCTTTTAATTAAAAACGTTAAACTTTTTATTTTGAAACAATTTAGACATATTAAAAAAAAAGTTGTAAAAAGAGTACACAGTTCTCATATACCTTTTGCCGAATATATTGCCGAATACCAGCTTCCTCAAATATTAATGTCCACAGGACAACGATCTATGTAGAAAATTAACGTTCACATGCTGCTGTTGACCAATCTACAGGCCTCATTCAAAGCCTGCTTCGTTCCCTTCTTCTCTGGTCCAAAACCCAATTCGGGGTCACAGGCTCATTTGATTGCCATGTTCCTTCATCAATGTGAAACTGCCCCTCTATCGTCCTCTGTCTTTTTATGACCTTGACAGTTTTGAAGAGTTCTGGTGAGTTGCTTTGTAGAATACCCCTCAGCTTTGGGTTTGTCTGGTGTTTCCTCATGATTAAATTCAAGTTATGCCATTGTGCAAGGGGGGCCCCTGGAGTGATTTAATGCCCTTCTCAGCAGCCAGGGTCCCTGGGACCCGTATGTCCCCTTGCCAGAGATGTTCGCTTTGATCGCAGGGCAACCGTGGTGTCTGTCGGTTTTCTCCACTGGAAAGTTACTGTTTTTTTTTTTCTTTGATAAATCAAGGAGGGTCTTATGGCAACAAATTTTGAGACTATGTAAATATCCTGCTACTCATGGTTCTTCTACCCAGTAATACTCATATCCATTGAGGATTCTCTCATGAAACAGTTTTACTGTTTTTTTTAAACTTTACATTATTTTTTATACATTTCTAAATTGGGATTCTCTTATAAGGAAGAGCTTTCCCTCCCCCTCCCTTTATTTACTTATTCAGATATTTATATCAGCATAGGTTCTGATTTTGTCCTGTGGGTCAGAGTCCATCGTTATCATTACATACCTTACTGTTTGAGTCATCCCACATTTGCCCATTAGGAAAACATTCAAGGCGCCGAAGCCCCCATCTTTTCTGTGAGATGATCCTGGTTCCACTTGTACTTTTTTCTCCTGTCTTGGAATCAGCCATTTCTCCCAGCTGAGTCCTTCCACCGGAGAATGCCATCCAGAAACCAGGACCCGGGTCCCACCCTGGGTAACACCTCTGCCTGACCCTTTCAATGGACAACAGAAAGTTATCTTGTACACACGTCCCCTCATTTAATCTGCTCCACAAACTCCTGGGAAAGGGATACCTGTGGTCATCTTACAGACAAGAAAATGAGGACTGTTGGCACAAATTCACCGAGGTCTCCCAGCTAAAATGTGGGGGAATTAGGGGTCAGACTCAAGTGAGTCAGCTGGAAAAGGCAGTGTCCTCTGTATTGTGCTGTTTGTGCCTGGAGGGTGAGGCAGGGCCTGGCCTCCCCGCTGGCATGGCAGGCCTACGCGACTTCATTCCTCTTCCCGGACATTTCCCCAGTTGACCTAATGGGGATCTCTGTGTTTCCTCTCCCTACAGCGGCCATTCTTATTCCACTGAGGCCAATGTCATCTACTTTTTGGAACCTTACCTTGGACCCTCACAGAATCATTGATTTGCCCATAAGTTCCCCCCTTTCAAGATGAATTCTTATTCATGTATCCAGGACCATTCCTCCAGGAAGCCCTCCTTGGTAACAACATGTTCATTGCACCATTCATTATACACCAAAATCCTGATCTTGCTTGTAGGCAGTCAGTTGATTAATTATGTGACAAGTTGCTTCATGTATAGCTTCTCTGCTGAAATTTACAATATGAGAACGTAGGCCCATGGTTGGTACATAGCATAGAACAGGTACAGAATCAATATTTGCTGACTGGGCCAATAGAAGGCAGAATGACCTTTGACACTTCTCCACACCTCCTAACACAGCCTTATGGAGGCTTCTACCTGCTGGACAGCGCTCTCCAGGGTTCCCCCAACCCGCACTTATGCTGGGCCCTCCCCTCTGCACCCCACCGGTGACCACAGTGAGGGCAAATGTCAAAACTAATTACACACCCCAGTGAAGTGACCATTCGTAATTAATCTAGGAGGCCCTAGTGGTAGTGGGTCATGCTTCTGATTCGGGTATGGGGTGGCTGAAGGTTGATTGTGTACAGCCGGTGGTGTGTGAAGGGGTTTAGGACAAGCCTTCCTAAAATGTGCCACTTTGACATGTGGACTATTTTGAGCGGAAGGCAATAGATATCCTAGGGGCTCAAGAAAGGGGCTCAAGAAAGACTTTTGCCCCTCCCTTATTCAGAAAAACCTAAATTGCGATCTTTCCCAAAATAAGAGTTATGACCGGAGATGAATTTTACCTGTAAAGCGGGGCAGACATCTACTTACCAAACGTTGTCGCCCAGTAAATCACCCTCCCCCTTGAAGCCCCAGGTCCCTGGCCCACTCCTCAGCTCAGGACGACATGCACCTCATTTCACTGTTCTGTCTCGAGACCTCTCATGTCTTTCGGGTGTCTGTATGTAGAAAATTAAATTTTATTTGCTCCTCTTAATCTGTCTCATGTCAATTTACTTCTTAGACCAGCAAGAAACACCTGGAAAGGCAGAGGGACTATTGTCCTCCTCGACATGCGTAGCACAGCCCGTTACATATCTTGGAGCCGGAATGAGGGAGGCTGCTTCGGGACTGTTCACACAGCCCTAGGACAAGACGGCCAGAGGCTGTGCAGACGGGGAGGGACAAAGCAGGCACCGGTGAGGAGACTCTGGAGGGGGAAGCAGCACCACGAAGGTTAGGATCTGTCATCCTCTGGGACGACAGAGGTGGTCGATCACCTCCTGCTCTGCCTCCCAAGGGGTTACATTCACGGATTCTGGGAGAGCGCGTGTGCTTCCCCAGGCTCGAGGGATGTACTTCCTTCCTCGGAACTCTCCCCAGGAGGAGAAAGGCTATTCCTCTTTCATCAGTGCAGACTCCTTTCTGCTCTTAATCGCTTAACTGTTTAATTAAGACTAATTGCTTAATTGGATTAGTTCCTCCTTCCCCCAGGGGGCATCCGCAGTGGACAAGCTCTCCGCCTGCTGCAGGGCCAGCTAAGTGGGACCTCGACATTCTGGTCCTTTCTACAGGCAACCTCTGGGGGAGAAGAGTCTCTGCAGGGCTTCCGGAGAAGATGAGTTTATGGGTCTTTGAGGGAGGCTTTAGGAGTCAAGGCTAAGTGCGTGAGTTCTAGGATGACAGCTAAGGTCCCAGGTCCAATTCCCTTTACCTTCCATCTCTCCACTGCCTTCTAGGAGAGGTCATCGCATCCAGACCCAGCACTGGAGGGAAGGGAATGCAGACAATGGACAGAACTGCCCCGTGAGTAGAAAGGGGGTGTCAACACCCACCTGGGTGCCAGCCTCTGCTCCTCCCCTCTCCCTATAAAGTGGCCTCGGACAAACCCAGCCCCTGTCACTCCACAGGCTGCTGTCAAGTCTCTTCTAAGCTGGTGACATTTCTAGCTCATCCATTTCTACCTCTGCCTCATTTCTGGACAATTTTGACTGAACATTCCAACAACTGAGCTTTTTTCTTAACTTGGAGACCAGCCCTCACTTTGTAGGATTCTTTGCTCTGATTATAGATTCCTGTCTCATCCACCAGACCTGAGTCCATGTCCTGGCCACTAGATAGATCTTGAAATACTGAATGACTCAAAACCTATGAAGGTAGGGACCATCTCTTTTTGTCTTTGACTATGTTCCTAGCGCCACACCCAGGGTCTGGCCCATAGTGGGGGCTCAGTAAATAGTTAGTGGTTGAATGAATCAAATACCTTTTGTCTTTGTGACTAAGAAATTTATTCTATGTGACTCAGGATGGCAGAACAGGGAGGTAGGTTTGCATCCAGAATAAGGACAGGTGGTTTAACAGTCAGCTATATGCAACATAAGTCACAGGTGGTACCTCCAGGTACACTTTAGGCACAGGGACCCTGGAGAGGGAATTTCTGCAGAGTTGGACCAGATGACTTTTGTGACTAGCCCTGTATAGCCCTAAATGTTGTGATTCAAAGATCATAGCAATTGCTTAGCAATTAGAGCACACAACTTTGGGTCACATACAACTGGGTTTGTAAATCACAATTTATTTTTATTCCTGATTTTATTATTTTCCACTTTTGTGATTGGAACAAGTCCTTATCTGTCATGTCGTCAAGTGACAGGGAGCCCATGGCCAAGAGGATCACATCTCTGACCAATTTCTACTCCACACTTTGCTGTTACATCACTGTCACCACCCTTCCTTGTTACACACACACACACACACACACACACGTACACACACACTCCAAATTGGACTGGGATGTTTTTCTCATTTGGATTTAAAAAACGACATGAAAATCCATCATCTGAACCTCTTTCCTCACATACTGAGATTCAATGGGGAGAGTTCCTTTTACGAAGCCCAAGCAGGCAACTGGACTTGAGCCTGTTTCCAGGTCCTCTGCCAGCCCAGCGTGCTGTGCGCTTCGGTTCACCTGGTCCCCAACTTGGAATGTGAAGAAGCCAATGGGGCCCTCTTCCCAAGGGGCATGGAATGTTCCCGAGCATGAGAAGAGGTGTGTGGGCTTCTGTGCAAAGGCGCTGGAGGCCTGCTGGCTGGGTGTTCACAGTTACCTGCTCCTGGACTTAGTTTTAGGGTATTCTGATGCTGGAGGCTCCGTAAAAGTGTCACTTTTCTGACAGTGAATTTCATGTGTCAGCACATAAGAATTTCAAAGAAGAAAGAAGTGGCTTTTAACTTTTCCCTCGGCAACTTCTTTAAGTCTTTTCTGTAATTTGCTGGGAACCCTATTTACACCAGGAAAGCAAACGTGACTGTTCGGGACCTGCACCCAACGGTGTACAGCGGTGTGGCTATCGGACGGCGGGGGCGGGCGGCAGACGCGCCGGGGCTTCATGGTGGCCTGGATCAGCTGCAACTGGCTACGAATCCACTCCTGCTGGACTGTTTGGAGACACTTTACAGTCCCCTGAACATTGTTGTGTTGTATTCCCTCAACTGAACACTATTAAAGGGGCAAATGGCAGTTGACCTACTATAGAACTTCTTGGGCAAAAAAAAAAAAGGCATTTTATTCAAATCAGGCCTCTGAGGTTACAGAAAAGTAAAGATTTTGGGGCCTAGTGTCTAAAGTCATTTTTAATATTTCATTAAAAAGTAAAAACTATGCTCCAGGAACCATTTAAAGCACTTCCCATGTTTTTTTTTGTGCCTTTTGACCACTTTCACCCCCATTTCACCTCCTACCTCTCCCCCCTTATCTCTGGCAACCACCACAGATACACAATTCTCTGTTTTGTTTTCGATTCTACACGTAAGTGATATTATACTGTCTTTCCCTGTCGGATTTAATCTCACATAGCATAATGCTGTCTAGGTCCATCCATGTTGTTGCAAATGGCAAAATTTCCTTCCTTTTTAATGTCTGAATAATATTCCTTTCCATATATCGCAACTTCTTTATCTGTCAGTGGCACTCAGGTTGTTTCCACGTCTTGGTTATTGTAAATAATGCTGCAATGAACATGAGGGCTCAGATATCTTCTCAAGAGAGTAATTTCATTTCCTTTGGCTAAATAAATTGCTGGATCACATGGTAATCATATTTTTAATTTTTGGAGGAACTGACGTACTGTTTTCTCTAGTGGCTGCCCCAGTTTACATTTCTACCAGTAGCGCACAGAAGTCCCCTTTCCTCCACATCCCATGCATTTTAATCATCATTTTAGAGGGGGTAATTGAAGTTCATGGAGGTCTAAAGAACTGAATCAGGAAAAGACACATGGCAAAGGGCAAGGGAGGGACTCAAACAAAGAGTTCCTAACTCCATATCTCACATTCTCAAATGATGTTCATTTAAAAAGCACTTTCATGTCCTCTGTTACAGCCAAACGAAAGTATGAGGCACTCAGACTAGGGTGAGCTGAGTTTCACTGCAGCTGAAAACAGGCAACGGGCAAGCCCTGCAGTCTTAGGACATTGCGATAGAAAAGTCTGGAAGCCCGTTGCCCTGCTAGGATCTCCACAAGAGAATGGCAGAGACTGCACTATGGTGACAGCTAAAATATATTACAGGTTCCCTTTTGTACCTGGAACAGAAAGACTTAAAGTTGAAGGCAGAAAGTTCTGGGTCAAAATACATCTTTGCCATTTTCTAGGTGGAAGGCTAGACAAACTACCCCAGGTTCTCCATGGTGTTACATCTACCTCCCGACAGTGTTGCAAGTAAGAGGAAGTCATGCGTGTGCTCAAGTTATGGTCCCACATGGATGTCCACCTTTCTTGCGATGGGCATTAAGTTCACTCCTTTTTCTCCTTTATTCAGGACGTGTTCCAATGGCTGGGTCTCACAATCAAAGTTTGCTGGAACACAAGACCCCCTTTAGCCATACACAGTCAAGCCGCATCACTGGTGCTGGTCTGGGGATAACCAAAGGTTGTCTATTTTTCATTGGCTGAATTAGTGTTCAACTTTGAACTTCTATGATCTTTATTTTCTTCCTTGAAAAATGAGATTTACAAGGTTATCTGCTACTAATGGACAGTAAGTCCTGAAAACGTTCCCTTTCACATAGTGAGAGTCTTACAGTCTGCTTATCCCCCAGACTGGGTAGATCATTATTATCTTCATTTAATGATGAGTAAACTCAGACTCATAGGCTCAAAGCAATGGCACCCAAAGGCATACAGCTACTAAGAAATCAAACCTCTTGATATAAAATCCTGAGGTCTGAGCTTAAGTCCAGGGCTACTTTATTCAATCCACATTGGGATGACAACCTACCAAGAGATCAACATTTTACTGACGCTTTGGTTCTGAGCAGACGTTAGCCTCTTGAGAGACACATTTGCTGATGTGTTTCTCAGTTGTTGCTCAGCATGACTTAGCTTACTGGCTACAATTACTGCATAATGACTTTAACAGCCATGTTAAGGGGGCTCAGAGGTCCTGAACCAGGGCCATTGGAAGTTGATTGTTTAAACAGCAATCTTCAGCCATGTAAATCAGGACGGGGACTATATCATCATCATCTTGGGTCAGTTTGACATTCGATAAATCAGTTTCAGGTCCTTGTTCATCTCCCTTTATCCCATTCTCATGAGTTTTCAAAAATAAGGGTCACAGTTTTTACTTTCAAACAAACAGAGCTCCCACCATTCAAAGTGCTGCTTCAGTCTGACTTTGAAAAATGTGGAATCTCCAGGTTCAATGAAAACAAAAACGTATGTGTCCTGTGGGTGTCGTCATGATGGCTTGACCTTGGGAAAGTTACTTGACTCTAAGTAGCGTTTATGGTTCTCACTTGGGTCTTGAGGGAAGGACCTGAAATTTTGGATGTGGGGTTATATACAAAAAAACCTAGTAGTCTCTCAAAAATCATTGTGCTGCAAAACTGGGAAGTAAATAAGCAGGAACATTATGCTAAGATAATCTTGTCCATCTGGGACAGTGGAATGGCTGAGCTGTGAAGTCGTGGACAAAAAGCATGTAGCAAGTAACAGGCCTTTCAGTTTCTTCCTAACAAATTACATAAGTTAACCTCAAGTAAGGGGACCCAATATTTAACTATCATTTTAAAAAAATGGGAGATAGATAGTAAAATGTCCAACTGAAGTGCCAATCATTTAAGCGTGCTATTTTAATTAACCTATTTTTACAGTATCATTGTTAATTAAACTCATATCCATATATAGTCTTCCCATCTCAATATGAATTTTCATTTTTCTGTATCTTTTACATTTATTCCACAAGTATGTATTAAGCATATACTTAATAAATACATGTATTGCAAGTACTTGGGGTAGGCATTTGGTTTTAATCCACACACATACATATTCCAAGTATATATTTTTGTTCTCTGCTTTAGCCATTTAACATCATTTGTAAGAATATGACAGTATTTCTACAGTGTATGTATATTGTGTTTTTAATGTGGCCTGATATTTACTGAGATCTGTCTAAATAATTCTATTGTCAGATATTTAGAGTTTTCCCTAAACTATACATCCACGGTCATGCACATCAAATTTAAGCATTCATCCTGAGCATTTCTGAAAATGTGGGGCCTTTACTCACTGAGTCTTATTAAGAAATCGGTTTTATTCCACAAACATTCCTGGTCAGCAGTGATGCGTCTTACCTGGTGCTTGTGCTGGGGGCACAGAAAGGGTCAGGCGGCCCAGCCCCAACCTCAGATCAGTTGCAGCCTAAGGTAGGAGTTGCAAGAATCACACGCTGCCACAAATATCTATAAAATTCAAGTTCCGGAGACGCCAGAAGGGTGATCCTTGGGTCTGTGGGAGAGGCCAAAGGTCTTCCTCAGAAAGTAAATTAAGGCAAAGTTTCTGCACTAGACGCTGGATCCTACTTCTTTGAGTTGATTCCTGAAAGGATGGAATGTGGGGATGGGGCGAGAACACTTAGAATCTTCGGGTCCCAGACGGTCATCCTCACATCGTCCTCCCGCCGGTCAGCGCACGTGACGCAGGTACAGCTGCTTTCCTTTGTAAAGCTTGCATCATATTATTCTACAAGGGTGCTTCAAAGTGCAATTTTGCTGGATACTTTACTGGTTGAGTTAACACAACAAATACCATAAATCCAGTAATTACTAATTGTCTCCTCCATTATCAAGGAAGAAATGAATCATAAACCTTTTATTACTTTAACAGTGGACTACAGGAAGGACTAAGCTCCCAGAGAGGCATTTTTCATCTTACCTGGTGCCGGCTCCCGCCCTGCACACCCTCATCTTACCTTCCTGGGCTTCCTGCTTAATGCTCTGCAGTGGCCTCTGTTAGGGTCGGGATGTCTCGAACTTACCAGCAAGCTTTGGCAACTGGTGATAAATATCTGCAGCCTTCGGTGGCTTAGCGATGACTCTTCCTCCCTTGTTGGGAAGAGGATAAAACAGAGATGTGGTTACACAGAGCCCTTCCCCACCGTGCGCCTTGCTTGGCTGTGAGCCAGGTGTGTGGGCTATTCCTCTGGGGACCCAAGGACAAGGGCAAAAAAATCTTTAGAAATAGACGGTGTAGCTGTCAAACTGTGCTTGAAAAGAATGGCTCCTCCCCAACAAGCTACCGCTTTGACCTAGGTATTGATTTTTTGAGTGGGGTGTCTTAGGTCTGTTATTTCCTAGAGGTCAACAAACACAGCCAAATACCAAGAGCCTACGTGAGCAGAGCCCGTGGTGAGAGTGTGTGCCGCCACCGTCAGAGGCAACCTGTCACTGTTTTTAAAACGTCTTCCCGCTGATCACATAGGTGGGTCTGTTGTCACCATTGTTCTTTACTCTTCTCTCTGACGTCTGCTCCCTGTTACCATTTCCTCCACACTCAGGACAGCATGGATGGCGTGGCTTTTCGAGTCCAAGATCTGGGTCGTGACTCACTGGACAGACCTGGGCATGCCATTTAATCTTTCTTTTTAATTCTCACTTTTCTTAGCCATAATGTGGGCCCCACAGTATCTATCTAATAGCAGTGGGGCAGGCAGGTATTATCAGCTCTTATTCTAGGAGGTTCCTCAGGGCCTTGGGGATATATACTCACACCTCACCTCCACTCTGGCTTTTGCTTACTCATCCTGGGTGCCTGGCGCCATGCCTGTGTGAGGGAGCTGCTCACTCCGTGTTTGGTGAACGATTCCTTTTTTGTGTAGGTTCTTACAGCATGCGTCTTTGAGCACTTCCTATATGCCTGGCTTCTGTCTTGATCCGTGGGATACATCAGTGAGCAAAACAGAGGCCTCTGTCTCTTGGAGCTAATGTGCTAATGAGAGAGACAACCAACGAACAGTAGACACAATAATGAAATGCTTCATATAGTGCATAAGAAGGTGATAAAAGTTGTGATTAAAAAAACAACAACAGAGGAGTATTAGGAGTTTGGAAGCACTGGGCTTGGAGGTGGAGGAGATTGCAGTATTGTCCTGGGATATTCAGGAGGCCTCCTTAAGGAGACCTCTGCTTACAACATGCCAGGCACATGCCAGGCACTCCCAAATTGCCCTATTAAATAATATATTTTTATCTACCTTTTACAGAGTGAAAACCGAGACTCGAAGTAATTACATAATGTACCTAATATAACTAGCAAGTGGCGTACTCAAAGGTGTGCGCTTAACTGCTATCCTCAATTGCCACCGAATAAATTTAGTATGTCTTCCACTCTTCATAAGTGCCTGTGATAGGGACTCAGGAGTTGAACAGGCACGAGGAGCAGTCGCATGACCTCAAAGAGGTTAAAATCTCAGTAATCGTGGGGAAAATAAAAAAACTGACCCGAGAGTCCATAGATGTTCTGAAACAGAAATTCATCGAGGAAGCAGAAGCCAAAGGCAATTAGAACAGCAACAAAAAAAAAATCAAGCGGATGCGCCATCACGTTCTGCCCCCCTCCGCCCTGTGAGAAGCTTCTGCTGAGGGTTGGGGATGGGGCACGGTGTCGCTGCTGTTACCATTTTACCTAAGGGCTCTCAGGGCTGCACAGAACACACAGTGGTCAACAAATGTATCCCTGACAAGGGACCTGGATATGCGCAGCGCACATCAGGATATTGAAAGCTCTTTGAATGCCAGCAGCAGAGACACTGATCTAACTTTGTTTAAGCCAGCATTCCCCAAATCTGTGAGAGAGAGCTCTCTTTTTTCATGAATTCACCACAAAATTCACATTCCGCAGAGAAAAGTTTAGGAAAAGACTGCTGTAAAGAAATAGGAGCTTCTAGATTTAGGCATAAAAAAAATATTCAAGTTCTCGCGGACACGACTATGCCTATGTCTACATTACTACATCACTGGCAGAAGCAGGGTCCGAGTAAGAAGCAGGGATGTGTTTGGACTCAGAGGCCTGAGGTTAGATCTTCACTTTACCATTTCCAGGGATGTGGCCTTGTGCTTGTCGCTGAACTGTTGCTGAAATCTGAATTTCTCACCTATGAACTTTTGTGGAGAAAATAGAAGCTATGATGGATAAGATGCTCCTGAGAAAGTGCTTTGCCTGGAGAAACACTGGAGGCATAGTAGCTGCACAGGAATTTGTGATCTCCCTCTGCTTAGAAAACTGTCGATGATATGCAAGAATGTAAACTGTTCGATGTTCTGCATCAAGGGAGCTGGAAGACAACGTTTTAATGTCTAAAGAAATAAATTCCTAGTCCCAACAATAAGCGAAATGTTGAGAATGCAGATATCTGGGGTCTTGCAGGCCTGTCCCCTGTCAGTGACCCGAGATAACATCTCAGCTCAGCAAAAGATATGCCAGTGTCCGTGAACAGAGATGGGGAAAGACAACACGAGATTATTGAAAACCTGATAGAATCCAGCAAAATGCCGATTATGGACCCACTTACAAATATGGTGAAACCTGGCTCTGTGCTATTATTATTATTCTGTGCTGTTATAACAGTGGCTTCTGTTAAGTAAGAATAGACACAAAAGCAAACCCTCAAATATGTGTATCTAAGTCTTTGGCTCCAGTTATGAACTTAATTTTCTTTTTGTGTTAGAGACGAGATGAAGATTTTTTTCCAGCATTCTTTTTTTTGTAGGGAAAGTACCCCTCATCTTGCAAAAAATTCAGATCATTTCTGATGCTACTTCTACATAGATGGGGTAGTTTCTTAGTCTATTTGGGCCGTCCTAACAAAATACCACGGATCAGGTGCCTTACAAGCAATAGAAATTTACGTATCATGGTTCTGGACTGAAAGTCTAATATTGTTGCCCACTGACTCAGTGTCTGGTGAGGACTGTCCTCGTGGTTCATAGATGGCTGTGTTTTCACTGTCCTCACCTGGTGGAAAGGACAAGGGAGCTCTCCGGAGTCTCTTTCATAAGGGCACAGGTCCCATTCATGAAGGCTCTGACCTCATGACCTAGTCCCCTCCCAACGGCCCCATCTCCTATTATGATCACATTAGGGGTCAGGAGGTTTGGGTCAGACACAACCAGTCTACAACAGGCAGTAAAAAGTTTCTACTGGTCAACATGAACGTGTATAAACTATCCCCAAGTGCCCCCTGACTCTGTGCTGTTAGAATACAGGGCTAGAATGTGGATCAAGAAAGGAAAAGATGGTTTGACTGTAACTTTCTTTGTCAGGTTCCCTCTGAAGGGATTTCAAATAAACAGGCCAGTGCCACTCACAAGGTAGAAGAGTTGGTGGGTTCCCAAGGTCTTCCTCAGGCAAAGTTATACATCATTTTTACTTCCAGTTCACATGTCTTCTCCCCTCTGAAGCCTACCCAGACCCGTCCCCACAGAGCGAGCCACTTGCTCTCTATTCAGACATTTCTCTTCCCGTACCATCACTGCAGTGGACTCTTTGTGCTGGTGTGCTCAGGCGTCTCTTGCCTCGGGTTCTGCGCTTTCCCTCAGGGCAAAGACTGCACGACCCCTCTCTCTCTGCGCGTCTTCCCTGGAAGGACGCCTGCTGTAATCCTAGACCCAACGTCTACTGCTCTGAGCCTTCAGCAGATGACTTTAATTATTTGTACCTTGATTCCTCAACCACAAAAATCAAAATACTAAAACGTCAGAAGGGCTGCGTCATGTAGGCCCGTGAACAGGAAAGCCCATTCCTGGTGAGCCTCAGAAACTTCATTCTCATCAAAAATGGCTACGGTGAATTTGTGGTCTCGAGATGTGAGTTTGAAAAAACGCATTCCCCTTGGGTGTTCAGAGACGAGATCCACCTCTCCATGTGGCATCTGCGTGTCTGGGTGGGCTGGGGGTTCACGGCAGAATGAGCCCTATGGTGGGGCAGTGACTCATGAAGAAAACGGTGATAAAGGCCTATCAACTGTCACAGCTGCACCCAAAAAAAAAGTTAATTAAAGGATTTTTTTTTTTTGCCTTAGAATCAAAGAGGCCATGAAGAAATCTGCAGAAATTATCTAAGGCCTCTTCAACCTTAGCATTTATTATTCAACACCTCACTCATTGCCCTGATTATAAATATTTAATCACTCAACAACTGTAAGTGGTTGAGTCTTCCAGGAGGACCTGTGAGCATTAAGGGGAAAATAGGAGAGGAGGGGTGGATAGGCGGGAGTGAGAGAGGTCCGTGAAGGCATGGGGCCACCATACTGCACCTAGGTGGTGGACGGCCTTGGGAGGGGGCCTAGGGACACTGATGAACTGGGCCTGGGGAAGCAGGCTCCTAAGCCATGAACACTCTTTGCTCTGTGCTCATTCACCGGAGTTCCAAACCACATCCACTCTGAAGGGTACCCTTAGAAAACAGGCAGAACATGTTCTTAATGAAAGCAGAGCCTTGGCAGTGAAAGGTGCCATCCTTGTCCACACCCTTTGTCTGTCTGTCTCTTTGCATCTTAAATACGCACACACACACATACACACACACACATACATACACACATACACACATACATATACACACACATATACACACAGCCAGAGTGCTTGGCACGCTTGCAGTCTATCAGTAATGCTTTTGCAGCACAGCATCCACCCCCAGGCCAGAAGAGGGAGTGGAAGGAAGGACTTGTGTTACTTCTGAGCCTTGCCCAGGATGTATGTACAATTGGCAGGTTGTAGGGAGACTCCTTAAGGGCAAATGGGTGTGAGTTCACCGGGTAGCTAAGTGTATTATATGCAGAAGCAAACACTCACCAGGGTGGTGTGGGTTGAATTGTGTCCCCTAAATATCCATCCATTGAAGTCCTAAGCCCTAGTGTCTCAGCATATGACTTCATTTAGGAATAGGGTCATTGCAGATGGAATTAGTTAAGTCAGGATGAGTCACAGAGGGTAGGGTGGGCCTGCTTCCCATATGACTGGTGTCCTTATAAAAAGGGGACATCTGGACACAGAGAGGCTTACCGAGAGACCTCTACATTAAGATGAATGCAGAGATCAGGATAACATTTCCAAAAGATAAGGAATGCCTATGATTGTCAGCAAACTACTGGAACCCAGGTAAGAGACACGGGGCACATTCCTCCTTGGTGCCCCAGAAGGAATCAGGGCTGCCCACACCTTGATCGCAGGCTTCTGGCCTCCAGAGCTGCGAGACAACCAGCTATGGTATGTCACTGTGGCCCTTGCAAGCTAAGGCACCAAGAGAAGGGTTTTTAAGGAGTTACTGGCCAGAATTTTGGCAACACCACTCTGTAGGGAGGTGCCCTTCCAGACATCAGTCTCTGATTCCGCCATACAGGTGGTTCTGTGCCTCAGGACTTCATGAGGTTAACAGAAGTTCCATGATCAAGTCACACAGTGGAACGCTGTATTCGTCAGGGTTCTCCAGATAATAGAACCAGTAGATATTATGTACATGTAATATAACTTATAATTATAATATATAGCGCACACACACATATATATATACACATATACACCTGACTATGAAGCAGGCAAGTCTCAAGATCCAAGCTAGAGACCTAGGAAAGCAGATGGTGTCCTTTCAGATCATGTATGTAGGTCTGAGAACCAGTAGAGTTGATGGTATATTTCCTGTTCAAAAGCTAGCAGGTTTCAGACCCTGGAAGAGCTGGGTCTGAAATCAAGAAAAAGCCTATGTCCCAGGCTAGGGGCAGACGGAATCCTCTCTTACTTGGGGGAGGTTCAGCCTTTCAACAGTTTGGGCGAGGCCCACGCGCAAAAGAGAGAGAAGTCTGCATTAGTCAGTCTACCAGTTAAATGTTCATCTCATCCAAAACAGTGTTTGACCAAATATCTGGGTATCCCAGGCTCAGTCAAGTTGACACATAAAATTGACCACCATGAATATTCCCCACTTTGGAAGGCTTGAGCATTGTTGTACATACACACTATAAAGCAAAATGCTGCCTTTGGATAAATGAACAAACAAGATGTGGTGTATCTGCGGAGGAGTACTATTCAGCCTTCTGGAAATTCTGGCAGAGGCTGTGAGACAATGAACCTTGATGATGTTATGCTGAATGAGATAAGCCAGTCACAGAAAGACAAAAATGGATGATTCCCATTATATGGGATATCTAGAACAGTTAAATTCATAGAGACAGAAAGCCTATCAGTGGTTAGAAGGGGCTGTGGTGGGGGTTAGTGTTTAACGGGTAGAGGGTTTCGTTTTGCAAGACGAAACGAGTTCTGGAGATGGATGGTTGGGACGGCCGCACAGCGCTCTGAATGTAGTTAGTGCCACTGAACTGTGTGCTTAAACATCATTAAGATGGTAAATCTACGTTTTATGTTGTGTATTCTGCCACAATTAAAAATAATACAAACAAGTGAATACTATGGAGTATCTTGCAGAATAGCTGGGAAGCCTGCAGAAGCAGGTTAAGCATTAACTTTCTAGAACTGGCCTGATGGGAAATGGTCAATGCTGGCTCTGATGGTGGTGCTGCATGGTGGCCAGGAGGAACCCAGCCCTAAAGGACTTGTTAGTGAAGCCCCCAAGAGGCCACTTCTGCACCAGACATTCATCCTGGGCAGCTGTCTTCTCTGAAAGCCTAGCCTCGGCCAGCAGCCTTGCTGGCAAAATACAGTGGATATCACGCTCCCTTCTCTCATTTCCCATCCCAGCATCTGCATTAATCAGGGAAACAGATCCAATAGATTCTATGGTGTGTATAGAAGGATACTATAAAGTATTGGTTCATGTGATTACGGAGGCTGAGAAATCCCATCACCTCCCATCTGCAAGCTGGAGAGCCAGCAGATACTCAGTGTGAGTCTGAAGGCTGGAGAGCCTGGAGCACCAAGGGAAGAGAAGACCGATATCCTAGCTCAAATGGTCAGGCAGGAAAAGACAGAATTCCTCCTTCCTTTGCCTTTCTGTTCTATTCAGTCCCTTGACAGATCGGATGGGGAAGGCGATCTGCTTAACTGAATCAAAGTCTAATTTCATCTGGAAACACCCCCACAGACATACTCAGAAATAATGTTTAAACAAATACCAGGGCATCCTGTGATCCAGCCAGGTTGACACATAAAATTAACCATCACAGCATCCCATCGGCACATCCGCAGGTACCAACGGCAAGTCCGGGCCCTGGCTGCAGCGAAAGGGGGGCAAGCGAGCATCCTGGGACCTCCTGCCGTAAAGATGGTGATCGAAAGCCAGAAATTCCTCTCCAAGTATCGAGAGTGTCTAAAAGGCACTGAGCAGATGGAAAGAGGAGTGGCGTCCTATGCACACACCGCCCCCACATGTTGGTTGTAAGGGGGCTACCATGGTGCCTGCCATGGAGAAACCCAGCGATGTATGGGAGCAGTTGTTTTTATTGTTGCAATAATGTTATGATCACTTTTATTACCAGTGTAATACAGTCTATTCTAGTAGATCTTAATGGTTGTTAATAAAATATTCATGCATTTTATTTATTTTTTCATATATTTCATTGCCAAAACAAGGCATGCAGTGATTCTACTCACGTGTGATTGTTAGTCTAATGACTGACCTCCCCGGAGAGCAACCTTGTGTCTATGATTAAATACAGGTTTTCAGGAGGCATTAGCAGGTGCTGTGAAAGCCCTGTAGCTGGGCTTACAGGAGATCCCTGTAGAGGCCAAATAAAGGGAAATGTCTTTTGAGCATGAACGTAATTTATGCCAGAGGGTCAGAGGAGCATGCATACCTTGAGCGTCGATGTACTCACCTGGTCTCTTCCAATGTACGGGTTTCCTCATCGATGCCTTTTGTCAAGCATTAGCAATCAGTGCTCCCGTTTGATGGGTATTTCTCTCTTCTCACGCCCCAAATCTCTTCTCTTTCTTCCTTGCCCTCTGATAGTCTTCCCTGTGGCCTGTGTCCTAAAGTTTTGTTGGCAATTCCCCTACATTGTTTCAGTCACAGTGCACCTGCCAAAACCTTTTGCTGTATCTGAAGTGAAGAAGGTTGTCAGACAGTCACCTTACACAGTCTCTCCCTCTCTTCTCTTGCCACTCTCAACTTTGGTAAATTCAGTGCCTTTTTTTTTATGGGATCTCAGGGCATCAATGCGTTTATATGCTGAAGTTGTCATGTACAAACCATTCCCTGCTGGACTTTCGGTATTATCAAAAGAGAACAGAATGTAGTTTTGCTGATAGATGAGGGCGCTATGTTTTCTCTTGGTTAGCTCTGACCTCCAGCTGGGCTGTCTCTGAAAGGGGGCTGGTCTGGCCCTTATAAGCTGCTCCAATGGTACAGTTCTGATCTATTCATTTCGGTGAGAAGAGTCATTTTTTGATTGGGAATAAACTATAAAAGGAGTTCCATCTCTCATTAAGTAGAAGCATTTTCTAGGAAACACCTTGATGGACCGACCTTGTCTGTGATTGCTTTCAGTAGCTGCAATGGTATTTCACACCTACACACGTACAGACTTTGAGCATTCCTAGACCTATAAGAACCCTGACTTCCACTGAGCAGTACTGATTCCTTCTTTGTGTATATGCTGAGAAAAAAGTCCATTTGAAATTCTGTGGCTTAGCACCTAATTTATTTTGAAAAAATATATACTTTCATAGGACTTATTTTGTGCCAGAATGATATTAAGTACTTTATAGAAATCCGTGTGTTTTATACTCATACTATCAACCCAATGAGCTATATAAGCTACCATTACCTGCATTTTACAAATGAGGAGATTGAGGCACAGAAAATTTCAGTCAATTTGCTCAGGGTCACAGAACAAGCTCTGGACTGGGGTTTAAAGGCGCAGTTAGTCCCAAGACCCAGGTACCTCACCTGTCCATCGGACAGCCTCTCTTCATTCACACAAAGTGTCCTAGAAGCAAAAAGTGGGGACCCACCTGAAATTTTTGGATGGTAAAGGACAAGGAAGCTGACATCAAAGAAAGAGCATTTGAATGGAACCATGAAAAATGAGCAAAACTGAGAGAAGAGCATTAAGACACAGCAGAAGAGCTTAAGGGCCCATAGATGGAGGGGTAGGCCTTCCAGACCCTTCCAGGGACCAGGAGGTAGTGGTTATGGTTAGAGCACAGAGCGGGGGGGTGGAGTGGTAAGTGCCATCTGAAAATAAAGGGTAGGCTTCCACCTTGAAAGGACTTTATACAACAGAAACTTGCCTAAAGATCTTAGCTAACAATAAACATGCAAACAAGCAAACAGTTGTACGAGGTGTTCATTTTATAATTAATTTAAATGTGAAAATGACAGAATTTGGGGGTATTCTGATTTCTTTTAATATTTTAAACCCCACTTGAAACATCATGTCATGTTTCCCCTCTCAATCCCTGGAAGAGAAAATACCTTTATAAATAACAGAAAGTTGCAAAACAATCCGCTGCGGCTTCAAGGACACACGTAAATCTCCTTGTGGAAGATGCGTGGACAATGTGCTCATCGTACTGAAGACACTGGAACCCCAAGAAAGAGAGGCCATTGGATTCACTCCTTTTTCTCCATTAATTGAACAGGATGCTTTCTGAAGATGGAACTCACATTTCACCACACTTCGGAAATAGGGGTCTTTTGAACCTTTTGGAATTCACTTTTAGGAGATTAGAAGGTCACTCAAATCTTTACCCAAATAGAGACACCCTGAAGGAAGCCAATGGATTTTAGGGAGCTTCCCCAGCAGCGTAAGGAGACTTCATTGACTATCCCAAATGCATATTGCATATTAATGGTGACAAATCAGAGTTGGATGGAATACAGTATTCCTTTATTTTTCCATCCATGAGGTGCATATTTAAGACTTACATAGTCATGCTTGTCTCCATGTACACACATACACAGAAGACCCTGATAGTATTTATAATGTCACTTCGCATGCCTGCTAGGTGGCCCAGGGAAACAAAATGAAACAAAATTCCATCAGTAAAGTGAAAATGTTCACTACAAAGAAGTGATTGCTTATCAAGAATAACTTGACTCAAACATGCCTCCCATTTAAGAACTTGACAATAACCAGTCACCGCCCTTATTGGTCAGTCTCACCCTGACTCACCAGTTGAAAAAAATCTATCAATTCAAAGCACAAAGGATGCATGTCATTTGTAAAGAATCTGCAAGTCTTGCAAAAGATGTTGGATTTCGTAAAGTTGATCAAAATATTGGAAAATTGCTCATATCACATGTAAAGTCTGGGAGGTGAAGACTAGTGAATGACCACATTGCTTTATCCCCTTACTTGACTGTGTTTTTCCTTATAGCCAGAACTTTTTCCATCCCTGCTTAGATGTTTTAGCTCTGCTGTAAGTTCACTCCACAACAACAGATTTGTTTTTCTTCCTCATGATACATTCCAAGCACCTAGATGTGTGCCTCAGATCACAGTAGATGTTCAATCAATGCTTATTCAATAAACTAGTCTTTCTTTCTTGTCTAGAGTATTACTGAATAATATTAATGGCCTAGTTAGTCTATTTGCTCTTGTTGCTATTTACTTTTTCACCCCAGCTCATAGAAAAATGACTGATACACAATAGGCACTTAATAGATACCTACTGAATAAATAAGTAATGACATATGCTTCCAAAGAGCAAGATTTGAATAAAAAGTATTAAAAGAGAACCTTGAAAAAATTGATATAAATCTTGGATATTTTTGCAAAAAATGACCCTTTTCATTATGAACTTCTTACAAAAGTACTGTATAAAGCACATTGCATCATACCATCTATCAGTTTATTTAAAAAAATCGCAAAACAAATCAGCCTAGTTTCACTCTTTGTTCACTTAAAAATTTACACGGATTTACAATTATAAACTCTTTCTAACACATGTATGGAATGCATAATAAATTCATTTTCATTATGATATTTTAAATTGCCAATTGAATCTATTTCGTTCCACCATGACTACGAAATTTTCATCCTTCTCTTTGAAAAATATTATTTAAAATGGCCTTTTTCCAGTAGCAATTCATCCTGGAACAACCTCGAACTTCTTTTTTGTCTAATTTTATATCCTGCATTTGTCACCTACATCATATCTAAGTCTGTTGCCATAATATTATTTTATTAAAACTATTCACCATCAAAAGTAGCTGGAAACCAGTTTATATTGTGGCAATGAAATGTTTTCTTAAACCATCCTCTATTTTAAAAGATTTAGTGTCCAACTTTATGCTCTTAATCATGCTGCAATGAGCCTTCTATGCACAAAGATTGTTTTTTTCTTTTTCCCCTTCTCATTTCACATGAGTTCCTTGAGAGTCTGATAATAAGTAATTTTAAGACTCTTAATCTTTTGCCAAATTGCTTTCCAAAAGGGTGGCACCTAATCTGTTGCCATTGTTATTGTACAAGAATATTTGTTTCATTGAACCCTATCCTTCATAGGCTTCAAGATGGGCTCACTGTTCATATTTTTGCTTTATTGCTGATGAACAAAGTTGATCTTTCTTCTGCAGCTCGGTGTTTACCTAGTTGTATTTAATTTTGTTTATGAGTTTCTGCTTACATAATTTTTCCCATTTGAGGGAATCCATATTCAAATGCCTGCTTTTGAATATATATCAAGGTTTCAACTTGACATCAGGTGTCTTTGAAGCTATCTGCTCTTCTGTTTTCTCATCTATTAAATGGGGGTGACCACTTCTTTCCTCCGTTCAGTAGTAGACTTACTACCCATAGAGGGAGAACCCAAACTTGGCATGAGGCACAAAGACCCTATGAGCAGCTCTTGCTTGACATCTGCTGAGTAAACCCCTGGGAGGCCCCTTCCACATTAGGAACTGCTCACAGTCTTCAAAAGAGACGGCATTACTTTTCCATCCCAGTCTGCACATATGCTGTTTCCTCTCTCTGAACTGTCCCGCCATGACTTCCTTTTACTGATTAGGTAACTTTTCTTCGTTCTTAAAATTCAAGTGGGGACTCTCCTTCTTTGGGACGCCTCTTCCATGCCTTCCATTCTAGGTTATATATGCCTCCTCTCTGTTCCCAGAGGTCCCTTTACAAGAACCTACATCCTTCTTCTCATTGTAATCTGTAGAAATATATGACCTGTCACATGCCACCAGCAGGGAGCTCTTACAAGAGCTCTTAGTTCTCTGTCTTGGAAATGGTACTCAATACATTTTGTAGCAAATAAGTAAATTAGTTGAGTCTCCTGTAAGCCTATTCAGAGAAGATTATAAGATGCAACAGGAAATCCAGCTTCTAAATCCCTGATAGGCAGGAGATTCCCATACTATGGGCAGCTTTTGTCACTGAAGGACCGAACCCATCTGCCACCCATGGGTCCACTCCCTCCAGCTGGGGAGCTTCTGTGAGCCAGGTCTCCTGGTGCTCCACTTTAACCTGGGGAAGCTCCAAGCCGCCAAGAGCAGGCAAGCTCAGAAGCCCGGGACATAGGCCTCGCCAACAGAACTAATTACACGGCAACATTCTTTGGCAGCCCCACAAAGAACATCAAGACCATCAAAGGTGTGGACAGAGAGACACTGTCTACGTGCCCGCTGGGGGGCGGGCGTTTGTACCCTCAGGCAGCCAGGCGGCATGGAACTGGCAGGATGCACCTTTGCTTTATTTTACTCATTAGAGTCATACACTGTTTGCATGCACAAGTAATTCCTCAGACACGTCTCATCAGCTAAAGCAGTGCATCTGAGCTCAAAGGGGAAGTCTAGGAGCCACCTCAGAGCTGTTCCTTCAGGGCAAATGCCTTGTGTCAGCTTGAGCTTGGACCTTGCCCCATGAAAACTGTGCTCTGTTCTGAGGAAGAAAGCCATTTTAGACAAAGCATCCAATCCCGCAGGGCTGGAAACCTGGAGACCAGCCTGCAGAAAGGAGTGGTGGAGTAGGAGATTCTCAGGCTGAGATACCTATGAGAAAACAGATTCTGGGAAGGAGGTCCTCACAGGCTACCCCATGTTCCACCCAAATTCCCTACTGTGTGTTGATATGAATCAACTGGAAAACCCAGAGCTTGAGTTCCATCTCCAGCTCCCTACTTCCCATGAAGGAAAAACTCAACTACTAAGTTCCAGGTGCTGTCACCTGTATGCTGTCATTTTGCCCTCACAACACCCTACTATATGGCTACTGTTCCAGTAAGTGGTTTGAAAAGAACAACCTGAGAGAGGATTAAAGATGGTGGCGTGAGAGGTGAGACAGAGGGTATTGAAAGCGGATTAGATACGGTGGAGGAGACAATAAATGAAATAGAAACTAGAGAAGAGGAATACAAAGAAGCTGAGGCACAGAGAGAAAAAAGGATCTCTAAGAATGAAAGAATATTGAGAGAACTGTGTGACCAATCCAAATGGAGCAATATCGGCATTATAGGGGCACCAGAAGAAGAAGAAGAGAGAAAAAGGGATAGAAAGTGTTTTTGAGGAGGTAATTGCTGAAAACTTCACCAATCTGCGGAAGGAGATAGTCTCTCGGGCCATGGAGATGCACAGATCTCCCAATACTAGACCCAAGGAAGACAACACCAAGACATATAGTAATTAAAATGGCAAAGATCAAGGATAAGGACAGACTATTAAAAGCAGCCAGAGAGAGAAATAAGATCACATACAAAGGAAAACCCATCAGGCTATCATCAGACTTCTCAACAGAAACCTTTCAGGACAGAAGGGAGTGGCATGATGTATTTAATGCAATGAAGCAGAAGGGCCTCAAACCAAGAACACTCTACCCGGAAAGGTTATCATTTAAATTTGAAGGAGGGATTAAACAATTTCCAGATAAACAAAAACTGAGAGAATTTAGCTCCCACAAACCATCTCTACAGTGTATTTAGGAGGGACTGCTATAGATGGAAGTGTTCCCAGGATTTAATAGCTGTCACCAGAGGTAATAAAACCACAGTAAAGAAAGTAGAACAACTAATTACCAAGCAAATGCAAAATTAAATTAACTATCCCCAAAGTCAATCAAGGGATAGACAAAGAGTACAGAATATGGTACCTAATATATAAAGAATAGAGGAAGAAGAAAAAGGAGGAGAAAAAAAAAACAACCTTTAGATTGTGTTTATAATAGCATACTAAGTGAGTTAAGTTAAACTCTTAGATAGTAAGGAAGTTAACCTTGAACCTTTGGTAACCATGAATCTGAAGCCTGCAATGCCAATAAGTACATACCTATCGATAATCACCATAAATGTAAATGGACTGAATGCACCAATCAAAAGACATAGAGTCACTGAATGGATAAAAAACAAGACCCATCTATATGCTGCCTACAAGAGACTCACTTTAAACCCAAAGACATATACAGACTAAAAGTTAAGGGATGGAAAAAGATATTTCATGCAACTAATAGGGAAAAAAAAGCGGGAGTTGCAATATTTGTATCAGACAAAATAGACTTCAAAACCAAGAAAGTCACAAGAGATAAAGAAGGACATTACATAATGATAAAAGGGTCAGTCCAACAAGAAGATAAAACATTAGAAATATCTATGCACCCAACACTGGAGCACCTACATATGTGAAACAAATACTAACAGAATTAAAAGAGGAAATAGAATACAATGCATTCATTCTAGGAGACTTCAACACACCACTCACTCCAAAGGACAGATCAACCAGACAGAAAATAAGTAAGGAGACAGAGGCACTGAGCAACACAACAGAACAGATGGACCTAACAGACATCTACAGAACTCTACACCAAAAGCAGCAAAATACACATTCTTCTCAAGTGCACATGGAACATTTTCAAGAATAGATCATATCCTAGGCCACAAAAAGAGCCTCAGTAAATTCAAAAAGATTGAAATTGTACCAACCTGTTCCTCAGACCACAAAGGTATGAAACTAGAAATAAATTACACAAAGAAAATGAAAAATCCCACAAACACATGGAGGCTTAATAACATGCTCCTAAATAATCAACGGATCACTGACCAAATAAAAACAGAGATCAAGCAATATAAGGAGACAAATGACAACAATAATTCAACACTGCAAAATCTGTGGGATGCAGTGAAGGCCATGCTAAGAGGAAAGTATATTGCAATACAGGCCTACCTCAGGAAAGAATAATCCTATATGATCAGTCTAAACTCATAATTAATGAAACTAGAAAAAGAAGAACAAATGAGGCCCAAAGTCAGTAGAAGAAGGGACATAATAAAGACAAGAGCATAAATAAATAAAATCGAGAAGAATAAAACAATAGAAAGAATCAATGAAAGCCAGAGCTGGTTCTTTGAGAAAATAAACAAAATAGATAAACCCCTAGCCAGACTTACCAAGAAAAAAAGAGAGTGTACACACATAAACAGAATCAGAAATGAGAAAGGAAAAATCACTATGGATACTACAGAAATACAAAGAATTATGAGAGAATACTATTAAAAATTGTATGCTAACAAATTGGATAACCTAGAAGAAATGAACAACTTTCTAGAAAAATACAAACTTCCAAGGCTGACCTAGGAAGAAACAGAAAATCTGAACAGACCAATTACCAGAAATGAAATTGAACTGGTAATCAAAAACCTGCCTGAGAACAAAACACCTGGACCAGATGGCATTACCACTGAATTTTATCAAACATTTAGTGAAGACCTAATACCCATCCTCCTTAAAATTTTCCAAAGAGTAGAAGAAGAGGGAATACTTCCAAACTCATTCTATGAGGCCAACATCACTCTAACACCAAAACCAGGCAAAGACACTACAAAAAAAGAAAATTGCAAACCAATATCCCTGATGAATATAGATGCAAAAATACTCAACAAAATATTAGCAAACCGAATTAAAAAATACATCAAAAAGATCATCCATCATAATCAAGTAGGATTTATTCCAGTGATGCAAATATGGTACAACATTTGAAAATCCATCAACATCATCCACCACATCAACAAGAAGGACAAAAATCACATGATCATCTCCATAGATGCTGAAAAAGCATTTGACAAAATTCAACATCCATGCATGATAAAAACTCTCAACAAAATGGGTATAGAGGGCAAATACCTCAACATGATAAAGGGCATAAATGACAAACCCACAGCCAACATTATACTTAACAGCGAGAAGCTGAAAGCTTTTCCTTTAAGATCGGGAAAAATACAAGGATGTCCACTCACCCCAATTTTATTAAACATAGTCTCGAGGTCCTATCCACAGCAATCAGACAACACAAAGAAATAAAAGGCATCCAGATTGGCAAGGAAGAAGTCAAACTCCCTGTTTGCAGATGACATGATACAGTACATAAAAAACCCTAAAGAATCCACTCCAAAACTACTACATCTAATATCTGAATTCAGTGAAGTTGCGGGATACAAAATTAATATGCAGAAATCTGTTGCATTTCTATACACTAACGATGAACTAGCAGAGAGAGAAATCAGGAATACAATTCCATTCACAGTTGCATCAAAAAGAATAAAATACCTAGGAATAAACGTAACCAAGGAAGTGAAAGACCTGTACTCTGAAAACTACAAGATACTCATGACAGAAATGTAAGAAGATACCAATAAATGGAAACACATCCCATGCTCATGGATAGGAAGAATTAATATTGTCAAAATGGTCATCCTGCCTAAAGCAATCTACAGATTCAATGCAATTCCTATCAAAATACCAACAGCATTCTTCAATGAACTAGAGAAAATCATTCTAAAATTCATATGGAACCACAAAAGACCCCGAATAGCCAAAGCAATCCTGATAAGGAAGAATAAACTGGGGGGATTATGCTCCCCAACTTCAAGCTCTACTACAAAGCCACAGTAATCAAGACAATTTGGTATTGGCACAAGAACAGACCCATAGACCTAAGTGTTCATCAGTAGATGAATGGATAAAGATGTGGTACATATACACAATAGAATATTATTCAGCCATAAGAAAGAAACAAATCCTACCATTTGCAACAGACTAGAGAGGCCTAATATAAACCCAACCATATATGGTCAATTAATATATGATAAAGGAGTCATGGACATACAATGGGGAAATGACAGCCTCTTCAACAGCTGGTGTTGGCAAAACTGTACAGCTACATGCATTAATGAAACTGGATTATTGTTTAACCCTATACACAAAAGTAAACTTGAAATGGATGAAAGACCTGAATGTAAGTCATGAAACCATAAAACTCTTAGAAGACAACATAGGCAAAAATCTCCTGAATATAAGCATGAGCAACTTCTTCCTGAACGCATCTCCTCGAGCAAGGGAAACAAAATCAATAATCAACTCATGGGACTACATCAAACAAAATTTTCTGTATGGCAAAGGACACCATCAACAGAGCACAAAGGCACCCTACAGTATGGGAGAATATATTTGTAAATGACATATGCAACAAGGGGTTAACATCCAAAATATATAAAGAACTTACACACCTCAACACCCAAAAAGCAAATAACCCGATTAAAAAATGGGCAGAGGATATGAAGAGACAGCTCTCCAAAGAAGAAATTGAGATGGCCAACAGACACATGAAGAGATGCTGCACATCACTAATCATCAGGGAAATGCAAATTAAAACCACAATGAGATATCACCTCTCACCAGTGAGGATGACCAGCATTGAAAAGACTAAGAACAACAAATGCTGGCGAGGATGTGGAGAAAGGGGAACCCTCCTACACTGCTGGTGGGAATGTAAGCTAGTTCAATCATTGTGAAAAGCAATATGGAGTTTCCTCAAAAAACTAAAAATAGAAATACCATTTTACCTGGGATTCCCACTCCTTGGAATTTACCCAAAGAATACAACTTCTCAGATTCAAAAAGACATATGCACCCCTATGTTTATCATAGCACTTTTTACAATAGCCAAGATATGTAAGCAACCTAAGTGTCCATCAGCAGATGAATGGATAAAGAAGGTGTGGTACATATACATAATGGAATACTATTCAGCCATAAGAAAGAAACAAATCCTACCATTTGCAACAACATGAATGGAGCTGGAGGATATTATGCTCAGTGAAATAAGTCAGGCAGAGAAAGACAAGTGCCAAATGATTTCCCTCATTTGTGGTGTATAACAACGAAGCAAAACTG
>JAQQAC010026072.1:6507726-6833990 GCA_029783875.1 Phataginus tricuspis
GATTGAGGGGTATTATGTTTAGTACACATGGTGTGGGGGGATCATGGGGAAGACAGTGTAGCACAGAGAAGGCAAGTAGTGACTCTGTGGCATCTTACTACACTGATGGACAGTGACTGCATTGGGGTACGGGGGGGCTTGATAATATGGGTAAATGTAGTAACTACATTGTTTTTTCATGTGAAACCTTCATAAGAGTGTATATCAATAATACCTTAATAAAATAAATAAATTAATTAAAAAAAATGAATAACCTGAGGTCTAGTGAACTATGGTCATTTCTTCAAAGTCACTCTACTGACTCATTCCAGAGCTTGATCCAACTCAGATAGAAGAATCAGATATGCTTGTCTAGGTCAGCTACAGCCTGGCTGGCCACCGGCCTTCAGGGAGAAGCAGAACTGCTCTGGGTGCCACAGCCTGAATGGACCCCAGCTGAGCCCAACATCAGCCCACCTTCCCCCATCTCTAGATGCCTGAGAATAAATGCCTACCATTTTTGCCAAGGTAATACTAATAAGCAATGATGCGAATTCAATGTGTCAACTTTGCTTGACTCCTAATTCAAACAAATTAACTGTGAAAATATATATTTTTGAGACAAAGGAGTAAACTGAGTATGGCTTACTTAGATATTGCCTGAATTAGCTATTCAGTGATATTAACAATTCTTGTTAATTTGTTAAATATGATACGGTTGATTGATGTGAGTGTGTGTGTGTGTGCACATGCTTTATTCTCACCTATAAGAAATACAAACTGCTGAAATATTTGCAAATATCAAATGGCATGATGGATAAGATTTGCTTTAGAGTGTCCCAACATAAGAAAAACAATGAGAAGTGAGTGAATGAAACAGGAATGATAAATTTCCCATAATTGCTGAATCTGGACAAAAGGCACATGGTATTTATAGGCATTTTTGGAAATCTTCATGGTTAAAAAAGATACTAGCATCATTATCTCTAAGAATTGGGAATTAGATGGTTTGATCTCCTCCGTGCCTCTTAGAAATTTTCAAATTTAATAACAGAAACAGAAAATATGCACCTCTTTGGTTATATATTTTAAGACATACACTTTTTATTCTACATCTCGAATTCTCTAGATGGCTCATGCATAGATGTGGGACTTTCTCTTGTCAGTTTGTATGAAAACCTCTCTAAAATATTTTAGATACCTCCTGCTTTCCTCGAAAGATGTAGTGAAGACTATAAGCTAACCTTTTCTTTACGACTGTGATAGATTGCAAAAATGCTCCAATTCTCCATTCACCATCCTGCACCCCCCACAGTGTGATTTTGCATCTCTTCCCATCATGAGGTAGAGTCTATTTCCCATTCCCTTGATCCTGGATGAGTCTGTGACTTGTCAGAATGTCACAGAGGTGATCACATGCCCATCCCGAGCCTAGACTTTAAGAGGCTTTGTGGACTTTCTTGCTCTCTCAAACCCAGCTGTTGCCAGGAGAACCCACTCCAGGTTAGCCTACGCGAGTGGAAGAACCACATCAAGGGCAAACACCCTTCTGGTTGGGGTCCTCTACAGTGGCCAGCTCCCCACCTGGCCACCAGATGGCCGAACGTCTATGCTCAAGCCCAGCTGGGAGCAGTGAGTTCAGCCCAATGCCCAGAACTTCCCAGTAACCACAGACTCTTGACAAACACTCCTGCTTATTACTGTCTGGCACTGGGAGTCTGTGGTTATTTGTTCCATAGAATGATTCTGGCAATAGATAACAGCTACAGTGTCTCTGAGTCATGTTTTATGAAAATAAATTACGGCACCAGCTAAAGTGACATGGCAGCCTTACCATGGTCACTTCTGTCATGAAGGACCCTGTGTCCAGGGCTTTCGTGCTTTTTGTTTATTGTGACAAATGTTTGGCAGGAGTTTACTGTGGCCAGGGCTCCATGCAAGGCAGTGCAGAGAAGGTTCAGGGTTGCATTCCTGCTTTCAGGGTCTCAGAGACTCTCATTTATCTGGCGCATGCACTCACTCCCTTCCTTTCCCCAGTGCAAACCTGTAGGTGAGCTGTTCTGCTGTTGGTGGGGATGAGAAGCCACAGGAGGTAGCACCCGCTGGGGGCCTCATGCAGGGGCTCCCTTCTGGGAAAAATGCAAACCTAGTTTAAGGCTATTGGACTCTGTTCTGAAGACATTCTTTTCACAGACAGAAAAATTCCTTACTACATTCAATCCATTAGTGATGTTGAAGATCCGCCTTCCTTCCAACAAATCCCTAGAGTTCCAGGCAGGAACTATCTCATGCCATTAAGGAGATATAATCAAACAAGATATTTACTACAGATCATTTCTTTGCACACCCAGACATAATGAATTAAAAACTCTGAACAATAGAAAAAACAGAGCAGCTATCTATAAATCTATTCCACAGAAATAAAAGTACAAGTTACAGTTTAATCCTAAGTGCTTTTTTATTAATGAAATGAAGCACACTAAAATATTCATGTACATTAAATTCCTTATAATTAAAATACTGGCATATATTTAAAAAAATATCCAAAAGAAGTGACTTGATCTGCGAAGTCCATTCAAAATGACTATGTTCTCATTCTTGGCTTGCACTAGACTGCAATTCCAAATTGCAGTCATTGAAAATACATATATGCACAGATTTTCTCAAGTGAGCTCGGTTTGGTTGAGCTAATATATCTAGTGCCTATTCTATGCCAGGAAATGCCAAAGGATTACAGCCACCAAAAATTCAAACGGATGATGTCCTTATAGTTAAGTATTATCTGCAAAACATAACCCCAAGAATCAATCAGAGCCAGGAAAGGAGACTTATCCCAGCCTGGGAAAGATAGTTCTTCTGCGGGTAAGAGGAGAGAGCGGAGGGGTAGGGGGCACTTGGGGTCTAGTCTTAGAGGATGAGTAACAGTTGGCCAAGCGTAAGGACTGAAGTGAAGGCTAACCTTGATAGAAAAGTTTTGCGTCTCCGTTTCACAAATGAGCACACCAAGTGTGCTAGAGATGGAGTAAGCTTTCATGTCTACCTCACGATGGGGAGAGCTTGGGATGTGACCCTGGGGCTGCTGACCCTCAAGTCTGTGACCTTCTGCTACAGTTGCCATCTGTCTTCCCAGAAGCATCTTCCTCCTTGAGGAGGGTTGAGTGGTTTCGGGTTCTTGATAACTTACTATGTGTACACATAACAAAGTATCTTTCCAGGTCAACAACAACGTGGGCTGGAGGATAAAGTGGCTGATTACTCCGGTCCTAAGTCAAACATGGTTCCCAGATGTAGCCCATGCCCTCAGAGTAGCAGGTTTGCAAGATGAACTACTTCACATATGAACTTGTGCTACCCAGTAGAGCCTAGCTAAAGCCATGTCTCGGCCATGGAGCTGTCTGCCCATCCTGAGGTTGCTTTTGCCTTTGAATCATCCTAGCAAAATTATGCTTAACAATAACTACTTTGAAAGGGTCCCTAACGCATCCATTCCTTCCAGTCTCCTCAGTGTCATCTTGATGGTATGAGTAGTGGCTGCTCCTTTACTAAGCTCCAGCTAAGTTGTTTTGTTTTTTGTATTTTTTTCCAACAGGCCCACCTCTTTGCTATATTGGGACGTTCGCATTGGCTGCCCCTCTGCCTGCTATATGCTCCTACCCTCTTCCACCACTGTCTGTGGCTGCCTGACTCCCTCTCCTCATGTAGGTTTCAGCTCAAATGTTGCCTCCTAGAAAAGCTTCTCGTGACCATTGAATCCAAGCTGTCCATGAGCTTTCCATGAGTGGCGTCAGTCTCTACCACTGGTCCACATGCTGTATGTCCTCGTAGTTGTCATCATCCTGACACTTTCCGGCTTACTTAGATGTGTGTCTGCTGATTTCCTGTGTCTGGGCACATGAAAGCATGGACCTTGACTTACTTGTGACTGACAGGCCTGGACCTGTCCCTGACACACCCTATGTCTTTAATAACTATTACTGAGTGAAAGAACGAAAGGATAATGATTGCCATGTCAGGTTGGTTGGGAATGAACACTTCTGACTTATTTCCTTAGGGTAAACCCCTTGAGGACAGAGGCTGTTTCCTATTACCAGCAACACACAATTAGAAGGTGGCCAAGTCGTGCTCGTGATCAAGGACTTCATAGTGCTGTGGTTTGCCTATTCCCCTTCAAAACAAGCTGCCCCTTGGTACTGGAAATTAATTTCTTATTTGTCAACAGAATAAATGCTCTCATCTCAATCATTGTCTCCACAAACTCCTATTCTATGGGTCCACAGCCCTTCTTTGGAGTTGCTGGTGGGTATTTATTCAGCACATTTTGCCTTTCGTATCACTTCATATGTCATCACTGTGGTCCAATTAATTTCTTCTCTGTTTCACTGATGCATATATGATTATTTACCCTAATGCACAGGTGAGAATCCTGAGCTGCACTGAGTCTAACTCACTGTTTTGATGAAACAGGCTACCCTAGAAGCAATACCAGAACTGTATTTGATGTTCTTCTTGTGGAGTTTGCTTCTTACAGCTTTACCCTCACAGGGCACAGGAATCCACAGGAGGGAAAGCATCACTGCCCTCAAGGAACTTACAGGAACGATTCAGGTTTGATGGGTTGGAAGCTGAGCCATGCACCTCGCACAGAGTATAAATCCAGTAACTATTTAATAGATGACTGACATGAAGTGATAAAACAGCAGAATGCTGAATTGTCTGCGAGGATTCTGTGAATCTCTAAAATGATACTATAAGGTGACAATGTAAGGGTCAGTAATTAAAAGGCTTGAGTAAAGACCCAAAGATAATATGGTGGTTTTAGATGCTTTGATGCAGGTGATTCCAATGAGGTCAAAACAAAACAGGATGCACTTTTCAAAGGATTTGCGTGCTTAGTGTAGTTGAACTTTAAAAATGTTGTGCTTGATATTCTGACAATTTCTGCTCCCTCCCGGTGCAAATGGCTTGGGCAATTTAATTTGACTACAGTAAGGAGACAGGTGAGAAGAGGATGTCATTTTTTCATGCATTGGTGTTTTCAGTAGAATACTCCAGAGTTCCTTGTCCCTCTCTGCTCCTTGGAGAGATAAAAGTGCCTGTTACCTTGCATCACGTCAATATTTAAGATCTAGGAAAAGACAGAAATAGCAATAAGAGCAGAGAACACGAATACGTATGTTGTGGGGGAAGAGTTATAAGGTATGATATGTGTAAAGCTAACAGGCCGTTCTAGAAAATGAGCACAAATACCGTTTCAACTTGTAAGGTAGGAGCCAGGTCATTTTCTGTTTGCTTAATTAATAAGTGAGGATCTTCAGAATAGATTACAGGTATTTTGAATCTTACTGTTTTATTTTAATGGCTTGCCAAAAAATAAGAACGAACAAACAAGAATGCCACAAAGCATTGGGTATTGTAAACAGTGAAGTGGACTGTTAAAAGAGCTCATTTGCAATCAATGTTCATTTCATCTTCTTTTTATATTTTACAGAACCCAGTGAAAATGTATCATTCCGCTCTGTGAGAAGATGCACCTCCATTTAGAGACTTCATCAACCAGACCAATGCGGGTCATGCTGGCTCACAGGATCCGCACCGGGAGGAACCAACCGCGCTCCCGTGGGTCAGTTAATTCATCATCTAGTGGAAGGAGCAAACACACACTCCATCTGATTTTATTCACAAGTTGCGAGGCATCCTATAAAAACCCTTTTAACATATATTATTGAAAATTTCTGTTATAGTCCTCCAACTTAGTGAATTTGATTAAATCTCCATGACAGAAAATAAGGCATTGTAACATACGCATTCGTATCGCAAAGGTCCTATTATAGCGTACGCACGCTAGCCTTATTATGTTAAAAATGAATGGTCCTGGGAAAATAATTTAGTGAGAGATGAACTTAGGAGAACTAAAAGCATTTAGTACTGAACAAATTACCAAGTGAAATTGCTTGGCTGTGAAACTTTGGGCTCATTGTTAGAGATGTTTAGTCTGCTAAAAATGTTTGATCTAGGAGAATGCCTGTGTTCAGACAGAAATTCAATTTCCCTGGTGGGGGCTGGAAAGCCTCCAATGAGGCTACTGCAGGTTGGCTCTGTGAGGGGCTAGATCTGGACCCCAGAGAACAGAGGGACCAGGCGCACCTCTGCAAAACCCTGGCTCCAAGTCTGGATTCCAGAGGAACAAACACAGGGACACCTCTACCCATGGCTGTCCACTTGCCCTGGTGAGTAGTGGACAATATATACATCATAGCAGATTGACCCACATAAGCACCCTCAGTCTGAATAGGGCTGTCCGTGCTGCTAAAGATTTAATGCAGCCTTCTAGCACCATGCCCAGGATAAGCCATGAGAAAACAGCAATGCCCGGACTGGCAGCATGCACACATCATGTGACAGGATGATGACCGATTTCTTGGGCGTGCACACATTTTCAAAATACTTCATGTCACATCTGCAGAGGAAGTGTTGGTTCTTAATGGCAACGAAATGGATAAATGCACAGAATCCCCCAGTAAGCCCTGGGGACCCTGAGAGATCATCTAGGGACTAGGTCTTGGCCAGTTGTGCATATTTTTAGATGGAAACAGAGGCTGGGACAGGTGAGACAAAGCGTTAAAGGGAAGCTATGAGCTTTGATTGGAACTCAGGTCTCCTAAGATCACAGTCAAGCCTATGACTTTACCCAGAACTCCCATGGTCTTGACCAAGAAGGCTGTACACCCAAGACTCCATGTTGTTTCTCTGATTTTCATTCCCAGGAGGCAGCCAGACCAGGAATCTCCAACTCAGGTTTACAGAGGAGAAAGTGGAGGCTGACCTTGTCCCCAGGTGGCAGAGCAGGGTGTGGATATAAAGTCTTTTGACTCCATATCTTGGAGCTTATCACCATACAAACTCCCTGGATATAAACATTCATGACCACATGGTTCAGATTGGTCAGTGTGAATTCAGAATACCCATACCTTACACCCGAAATAGGTAAAGCTACCTCCAAATGTGGAATGGTGTGTCCTGTTTCATTGCAGTGTGTTTCAGATGACATTGAAAAGCTCAACCGAACACAGCGAGCCTTGGCTGGCAGGGTGGCCCCGATGGGGGTGGGGGTGCTGCTTTACAGGCTGGGGTGCGGCCTTGAGCAGCACCCCTCAGAGGACTGAAGTGGCTTGATCTGCGCTGTGGTTTAAGAAGATAACTGGTGGAATGAACTGATAATCATCACCTTGGGAGGGATCCAGAAAGGTTTCACCAGCCAACAGGAAAGCGTTAGAAGCTTCTCACTTCACTGTGGTTCACCTAAAGGTCGAGAAACTATAGAATTCAAATGGCCTTGCAACTTGAGATAGCAACAGGGTAACGAATTACCAAGTGAAATTGCTTGGCTGTGAAACTTTGCACACCTCACCCTCCTACACATCCTTCAGAATTTGGCTCAGAAGCACCTCTGAGAGGCCCTTCCGAATGCCCCCGAGGCTGGGGTCAGAGCCGTCCCAGCACTTAGAGCTCACCCCGTCACAGCACACAGGGCACCTTGCTGTGCCATCGTGTCTATGTCTCAGACGAACCCTGAGCGCCTTGAAGCAGGTACCATGCCTTATTCCCAGCTGTCCCTCCAGTGCCTGGGCCAGCATGGAGGGCCGAGACCAAGGTTTCAACATGTTAGTCGAGAGAAGGGAGGAAAAGCAGGCTGTGTTACCATTTTTGTCTCAGTAAATATTGACAGAGTCACTTTTCCTACTTGCAGTCTGGTGTCCCTGTGTCTGCTGTTGCTGTATAAATGTGTGTTAGGCTGGCAAAGGTTCCCTTGCCGCTATTGTGTATAGTGTGTGTGTGTGTTTCCCTCTTTAGCTGTATAAAAAGCAAGCGTCTCCATAAATCTCCATACTGATCATATACATTAAAAATAACAAACCGTAACTCAACTCCTGTCCAAATTCTGAACAGAGTGTGTGTAAAGAATTGTGGTGTGGAAGGAACTGAGAGAAGAGCCATGCCAGCCCCTGCTCTTTACAGGTGGAGGGGTGAGAACCCCCACCCAAGCAGGGTCTTGCTGACACTCCTGTGGCTGACTGGAAGCGGAGCTTTTACCGCGACCCCCCGTATCCTTATTCCAGTCTATTATTCACCCGCTTGGAGCTCTCAACTTAATTGATTTAATTTGTCACTGAGATGTCATACATAGGATGGGACCAAAAGCTGCAACTGGCTCTGTCCACAGCAAGGAAGAATAATTAGTAAATTCACACGTTGTGCTGGTTTTAATCCTTCCAAGCTCAGGACCAATTATTGCTTTACGTAAAGCCGTAAGGTGAGAAGAGATACAGACATGTGAAAACTTTTCCCGAATCTAACAAAGAAGAACTTGTACCTTTCATTGGAAGCCTTCTGGACTGTCTAGACTGAAGGAAAAGTCAACCACTTACCCTTTCTGACACTGTCGTTATTGGGAATACAATGGGGTGTACGATACGTCTTTTACAGATTTGTTACATTATTAACCATGAAGGCATATTTCCCTGCTAGAATGTTAAAGCCTTGTAGTGAGTTGGATTGTATCCCCCTTCTGAAAGAGAAACAAGCCCTAGCGTCTGGGACCTGTGAATGTGACCTTGTGCATCAACAGGGTCTTGCAGATGTAATTAAGGATCTCAAGATCAGATCAGCCTGGATTTACAGCGGGCCCTAAATCCAATGACAAGTGCCCTTATAAGAGAAAAGAAAGGGTAATATGAGACACAGAGGCAGAGCAGAAGGACGTGCGAGGATGAAGGTTAGGGATGGAGCCGTCTGTCTCTAAACCAGGGACCGCTAAGGGGCGCTGGCGGCCACCAGCAGCCCGAACTGGGTGGTATCAGGGCTGGCTCCTCCTGGGGGCTAGCCGGGGGACTCTGCCCCACCCTCCGCTCCTCTCCTAGCTTCTGGTGCGCTTAGACGTCCCTCGGCTTGTAAAGGGCGCTTTCCCCACGGTCTTCACATTGTTGTCCCTCTAGTCCTGTCTATCTCATGCCCGAATTTTCCTTTTTATTAGGACACAGTCACATTGAATTAGAACTTACCCTAAGACCTCATTTTAACTTGATGGTCTGCAAAAGTCCTATTTCTAAATAAGGTCACATTCACAGGAACTAGGAGTTGGGACTTTAACCACTTTTGAGGGGACACAGTTCAACCCAAAACCAAAGGCATGGTACATATTTTCCTTTGGAGCCTTTGGAAGGAACCCACCCTGCTGGCACCTTGACTTGGGAATTCTGGCTTCCAGGGCCAAGACAGAAGAAGTTTTTGTTGTCTTAAGCAATCAAGTTTGTGGCAATTTGTTGTGTCAGCCCATGTTCCCCTGTAGGAAATGAATACATACTTAAAAAGGCCATACCTTGTTGTTCTTTGTTTCTTTCCCCTTGTTTGTTGTGTAATCATTGCCTCCACATGCCAGCATTCAATCTATGAATTTATTTTATTTCATCTTAATGTAAGTTATGCATACCTTTAGGTACCATTTTATTATAAAATAGTTACTCATGGTTATTGTGCAGGCAAAACTTCTTAGCAAAATGATAACATTGATCATAGAAGCGCACCTAGACATATATAATCATTGTTTTTTCTTCCCTATCAAGGATATACTGATGTAGTTTAAGTGTTTCAATTATGCTGCTATTCTAGCTGGAATCTTTGTGGTTCTCTTGACTTTCTCCTCTTGGCTGCAAGATGGCTGCCAAACAAAAACTGTCAGACCATCACACGCTGCAGTCAAAGTCAGGAACAGATGCTGACACAGATATGGCGTCTGTCTTCATGTGCCTTTTTCTGATCAGGGAACAGATATCTCCTACTTACATCTTATTGGTGAGAATTCGGTTTCATGGCCATATCTAACGGCAAGACTGGGAAAGAGAACACCTGACTTGCTAGGTCTCTGTACTGGACGATGACAAGGAAGGAGAGAGAAAAGTAATTTACCAACAACCCCTGCTGTGGTCCCCAGCCATGCCATTCAGGGCCCTGGCCTTTGTACACATCAGGTATCTGATTGCCTTGGTCTAGTTCTGTGAGCCTCAAAATGTAACAAACTTCAGAATCACCCACCCAGAGAATTTGTTAAAATACAGATTCCTGGGTCCCATCCCCAGAGAGTCCGACAGGCTTCCCAAGGATGCTGAGGCTGCCTCTCCATGACTGTGCTCTACGCGGCTGGGGTCCAGCCTCATCACTGGTACCGCCGCCATCATTATTTCCCAAGGATTGTAGAGAATGAGGAATGGTCAAGAGGGTTCATTTTTAACTCTGTAATCGCTACGACTATAACAATGTTTTAAAATACTAAAAAGAAGGAGAGAGAAAGAAGATTTCCAAGTGTCTTTTAGTGAGCATCTATTTTATCTATTAAACCTGTCGGCCTCGGATTTGGAGAACTCACTTTGGGGCTGTGTGGGTCTAGCTCTTCACTGTGAAGTGGAAGTGCTAAACGGTATGTAATATTACTTCCTTTTATGCTGTCACTTCTATGATTCATTGTTTTGTTCGCTTAGCAAAACTCTTCCCTTTAACAGATATTTTTGAGCAGCTACCCAGGGTCAAGTCTTGTGCTGGGAACATCCGGTGTCCTTGTGTTCACTCCATGAATATGACTATTTTTTTAAATTCTTCATTTTACAGATGTAGGAATCAAGGTTAAATGATCAGCCTACGTGAGTTCAGTGGAGGAAGAATTATCAAATAGAGCTGTGTGGACAATGAACTCTCCTGCTTGAAAGCCGATTAGATCACCCTTCAACTCCATGCACCTTGAAGGACCTGAATGGGAAGAGTCAGGGTTCCTGAGCTCAGATGCAAGAAGAGACATGTGTCCCTTACTCAGAGGATGTTTGTTGTCTTTTGCAAATCAAAGTATGAATTGTTTAATGGATTTGGCTTTTCAGCTTGAGTATCTTGAAAAGAAAGAGAGAGAGAGGCAGAAGGAAGAAAGAACACAAACCCATTTAGTTTGGTAACTGTCCGTTGATTAGCTCCCAAGTAGGCATAAGACATTTCAGCACCTCAGTCAGGTCGGATTTCAGCTCCACCCACAATGAACAAGCTCTGCTCCCATGGACTTTCGGCTCCTTCTTGCAACCTCAGGTAGGATGATGTCCTGTGTCAGAGCGAAGGAGCTGTCTTGCTGTGGACTCCCAGCTCAGTGCCTCCTGCCAACCCTCCACATTCCAGAAGAATTAAATAATTAAGGGGGTGGAGGCACCACTGTCACAAACAATTCTGAATGCACTCTGCATTAGAAATCAGAGGTCTCTTAATGACATCAGATCCACATGCCAGAGGCAGTTTCCAAACCCAAACGGCTGACCAGTGGGAGAGGGGGCACAGACAGCCGCAGCCACAAGTGCCACGCTCAGCTTCTCTGTCGGGCACTCACTGGCTATTGTCAAGGCTGGCGGAGGGGCATCCTAGAGATCCTAGGGTTCCTGTTGATCCAAGAACCATCCTTCCTTTCATTTCCTTTTCACTCCTTCCTTGGGCTCCTGCATGCTTGCACTTGACCGGGGATTAAAGAGATTGTTTGCATGAGCCAAGCTGGAAAGGCAGGGGGAGAGGCACAGCCTGCAGGCACCAGTGAGAGCTGAGTTCTTCTGGGTCCAGCTGTGAGAGTAAACCGGTGCCCTACATGACAGCTGATTTCTCGTCCGTTTGCTAAGTCTTAAATTGGGCCTCTACCTCAAGCCGACCAGTGTTCGTTCCGCTGTCCCAGCATTTCCTGCAATGGGAAATTTGGTTTCTCATGCCCAGCACACTGTTTTGGTATTTCTTAAAACTTTTGAGCAGCAAACCCTATCAACATTATCATAATTTTACATCTAATGTTTTGTGGGGTTGGCATTAATTAATGGAAGCACCTTTATAAAAGTATTTTTTGTTCATTTTTCAGTTGATCTGATTGTCCCGTAATATTGTCAGGAGTAGTCAAAACTATGACTAAATCAATGGCTGGAGATAATAAAACTAGTTAGAAGAATATGCCAGGTGTCTGAACCATCAGCTTAATTATTATACCTGCTACTACTGTTACTATGACTTTTAATGCTGTTAGTATCACTTACTGCTCTTACTACTGCCATGACCACCACCACGAGCAGCATAACAACTACTCTTCCTCTTACTACAGTTCTGTGATCAGAGGTTGACATCCATGGCTCATTTCTCCTTTGCACTCATCCATTTTACAGATAAGGTTTGGATCAGTTATATAACTAAAGTCTCAGCTGGTTGGCATCAAATAGGCGCCTCAGCCCAGCTCTCTTTGTTACCAAAAGCTGTGATTTTAATCATGCTGTTGTACTGTCTCTGGTCTCAGTGGTGGGGAAAAAGTAGCAAAGGAGAACAGGATGTAGCTGGAGCCCATAAGGCTCACAAACTCGGTGATCATTGCAAGCATTCATTTTTTTTCACGTATTAATTAGTGAACAGATATTCATGGTGGCTGGGGCCACCGAGGTGACAAGGACACCATCTGGAGGTTGGAGGAACTTGGAAACCACCTGAGGTCAGGACAGGCAGCGCCCTGGAGGCCATTCAGCGCACACGTGGAGGAACAGATAAAAGGGCTGAGTTCATCTGTTCCCAGGTGGTGTTTGGAGGAGCTCCGCATGGGTTGGATGGAAGCAGGAAGAGAAAGGGCTGGTGAAGTGGATAAAAGGGCAAGGAATTCCAGCTGAGGGTGTGGCATGACACAGGTGCAGAGGAGCCAAAGCAAGGAGGGATCTCTGGAGCTTGTGGAAGGTTGGTGCAGAGAGACCTCCAACTCCCGGCCGATGAAGGGGGCGCGCCTGGACCGTGGGCAGGGGAGCCAGGCTCACCGGCCTGATCTTGGGCACGTCTCCCTTCCTGGTGTTTTCCATTCCCTCCCAAGCTCAGCATGCTGCATGGTAAACTCACAGCACCTGGTCAGTGTTCAGCATCTTCCTCTGTGATTTCTGATTAGGTCCTTGATTTAACCCCTCAAATCCACCCTTTCTTCTACTTCTGCAGAAATAGTATTTGGCGCAAGAGCTATTGATCCACACCTACCTTCACCCTGAAGCCAGGATATAGTATGTGCCTGGGGACTGGAAGGGGTTTGGGGTGGGGACCAGGTTAAGGGAAGCCTTACACCAGAGTTACCCACATCCCTCATTCTTGCTTATTTTCCAGTATGTAGAACGGGGGTGATGGTAATTTACCCAAACTATATCATGGAAGAGCACGGGAGAAAGAGGTTTACAAAACTGCACAGTTATTGCAGCTGCTACTCTAGCTGTTGATTACACACCCCGCCCCCTGGTCACCGTGCACAAAACAAGCAAGCGGCCTGGTCACCCTGGCCTCTCCGCTGCTGGACCTCTGTCGGTGTGGTGAACGTTGCTGTCTTCCTGAAGCCTTTTGGGCTGTAGCTTTTGGGCTTTTAGAACTTTCCTAAGTCCTGGGCAGTGGGGATGACTTTTCTTTATTGAGTATTTGGTTTTGTGCTTTAGAAGCAGCTGGATCTACCTTCTACGGTCCAATACGTTGTTTCAACCTGAAGTTTTGGGTCCACCCAAGGCCGCTCCAACTGCCTAGAGAGTGGGAGGGCTGAGTGCGGCGGGAGGGAGATCAGGGTGTGTCGGCAAAGGCTGGCCAGCTTGCAGGTCTGGACTGGAAGCAGCAGTCGGAGGAGAGGCTCAAGGTTGCTGGTTCCTGTTCCCTTGGCCTCTGTAACTGCTCTCTCAGACCTCAGTATGAGACAGCTTCCTGCAGGTTCTCTGGCCAACTCTTCCTGCCACATTCCATGTTGACTGTCCCTCCTCGTTCCTTCTCTATTTTCCTTCATCAGAAGGAAGACTGGAGGAGGAATGAACAGAAGTGAAAGAATGTGTAGGTGATGGGAGAGACCGAGTGTCCCTTCTTTCCCATCTAAAATTCTGTGGGTGTTTGTTTTTTTGGGGGGGGGGCGGTGGTCATAGTCACCAGCTTCCTATCATAATATTTTCTTAGATGCAATGCTAGGTCCAATTGAGAAGTTAATTTACCAACTCTCACAACAACAATAACATAAACAACAGTATTTGTATGGTATTTAAAAGAAGTTTGTGAGAATCTTCAAGTATTTTATTCCTTATTCGGTAAACGTTCCTTGAGGGCTCGCTCTGCTGGAACTCCTATAGACATCCCTGGGAGTTTCTAATCCAGTTTTAGAGAAGATACACAACAGGGAGCCCACCCACATGCCAGCGGAGAGGAAAGCAGGCACGAGTGGGCTGACCAGCAGCCCTGGAAATGCCTCACCATTGACCTTCACAGATGTAACTCCTCCCCTTTTGACGTGAATGTCCCTCTAGACAGTTAGTCCTTTGAGGGCAGAGACTCTTATCTTGCTCACCCCATCAATGCAGCCCAGGGGTGGGACACATTTCTGGGTGCCCTCTGGTCAGCTGTTTGGCTGAATATTCGACTATTTGACCTGTGGTCTGTCCCCCTTTCATGCATCTCACTGAATTTTCTTGATGCCGCCATCTCCTGTGCCCCTCCTGCCTCCTGGGACACTCCACCTCCACATGCGGCGAGCAATCAGTTCTGGGTCCTCTTCGCCCTTCTCCCTGTTTCCTTTCCCCAGGCTTTCTCAGTCTTTTCCGTGACTTTAAATGACAGGGAAAAGCTCGCAGCTCCCAAGTCTAGCTAACCAGCCTAGACCTCAGTGAGCTCTAGACTTTTGATGTCTCCACTTGGATATATGATAGGAACTTCCAAAACACTATGTTCAGAGGGATCCCCTTTCATTGCAAACCTACCTTTTCTTACCAGTCTCCCCAGGATTGCTAAAAGCCTTCCCCTTCCTCCCCTTCACCTGCCCAAGGTTCATGCCAGAAGCTACGAGTCTCTGAACTGTTTCCTTTCTGTGAAAAACCTACTCCAGTCCAGTTCCTCAGCAAGTCCTGACGGTTCTGGACAGTACTGCACTTCACCGCTCCGATGACGTGACACCGCTGGCGGTCCCAGCCAGCATCGCCCCTTCCTGTGTTTGCTGCAACCTTTTACCAGCGGGTCCTCCTACTTCCATGAGAACTTCCTGACAGGCCAGCCCACCTCAGAAAGCCAGGAGAAACTTTTAAATCTGTAAGTCACTACAAAGGAAACAAACATGTCAACGCTTCCCCCTGAATTGAGATTAAAATCCAAAGTCTTCATCGTGGCCAATGCACTCGGGACCACAGGATTTGGAAATTGGTCTCCGCTCATATAATTTCACAGCTTCATGCAGTACGCACCTCTTGGTCCCCCGGACTCTAAGCAACTGAACTCTTCCTAGCCTTGGTGACTTTTCCCGGGCCATGCCTCCACCTGGGAGGTTCTACCTCTCATCCTGCGGTGTCCCTGTTAAAAAGCACCACCTCTGAGAGGCTTAGCCAGGCAGCCCACCTTTGATGAGCTCTGTGCTTTCTTCCCCATGTTCCCACTACTTACATCATATGGGAATGTCTGGCTGCTAGAACATAAGTTTCTTGAGGGCAGTGGCATCTCTATGGCTATTCTCTGCCACAGTATAATTGTGTGCAACATGGTGGCTGGGGCATGATAGACCCTAAGTAAATATTTGCTGAATGAATAAGTAAATCCTTAAATATGTTCTGTCCATAGGTTTAGGAGCAGCCTACCCTAACAGTAGCATCCAGTGTGGGAATTCTATTTCTCTTCAAACTAAGTAAAAAATACATTGGCTCAAATCAGATTGATTTCTTAAAAAAAATATTTTTTGTAAGAAGGAAATTCTGATTTTCATCCTCTCTGTATAAATGCCAAGGGTGTTGAACAAACCTACTTAGCCAACTAGTATTAATCACTCTTAAGAATTACTTATTTTTAATTAAGTGCTGGGTCATTAAACAATAAAATGTATTCACTGCATGGAGAATAAGTTACTCTGTGCTCTGACTTCTCTGAGTCTGGCCAGGTAAAAGGGCTTTGCATCATGGATGTCTCTAAATCCCATGCTAGGGATTTATGCTGTTATTCAACCTTTCTCAGATTCTGCCACACACACTACAGGTCTCCCTGGGCACAGTAAGTAGATTAAGCTATTCGGAGTCCTGCAGCAAGGAAACCTCTTTATCGTGGGAATTTCCTAAACTTATTTTGGGATGCAACATTTTCATCTTGTCTGACACTTAGCTATGAGAGCTGTGGTCAGTGGCCCAGCACCATGGCATCCTGAGTCTCAGGCCCTGGGCTAGAGGCAATGAATCAGAATGCGATCTGAACAAGATCCCCACGTGACTCACATGCACATTCAAGTCTGAGATGCACTACTTACGCAGAGAGATCACATTATCCCACGTGATTGTCCCAAGGACCCTTTACAGTGGATTTTACCACTCCTCTTTTAGAGATGAGAAAACTGAGATCTAGAAAGGGCATACGACTTGCTCAGTTTCTCACGCCTAATGAACAGCAGACTTAAGATAGGAAGAACCCATCTTTTTTTCTCCCAGTCTTTCCATGCAAGAATGTCAGATCAGAATATAACAGTGGGAGAGTACTGATTTTTCAGATTCCAAAATAAAAGTTTCATCACCTATCAGAACAAGGAATAGCCTACTATTCATGTTAAAGAGGTCTGGGGGAGGAGGGACAGGGCCGAAGGAGATGGGAACTTCATCAAGTCTTCTGAAGAAAGGCAGACTAAAGTTGGGATTTTTCTCCCTGTGGCGCCATCCCTGCTGGTTTTCATGGATCATCTGTGCACTTCAGGGCCCCAGTACGCTTACAGCTGGTGTTGCTGGGTGGTTGAGGCATACATGGTCGCCCCCCGAGAATGCTAAGTGTGCTGTGAGATACCTCCTGCACGCCACACCCCTGCCAGTGTGGGGTGAGTTCTCCAGCACCTGGATTATCAAACTGCTCAAATTCTGCCAATCTCACGTATGATAAACGATGTCTCATTCTTGCCGAATTTGCATTTCCTGATTGTGAGAGAAGTGGAGCACCTTTTGATAAATGTGTGGGCCATTTGAATTTCCTCTTCTACTCTTATCACTCATTTTCCTTTTCATGGTTTGACTTTCCAGGATTAGTTTGTATATTGTTTTAAATGCTATGGATGTTTTCTAGTGTTGATTATGTCTTATATTCTGTTTGTTAAATTTTTTGGTAGGAAATTTCTTTTTAGGAATTTTATATGGTTAAATGTTATTTTTTCTTTAAGATTCCTGTTTTATTTTGGTGCATTTTGCTTCAGAAAGCCTTCTTAATTCCAAAGTCACAAAGCATTTTCTTGTTCTACTTCTATAGGTATTTTTTTAATGATTGGGTATTTATTTCCCATTGAATTAATTTTTCTTTCTGGTAGGGAGCAGAGTATTAATTAGATTGTACTTTTTTCTTTATAATGGGTAGCCGTTTCCCTCAAGTCACACATTAAATAGATGTGGCCCCTACTGTATTCATTAGGGGTTACATGCTAACCAGTGCAATAAACCTTGTTCCTTTTTAACTCACACAATTCAATTTCAGCTCAGAAGTCAATGTAGGTCAGCTTGCTCAGCCTGGAAGCCCTTCCCCATGCAAGCTCACAGAGATCTCACCATTCCTTCTTGAACTTCAGTCATGTTGGAGGCATAGAAGTTATAGATCCATTTTATATGTTTTACAGATCTTGTATCTTAATATCCGCATTTAACTTTTCTCTCTGAAAAAGTCTAGATGCATCACTGCACTCTCCTCCTATTTGAAGACAAAGACTTAAATGTTCTTTTACTTTACTTTCATCCACTCTCCTCTGTTTCCATGTTATTTTTTTCCCTGAAATTTAGCTTCAGCTTATTATTAAGCACATAAAATTAGAATTCAGTAATAATTATTAGTCCTAGTGGTTTGCTGGGATAGCTGACACTCTCTTAGCTGACCTACATTTCACTGACTGGCCAGATCAACCAGGGCTTTCCATTTCCTCTGTGAACTTCAGGCTGTTGCCCACTGACATGGAATAAAACCACTGCCTCGTAGACCTCTGCTCTCACCGTGGGCACGAGGACCATAGAAAGTGTCAGTTATGTTTGCCCTCAAAACTGATTATACCAGGTGTAAATTATGTGGTTAATTAAATATTACAGGAACCAACGGAACCTGAGTGCAAGAGGAAAGAGCTGTTTCCCATGAAAACCACATAGAATTATATGAGAGATTCAAAAAATTTCACATATAAAAATTCCATCTAATTAAATACAGCGAAGACAGATATAAAGGAATGAAAACATTTGTAAACTATTGGGAAGATTCTACATTCAGATTTCTTGTCAAATTAATTGCTCACTCTAATGAAAAGAAAGTTAAAAAAATAAGAAAGTTAAAGAGAAATTTCTTTGTGTAAGAAATAAAGTACAGAACTCTGATCAGCCAAGTCTTATGTGAATTAAAACGCTTCAACCCAAAAAGTTAACAAAGGAATCATTTCTATGTGAAAAATTTTAAGTAAAAATAAATTTCTTTTAAATAAAAATAAAACCTTGTGGTACTGACAGATTACTGTTTTTCCCTTTTCTACCTAGCTGTCTTACATTTGTAGATATGAGAGCTCCCACTACATTATTGTCAATAATAATTATTCTTACTGTTAATAATTATTTGTTATATATCCTTTTGTCCTCTATTATTTTCAGTTTTTCACTATATCTTGTCTTTTGCGATTCACTTCATTTCTTCTTGCTAGATTATATCCGTTAAGATTTTCTCTCTCTCTCTATTTTTTGGTGAAATTTTGGAGGTGATAAACTCTAAAACCTTGTATGTGAGGTAAGTCCCCTTCACCTATAACGTGGCAAGTGTCTTCCTCTGGGTCTACATCCGACTTCACTCCCATTTGTTCAAATGATCTTATGTTCCTAATACTATATGTCCTTTAACTTGCAAAGAACTGAAATCCCTAAATCCATAAATAGATACAACAAACTTTTATAGCCTCAGGAGAGTCTAAATAAAAAGAAATAACACTGTGCATATATGTGTACATGTTTGTCTCAAAACCTATTTAAAATAACCTGATTTATCCCATTTCCACACTCCTATCATATATTGAAAAGTAGTTCCAGATTACAGAAAAAAAATAGTGACCTATTTTCCTTAGGAAAACTATGTTAGAAGTGGAAAAACACTTCACATGAAACTTACATAACCATGAGGATTCATCAAAACGTTGCATGCAAGTAATTGTTTTCAGACTTAAAATGCCTGTACACATGTATACAAACTCACTAGAGAAAATTACAATTTCAAAAAAAAAATCTTAGTGATTTACTGAATGTGGGAGATTATTTCCAATGGAAAAAAATAAGACCTTCAAAGCTACATGAAAGTGAACTTCAAAAATAAGCCAGCAAGGAGAAGAAATGACGAGATTAAAATCCATAATTTTCTTTTTTGATTCCAGTAAAAGTTGGGATGATTCAGGGAGTTTTAAGAACACTTATAGTATTGGAAAATGAGTTTGTTATCTCAGGGCCTGTCACACAGCTATTGGTGTATTATTTCTAAGTCTTAAAATCAGAGCCCACTGAGAGGGTGTCTGAAAAAGGAGGAAGGAAGGAAAGGGGAGGTGGGCTTTAAAACTATAAATAAATGAAGAAGAAATAAAATCGCTCCATCAGTCACTGCAAGAAAGACTTGGACATACATCTGCTGCACTGGGTTATTTTGAAGAGAAAAGCACAGCAGTGCCTCATGGAAGGGTTTCATTTTATTTTACAGTTGTCCTTCTTAATTGTTAGGATTCTGGCCCTGTTACCTTTCATTTTGTTGCAAACACTGTGCCCTCAAACCATCATGCATGTACCATTTCGCCTCGTGATATAGTGCAGAATCAAGGCCTGCAATGTGCCCACCTCCCCATACGTGAAGCTTGTAATACATGTTTCCTTACATGGCAAAAGGGAGTCTGCAGCTATGATTGAATTAAGGGTCTCTGATGGGGAGATTATCCTGGATTATCCGTGAGCATGAGTAAAGTCACAAAGGTCCTTACAAGAGAAGGTGAGGTGATGTCAGAAGCAGGGCTCAGAGGTCAGAGCGATTCCATTTCCTGACGAGGACCCTGAACCAAGGACTGGCAGCCTCTAGAAGGTGGGAAGGACGAGGGAATGGAGTGATTGCTCCTGAGGCCTCTCCAAGAAATGCGGTCCTGTGACACCACACTTTTCGGACTTCTGATCTCCAGAATCGTAAGGAAATACATTTGCGTTGTTTTGAGCCACTAGGTTTGCAGGCATCAGCCGCAGCAGCTGCAGGGAACTCGGGGCTGCCTTCCAGGCGGTGTGCCTCCTCCAGGTTTCCTCCCTGGCTCTTCTCTCAAACCCCTAGGAACTTATCTGAAGTTGAGGTTCTGAGTTTTTGAGTTCGAGATGCACAACGAATGTCTCTCTAGAAACCCAAGTACCCTTATCCGGGGGTCAGGTTCTTTATCTTTCATCCAAGGCCAGTCCCATTTCTGGTCTGAGTGAGGCTCCCGCACCAGCTCCCTCCCAGAGGCGAGCGAATGCACCCTCCGGTTTCCATGTGCCATTCCACTTCCCAGGGGGACAGGGGGAGACCTTTTCCTGACACAGACTTGACTGTCCAGGCCCCTCCTTTGCGTTCCTCAAGAGCCTTCAACTGCCTTTCTCATAAATAGCTCCCTCCCCAACAGTGCCCCTTTCCTGCCTGCCCTCACCATCCCTCACCAGTCCCACCTGTGCTCTAAAGTCACCACCTTCTCCAGTCCCTGCACCTCCAGCGCACTCTTCCCTTGTTCTTGAGGAGGCCAGGTTCCTGCACCTGGAGACTCTTTCTCCTCCTCCCCCTTAACTCCTTCGCATCCTTACCTTCTCCCAGGAAGCCTTCTCAGACCTCCCCATCCCCTGGAGTAGGTTCAAGGTCACGTCTCTCTTCTCCTTAAGCAGCCATCTCCACCCTGTACAATATCCATACCACTTGTCCCATTTTACAGAACTACTCATTCAATGGGCTGCTTTTCTTAATAGTCTGTCCTTTTCTAGGACAACAGTTATCAAAGTGGGTCCCTCTCACCGGTGGTATCAGAATCACTGAGGAACTTCTGAGAAAACCTAACCCCAAACCTACCAAAGGAAGAACTCTGGGGTGGGGACAGGTGCTTTGTTTTAACAAGCCCTCCAGGGGATCGTGACGAATGCCAAGTTTGAGAGTCACTGTTCTGGAGGGTGAATACTGTTCCTTAGTCCTCCAGGAACACCCAAGCACATATTTAGAATTTATTAAGTATTCCTGGAGTTGATACAGTGATTTTTATACCAAAAGGCAGATTGAGTGAGTTGGTGAGTATCAGAACCTGGCATATGGTATCTAAGTAATCCCCACAAAAGCCTTCAGTGGGCAGTATTATTGTTTCAGTGTTATGGATGGGCAAAATTAGGCTCACACAGATTTGCCTAAGGTCTGCCACCTGGTGTTATAGGCAAAGTGAACAGAAAAGGTTTCACAACGGCTACTTTCCCATCTCCACACCTGCAACCCTCAGATACTTTCATTTGATGGATTTCAACCTTGGAAAATTCAAAACAAAGTTTGGGCTCCAAGACCGGGTTTCTCATCAAATTGGTCTGGTGTGGGGTACTGGCATCTGTGTTTATTAAAATTGTATTCTACTGTGAGACCAGGGTTGAAAACCGCTGCTGATGGAACTGCCCTTCCCCAGCCCAGCCAAGGGGCCAGAGGGGGATAAAATCCTCCACCTGGGGCGCACCAGTCATGTCCGCAGGGAACCCTGACCACCTCCCAGTTTCCTGTGCTGACCTGTGGCTTCTCGGGAGGCTTCACCTCAGCCTGGGGAGTTGCTCCATTTCCTGGGTGTCTGTAATTCATCTGGCCTTTTGTTTGGCAACTGATCTTGGGCCTCCTTTTCTGGCAACACTTAGGAATTCCTTCGGGGAAGGCTGTGATTTGTCTCCTAACTGCTCATACCGTGACTGAGGGTAAGGGGCGCCCTCCCCTCCCTCAGTCCCCAGGCCTTGTCATCATCTCTTGATTAGCCTCTTGCTGGGGGAAGGGAAGTGGGCAGATGTAAACTCTCAAGTGCTTGCCAATAGTCAGTATTATTCTTGCAACCAGCGCTGTCTGAGTACACCGTTAAGAGCTCATGGACAGGAGGGTTTGAAACATGAACTTCCCACATGTGACAAAACCTAGACTTTGATGCAAGTGTGCTGGTCAAAGTTGAATACTCACATTCCATTAATGTCTCTTACAAATTACTTTTCTAATTAAGTGCCTGCTTATTAAAGACGCAATCTGTCACTGCATGGCTGATGCCTGACCACGTCCCCGTTTCTTCTTTGCTGTGTCCAGATGTTGTTTACGAAGATGTGTTTCCTCAAAATTCTACTTTGCTATCTCATCCCTGAAGTCAACGAGCTGCACGTAGCCCAGCCATTTAAGAACCACTCCACAAATAGCAGCGTTTGGGGGCTTGAGTTAGAATGGTGCTTGTTTTTCTAGGCTGAATGAGACAATTGTTAATAATCCATAGCCCTGGAAGGATTTCTCTTTAGATCCACTGATTCTGTCTGTTCTCTATTCGAACAAAAGACAAATGGACAAACTGCTGGCCTTTGAGGGAAGGAGTTCTGTATCCCTCGGCACAGAACTAAGGGTGTACAAGGTTATTACTAGAAATGAAAATGATGGGTTATGTCTATAACCCTATCTGGGCACACATAGGTCAGTTGTGGAGTCTTATTATATCTAGGAAGTTTAGAAAACAAAAGTAATGAAATAGATTTCCATTCTGTGCTCAATTCCCTGGCAACCTATTAAAAGGGATCCTGGCATAGTCATTCTCTGTCACGCCCTTTGTCTTCTATTCCCTGTTATTCATGGACTGTGTTCTTCTTAAACACATCTTCATACATTAAACAAACAGGAACACCTTGTTGTTTGTCCCTGTCCATGTGGCTCTCTTTCTGCCTTCCCTCTTCTCCCAGATGTCTCAGCCCTTAAAATGTAGATCCATTCATCCTTACTTTCAACTGGAAAGAATCTCGCTGTAGGAAGGAGGAAATGGAATTCTTTGTGTGTGTGTGAGTGGAAAGACATGATATCTGCGACTATTCTCCTATTAATTATATGTATCCTATAAAAGATACTACTCATTTAACATTTACTAAATTCGTTAGAGTAAGAGCTCTAGATTTTCATTAAACGTTCCCAGCAAATCTGATGACATCTCACTAGTCCATTTACAGTGCGGAAACCCCATGTATGGAAGTTAATTGATTCACCCAAAGCCCCTTGACTTCAAGCCAGTCAAAGCTGGCATTCTTAACTGCTCCACCAGCCTTCCGATGGAGAACACCCTGCTCTGAATATTGTTAAAAAAAAATAAAAAAGCCACGTCCATTAAGTCTGTTCCTTAATTAGAAGGCAACAAGGTCAAAGGAGGTCTTGGAATTTGTTTCCAATGAATAGTTTTATCCACATTTTGTGAATATTGACTGGAGGCTTTCTAAGAACCAGGCAGTACTTTTGCATGTGAGCCGGGATCAGACCCTCGTAAGAAGCTGCCCCAGTGAGAAGATGCTGGGACTTGAAGGCGACGGCTCTGGGTGCATCTCCTTCCCCCAGTCGCTGTGTGACATTTAGTATATCTCCTCCCACTTCTGCAGCAGGTGCCATGTCTATAAACACCACATAATAGTGGGTGCTATAAAAATGCCTAGTTAGGAAATACATGGAAAAGGTTTTGCCTGAACCCAGTCACAGTCTGATTTCTACAGTGGGATGAGGTGGTTGTGAACTGTGGCTCTGGGAAAATCTGAGTCGCAAACACAAACACAACCCTGAAACTGAGCGTCAACAACAAAACGAGGGCCGGTACTGAGCCATGTTCTTCTCGGGCTCCTAAGTTCCTCCAGCAATTCTTGCTCCAGCAATCTGCTCTGACCTGGGCAGTGACTTGTCCAAGGCCAAGGAGCAAGCCGCTGCAGAGCGGGTCCAGCAATCTAGTCTGTCGAACGCCTTCTTTCCTGCTGTGCTGCGGTGCTAAATATTTAGCCCCCTCCATCCCTCCCGCCCTCCCTCCCTCCCACAGCTGAGCGCTGGCATTTCTGACATCGGCTCGTGTGGGGCAAGCTTTCACATGGGGTGGGGGACGACCAGGCCCTGCTGGAGACACAGAACCCACATGTGAACAACCCACCAGCTCAGCAAATCCAGTCCCACTGGACCCAGAGAAAGATCCAGGACTGACTCCCCTTAGACCTCAGGGTGTGTACACACCTCTGGCCCCCCAGAGTTTCCCTAGAGTTCCCAGGAGGTTTCTCAGCTGGTGGTAAGTCCCAAACAAATGTGCAGAGCCAAGTGAAAATGCAAAGAGATGATACACGGTCTACAAGCTGGTCATGTGGCTGAGGAGAGAGGCAAAGAAAAGGTGCCCAGCTGTCGGGTTTCCTTGGCTCATGAGTTTCAAGTTCGAGGGCAAATGTGTCTTTCCGATGAAGTTCAGGGGCTCGTCAAGGCAACAGAACCCTTTCTAGATATCTCAGAAGGATGATGTTTCACCTGGGCATTAGTGACCCACATGAGGGAGAGTAAAGAGGGAAATCTAGAGAGGGGGCCCCCAGGGAAGGGGGGACCACGGAGGAAGACTGTGCTCTGGGGTCGGAGCCAGCAGGAGACGCAGCAACTCCACAGGTGCTCAGAGAAGGGTAGCCGAATGTCCTCCTGCTTCTCCCCCATTCTTGACCTCTGATCTCTCAGCAGCGCCCCCCAGGAGACCAGTCGGCCAGGAAGCCAAGGGCAAGTGGGTCAGGGAAACAGCAGGCAGGTGTGGGAGGGATGGTCTATTGCACAAGCCCTGGCCACAGCTGGCCGGAAGGAGTTTCTCCATGCATCTGAGTGTCTAATGTGCCCGATAGGACTTCAGGCATCTGAGAGGCATGGTCCCTGTTCTGTTCTCTCCAGGCCCAGAAGACAGAAATGACGGCTGAGAGTCAAGTTGTGCCTATCAGCTTCTCCCCTCCCTTGATATTGAATTAAATAGATCATAGAAACTATAGCCAAGATGCCTTCTTATTTTTATGGAAGTGAAGAGAATGCAGATGGAAACAAGATCCACTTTCTGCAGGGTTACCTGCAGGTGAGAGGCACTGCACTAAACACTTTACTGATTCCTCAATCCGCTCAACAAACCTAGGAGGGCAGTTTTATTATCTCCATATCTCTAATGAACAAATAAAATGAAGGGCAGCCAACTTGCCCCAGGTCACAAAGCTTCTCTGAGAAGATCCAGGAGGGTTGAACCCACCTCTCGGGCTCAAGACCATGTTCTTCTCAACATCCTACCTCAATCGAAACACCCAATACAAGCAGGACAGACGGGAGCCGCAGATTTGGTCGCTTAGCAAACACTCGAGTTTTCTGTTTTAGCATTAACTTAACTGAAACAAGAAAGGAAAAAGAAAATAAAAGAAGAGAAAAGAAAGGGAAGGGAAGGGAAAAAAAGAATAGAAAAGGAAGGGAAAGAAAAGATCAGCAAACCAGGCTGTGGATTTTGTTTAGGATAAACGCTAATTTCAGCAAAAAGTACAAATGAGAGTTGCCTCACATTCTGACGTGATTTGCAGAACCAGAAGTAATAGCAGCTCCTGTTCTGATTCAGTCATTGAATGTCAAGGTTGGGCCTTTGAATCCCTTGTAATTCCCTGTCCAGCACCTTCTGTGAGCTGTGTGCTCCCCTTCTTCTCCTCGGGAACCTGGGTCCCCTCTGAGAACATCTCTGAGCCACTTGCCTACTGTGGAAAACAAAGTATGCCCTGTATTCACGATGAATGTATCCCAATGTCAAAGGCATAACTACTGAAACCACATAGAAACAAAAAATGACAATTCATGTGAGGCCCCCAAGTCACTCAGGCTTCTTTCTCAGAGTATTTGAACAGTTTCCGTCACCACCAGCGGGGCAAAGGTTTCTCTCCAAATTATCCTCAGGCAGGGGGTGTGGTGGGGAGGTGAGGGGAGGGCCTCCGTGGGACGAGAGCTCATGGCCTCGCCTATGCCTCTGACCCTGTCTGGAGGGGTCTCGGGGCTCATTCATCTTCTGTTCCTGCTTCATTTTCAAAATATGTTCTTGAAGCAGCCAGGACTCTTTAAAGAGTATGACTGCGTGTCTCTTTGAGAGGCAGGCAGTGGCAGATGGGTAAGTGTGAAATGTTATCTGGGATCTCACACCATGTGACATGCACAAAACACCACTGGAATCACAGCTTTCAAGAGGAGAGCTCTCAATTCATGGCCAAAGAACTGTGATAGCATTTGGGTTTTGGAACTGAATGGACAGACTACCCAAGAGACGGTGGGGTGGGGTGGGGGTGAGCCTCTTTTGCAAGATGCCTCCCAAATCATCTAATTTATATTATCTTGAAAATGATAGGCAGCAGATAAATTTGTTCCTATTCATTGTAAATTTTTATGCAACAAAACAGTAGTTGGAATAAAAACGTTTGCGGTGGTACTTTCCCCCCAGAATGGTGTCTGTCCCTGATACCTGGCTCAGCAGTCCTGGTACAAACAAAACCAGATAAGGAAACGTACAAATAAAAGCAAAGCCAACTTGATGTGAAGATACACAGATGATCTGAAGATCATTAATACAGCTATTAATTCCACAAATATTCATAAATACGGATCACATGCCAAGCACTATTCTGACCCTGGAGGAGCTAGGAGATATGATTTCTCTTCAAAGGGATATGAGCTAACAAAGACAGCCTGGGGTGACCCTGAATTTCCTCAGTGCTCAGAGGTGCTCACAGTTGCTGGAACCTCAGAGCCCCACTAGGGATCTTTGTCTTTTCTTAACACAGTCCTTGGCCCCAGGGCAGCCCTCTTCACCCAGTGTGGATGGAAGGAACAAACCCCATCTGGAGAAGGTGATGCCCACGCTGGACCCTGAAGGATGGACTGAAGTTTTCCAAGTATGAAAAGATCAAAACACTTCAAGGCAGAGAAATAGAACTGTGGAGGTCAGGAGGCATGGGCCAAGGAGGCCAGGCTTCCAGATGTATCTCGGTCCCTTTGGGCTGTTGCAAGAACTACCACAGACTGGCTGGCTTATAAACAACAGGTAACTGTTTATCACAATTCTGGAAGATGGAAGCCCACCCAGATCAGGGTTTCAGCATGTCTGGGTGCTGTCAGGACCCTCTTAAGCAAGAGAATGCTAAAGGCCCTTTTATAAAGGCAGGAATCCCCTTCATGAGGGCTCCAACATCATGACCTTATCACCTCCCAGAGGCCCTACCTCCGAATGCCATCACACTGGGAGGTAGAGTTTCCACAGAAGAATTTTAGAGGAACACACACATCAGCCCCAAACAAAATGGGAACAGTAGAAGAGCTCCAATACGGAAGGTGGGATTCATGAAAGGAAGGACCTAAGGCGGACACTCGGGGCCAGTTCACCCTCAGCATCCTTCATCCCCAATATGCTTTATCCTTGTAACTTGAGTCAGATATGGATTCACTAAAATAACTTAACTAAAATCTCCTAAATGTGAGCGCTTAGTGTCTATGATTTGAGTCTCCTTACGACCAATTGTCAGACCCCACACAAAAGCAAAAACTGTGTGGAGCACACTTCAGAATCTTCAGCCTTTCTGGATTAATTCACTTAAAAAAAATTAAACAAAAAAGCTTTTTGAAGTTTTTCTCTAAGTTATTCCTATCCTTCTGTTTTAACATTTTAAACAGGTGAATCCCATACCCCAGAGTCCTGCCTTAGGACACCAGAAATCTTTGGTTTTCTATGTAGCAAAACTACTTTCAATGTTTTTAACAGCATTTCTTAAAAGACGTGCTAATATCCCTAGAGTTGTTTACTCAATTTGAAAACTCAGTTTGGCAAGCTTTTTTTTTTTTTAATTTAGTTAAAACTCAAATGACTCCTCATCCTTGCAGCAAGGTTGTTGGTGAGGATTGCTGTCCGCCTGAGACACCTGAGTAAATAAATGGTGGGTCAAAAATCTGTCCAAGTTTGTGACTGAAAGCAGCTGAGAGAGGAACTGAGGGGAGGCCTGTCCTTCCCTCTGTCCTGATGTCCTCCCAGGATTTGAAGCTGGAAGGAAAAAAAATGGCCTGGCTCGAGACTGAATGAGCGAGAAAGCTGCTAATCGTCCTGCCTTGCACTTGCAGAGGGTTTAATGCAGGGCATATTCTCCCCTGCATACCTGGCCTCTAACACCAGAAGAAAAAGAGAGAAAATTCTTTCCTCAGCTTCCCCATGCAGCCCAGTCTGCTTTGCAAAGATGAAGCAGGAGTCTGGTGAGACCTCAGAAACGGGCTGGGGAGTTCTCACGGATCCCTACCCCAGCTGCTCTCATCACTTCTCAAGGGCTAACTCTCGTCGGAAGGCAGGAGAGCAGATGACCACAGAGATCGAACTCTCCCAGATGCGGGCTGATGCTGAGTTCCTGAAGCATGAGTCATCCAGGAAAAATTAATAATGAAAATGGCTAATTTATAACTGGGCACATCCAAGAAAAGGGGGTGTGCATGTGGAAGGAAAGGGTAATGGGGGTTTTTCTCATTAACAGTGCAACCGACTTGAGTGATTAATCTACCACACAAATGAGCTGTTCGGAAGGATCATAAAGTCACTGTGCTGGACACAGGAGCACAGGCTGGGGAGGCCACTGGCACTGAACCACTGGCTGAGGACTTCCTCTAGTGCCCCTCTGTCCGCCTCTCAGAACTCCCTGTTTCCCATCCAGATACCAGCTATTGAGAGTCCATGCCCTGGACATGGGTACCCCTACCTCTCATCATCTTTCTCCTTCCTACATTAGCCTTTGTGGACACCCAGAGCATGAAATCTAGCCTCAGAATGCTACAAGTAGAAGGTCTTTAGCACAGAGCTTCCCAGACTTTAACGTGGGCATGCATTACCCAGGAATGTTGTTAAAAAACAGATTCTGCTCTAGTATTTCCAGGGACCTGGGATGCTGCACGTCCTTGAAGCCCCAAGGTGACACTGATGTCCTGGTGTTCCGGGGACCACACTTTGAGTGCCAAGGATTTAGAATATCTCTATGGCAAGTGCTTCACTCAGTAGAGGAGGAGACCAGGCCCTAATGGGGGGAGACGTGTGAGGGCCCCAGCCCGCAGTGAGCTCCTGGCAGGGTGGGTACTCAGTTGTTTCCAAGGCCTCCTGTCATTACCTGAGTTGATAGGACAGCAAGTACCTCCCTCCTTCTCTGAAGCCGGCTGCTTCTTGATATCTCTAGTCACATCTACAACCTGGGTGGAGAAAATCGTATTTCCAATTGGAGGCAAGATATATAGTTACAAAGACAGACGCCTTAGGTTCAGTTCTGGGTGGGAATCTCAGCTCTATAATCCATCCATCTATAATCTATAGCATCTCTTTGAAATGGGCAAGTCATCCAACGTCTTTGGGATGCAGTCTTGACATTTAAAAAATGATTAGTGTTTACATCTCAGGGTAGTTGTGAGACTAAATCTGGAGGTGGTATGCACACAGTACCCGGCTCAGAGCTGGCTTAGTGCATGCTTATCTCAACCCTCTCCGTTAAAACCCTTAAGATTCATTTTTAATGCGGCACCTGTTCCACGTGGAAAGGCACACCAAAGGATGTGTAGTCCACCCCTTGCAATTCTGTGGGCAGCACACGCCCTTTGTGCATTCAGCCTTTCATAGGTCATCGGTCAAGGAGGAGCATGTGGCCCAGAAATCGCAAGTGACTTTAACTGGTCTCCAGTGCTTGTAGACAAACTATCATTTAAGTCTCGGATTCCTCAACTGTGAATCTTCTGGCTATGGCCCCTGACTTCCAGCTACAAGTCAATTTACAACCACGGTTTCTTATTATCACCTTGTCTCAGGACCCAAATAAAATGCCTGCACCATCACTGCAATAATTAATGCACATCCTGGGCTACATGCTCTAATCCAGCTAAACTGCTCTATGGAGTTCAAGTCCAAAGATAATTTCACATGCGTATGGAAAACACTTGGTACCTTGAAATCTACATAAATGGCAATGAGCAATCCTTGGCCAAGATTCTGTTTGTCTTTATTATGAATATGGCTGTTATTACAAAGAGCTTTCAATTACACTGTTTTGTCCCACCTCTCTCTCTTTTCCTTTCCTTTTTTCCCCCCCAGATGCATGTGTAGATTAATTTCTCCTGATGAAATGACTTGCTCCTTTTAGTCAAACTCCTACACCACCAAGATGACAGCCAGTTAAGGACACTGCTAGGCTATTGGCAGTTTTTGAGGTTTCTAGGGGGATAGGAGGTAGATACTTCATTTTTATGTCGAACCCTGAAGTCATATAGGGACTTTGAGTTTGCAGGTCTTAGTTTATAACAACACAGCACGGCATCTCAGTGTGCCATTTCTCGATTGCCCAGGAAGATTTTTCTTGACTCGCCTAGAAATCGGGGGGAGGCTGACAGACCCAGCAAGTGTCAACTGACAGTGCAGGTAGAGGGTAGGGCTTTCTTGTGGGCTCGGACCAGCTGCATCATTTGTTGGATCTGTGACATAGGAAATTCATTCTTTCCTTTGAGCTTCACATCATCAAATGAAAGATGGAGATGACAGTGACTGTCTCTGGCAGTGGGTGCGAGGGTTATCCGACTCTGTATTTCTCTTGTGCCTAGCAGGAAATGCAGAAAGGGATGCTTAATTCAGCACACGCCCATTCTCCAGCCCCATGCCCCCATCCACTGCTCAGGCCACACCTCTCTCTTCTGGAATCCCTGCTCTTGCATAAGGGTGACCTATTTTCTGAGCTTAGTAAAACCAGGGTTGGACATACGACTCTGGTCTATGAGTCACACCAACAAAGCTCATGTCCAAATTATATTGGTGGTTTTTATTTTTATTTTCATTTTTGCCTTGTTATTTCATTTTTATGGCATCCAGCAAAAGCTGAATATGTTTACATTCTGATCTCAGAAAGCAGGAAAGGTAAGATGTTCACTTAAATTTAATTATAGGCCATGGGGTATGATTAAAACAGATGGTTTTAGAAAATATGTTGAATGTGTTTTTTCTTTCCTTTTTTTTTAAAGAAAAATAAACAATATGATTTTACTGGCCTTCTTTTCCTAGGTTTCTTCTTTCCACTTGGGTTTCTTTTTCTCTCCTCTCTTCCTAATTCCTTTCTGCCTTTCTTCTTATTTTCTGAAAGTCTCTGGATTTCTGCCAGTTATTATTATAAGCCGAATGCTTTGGCTTTGAGCCAAGATGCCAATAGTTAAGCGTGAAGCCAAATGGATGGTTTCTCTCCTGTTTCCCCCTCACGTGCTACGTCCCATTGCAGCTTACGGGGAGCCGAGGTAGGCAAGAGGTCTGGCTGTTCAGATTTTGTAAATATGCTCCGACAGTCGGGAGAGCAGAGTCATGGGGGCATAAAAGGCAAGACGGCTGTGAAGGTGAACGCGAAGGATTTGGGGGTCCTTTCCTAGTCATTAGTCATGAGTTGGGAATCAAGTTAATCATCAGTCGAGGTCTGACAAAGGTGTAGCGTGCGGTGGTTTCCACGTGGGATAGGCCACTTCAAGACCAACCAATTTCAGGGAAAGGGACTGAAACGTCAAGAAAAAACATCATCAATCCTTCACACTCACAGAAAATTGTTAGCCTTCATGTCCAAAGAAAGGGGCCTCAGAACAAAAATCCTGAGAATGGGTATATATGAGCTTTATATAAAATGGGTGTATGTAACGAATTACCACGAGCCCAGTGGCTCCAGACAATACACCTGTATTATGTTATAGTTCTGGAGGCCAGAACTCCTGAAATCAAGGTGTCAGAATTCTGAGGGTGACCCTGTTCCCTGCCCATTTCAGCTTCCAGAGGCTGCCCGCACTCCTTCCTGTGGCCCCTTCCAGCGATGGTATCACTCTGACCTGTTCCTACTGCCATACCTCCTCTCCCTCCGCATCCACGGTCACATCACATGCTTTCTCTGATCCTCCTGCGTCCCTTCCAAGAACCTGTGTCACTATATTGGGCTCATGGGGATCATCCAGGGACCCTAAGAATCCCTCCTAAGATTCTTAATGGAATCACACCCATGAGGTCCCCTTTGTCATGCAAAGTGCCACACTCACAGGTTCCCAGGATTAGGACGTGGATCTCCTCGAAGAGGTGGTGGTATTCTTTCTGCCAGAAGGGGCTTTGCTGATTCTCACTTGCCGGCCCCGTTGTAACTCACATAAAGACCAGAAATGTGAGGTTCCAGATGGCTACAGTCCTACCGATGTGGGCTATAGTATCCCTCTGATTTAGCGGAAGGGCCTCCTGGGTACATTCAGGGTCTGGCTCTCCGATGGCATATTCTAGCCTTAGTCATGCCATCAGGGCTTGAGGGCACTGACCTCACTCCAGTCCCTGTTTAGGGACAGCCAGCTGCACAAGGCAGGGCATAACTTGCCTCAGCTTCTTAGGTTTCTCCCCAGGTTCACACCTGGGTCTCTCACACTGTGCGCCCTGCAACCTCCCAATGTCAGCTCCCCGCTTCCCAGTGCAAACTGACATCATCATGCGGACTGAGAAGGCCAATTCCAGTGCAGTTCAGAATGACCCTAGGCCAAAACATGAAAAAGCCTATGCATCATACCTGGGCATCTTGAGATACGCTCCTCTCTGTAACATAACCACTGGGAATGAAGGAAAGAATAATTAAAACAGGGGACCTCCACATCAACTCTTCCCTCATCCTTTATTCTCTGGCTGTTGTGTTAACAATTTCCACAGAGATGGGCTCCTCAAACTTGGTTGGTTTCAGGAGATGAGTTCAGAAAACCTTAAAATGCAGTTGGATGAAATTCATACAGACGAATCCTGAACATCATATACGCAGGGCATTCACATCCCAACCCCATTCAAAACACATGACATGCAGAATCTCAGTCATCCTGGATTTTTTAAGCAACACTTTTTTTTAAAGTGAGAAAATTAATATATTAGCAATTCAAAAACAGATCATCAAATCAGGGTAAAAAAAAGAAGAAACATTATTTCTTGCAGGAGACGGGAGAGAGTTAGATTTCTGATGCTAAGAAATAGAGTACACCTAGAAGTGTGTTAGTTTCATACATAAACTGGATATTATGCTTTGGCAATAACCTTTGCTTGGTGAAGATATTAAAACTTCATGGTTTGAACATATTTCTATACAACTGAATAAACAAAAGAATAGTGTTTATAATACTCACCAGAGGAAAGGTTTAATATCTCTTCATTATTAGGGATGTGTGACTTAAAGTATTCCTTCTGGTCTCCAAACAAACAAGACTTTTGGTCTTTCTGACATCCGTGGGTATTAGAATATGGCACTGAGGCTATAGCTGACTTACAGTAAGAATGATATTTTTTTCTGAAAATCTGCTTTTGTGGTAAGGGAAGTTTTGGGATCATTTTGTGACATTCTCGTGTTCTTCGTTTTTATTCACTGTCTGTGCCTTCAAAGCGAGCAACCAAAGAGACTAGGAGACTCTTCTTACAGACGACAGAGACCTATAGGGACTTTGCTCAGCTCTGCAGCCATACAGGGAAAAAAGGAGCTACAAGGCTTGGAGAATGGAGAACAAGTACAGAAGGAGAAGGGAAGTAGAGGGTGGTGTCGGTGCGGAACTGAGCACCGGTGCCTTGTAAGACGGTGCTTAAGGAGTCCCTGCTGCATTCCATTTGCCCTTTCTGTCATTGGCTGTGTCTCCGTTTTCCTTGCGGACTGGCTTTTCTCCATGGACGTGCACGCTGGGGCCATGGCTCATCCTCGGTTCCCTCCAATATGGTGGCTGTACGTCAGCCTCCTGAGAGCTGAGGAGCGAATGAATGACAGGAGTTCCTTGGTAGGTACTTCTCCTGGTAGATTTCACAGTGAGTGGACTACACTAGTTAATAAATATGAGCTACTAATACATGTTCTTTGTCCACTACAACTTTCCTTCCCTGTGCAGTTTTGAGGTTGCATTGCTAAGCCTGCAAGCTGATGAAATAGGATTTATAAGGAACACTAAACGGCACCTAGGACATTTTCAATATGATGCACTGAACTGACCATGGGGTGTTAATTAAACTCAAAATTCCTCAGCTCTCAAAGGGAGAACTAGCAGCAAAGACGAAAACTTCACAATTTGTCAATTGCTCATGATTGATCTAAAACTGTTCAATTCAATCAATTATAAAGGCAGGTACTTTATCCCCAGAATGTATAATCTATACTTCAGATACATTCCATCCTTAAATGGAGATACATTCCAACTTATTTTTTGTTTTAAAGAAGGCCCTGGAAAATACGTTTCAGGCTCCTGTTGGTTATGAATCTGCTCTCCACCCACACTCAGATAATTGTCTTTGTGAACACATATAATCTATTCTATGAATATGAATCCCTAATCTTAAGTCTATTAACTGGAGTAGGGAGCCTCACTCCTATTCTTGATACCATGTTTCCTTCAGATCCTCTGATGTTATCGTCTTTTCTAATGTAGGTCCCTATTTCCTCAGCCTTGGTCTTTGCTTAAAATGTCTTTCTATTGACAAAGCAGGAAAATTGGCAAGGGACCCCGACTTGGAATAGACATCCATGTTGTAAATACGACTTGGCCTCATCACTTCTTCCCCCTGACCCTGACTTTGCCCTTTGTGTACATGAGGAGTCCAGATTAGATCGTCCCCAGAATCCTAACCTCCCTCACTCCCATCACCGTTCTACCTGGAAAGCTCTACACAAACAGCTTGCTTGTTTCAGGAGTTTGCTATCCAAACTTTTCAACAATTGAATCTTTTCTGTCACTCTTTTGGGGGAAAAAAAATAAACCGTATTTCTTGGCAGTCGAGGGAAATATCTCAAAGACATCCTTAATTATTTCTTTGCCTCCTGTTGGGATGACAACTGTTGGGAGAGGAAACAGAACATAGTATGGATCTTATCAGAGGATATGAATTTGACTTCTCCCTCTTTACAACTCTGAGCAGGTTATAGGACCTTTACAGTTTGATTTCCACCCCCTCTCAAAATGTTGGAATAATGCTTTCTTTCAGAGCACTTTTTGGAAGAGCTAAAAGGAGGATGTGTGTCAAAAGAGTTTGCCACCCAAAAGCACATAACTAGCAATAACTGTTCTAGTCTTTGGCTTTATGGGCCATCCAAAAATATGATCATATCATTCCCTGGCTCCCCACCACCTTCAGGATGGTAAGTTCTTTCTTGTCATCTCCAGCCTCATCTCTCATATGTTCCCCTATCCAATAAGAAGCCTGCTCCCCAGCCATGGAGCCACCTGGCAGTCTTTGACTAGGTCATCCTCTTGTATACTTCAGAGACTTCCACATTCTTCTCTCTGCCTGGAGTATCCTTTCCAACTTTTTCCATCTGTTAAGTATTTCTGTCCCTTTTAGTTTGTAAGAATTTTGTAAGAAGATGTCCCTACCCCAAATTATTTTATTCAAAAACAACAATAGTACAACAAAATGTTACTGAGTTCAATGATGCATTAAGAGGGGCATACACCATGGTCAAGTAGTATTTGTTCCAGGGATGCAAGGATGGTTTGCCATTCACAAATCGATCACCATGATATGCCACATTAACAGAAGGAAGGACAAAAATCATACGATCATCTCAATAGATGCAGAAAAAGCATGTGACAAAATTCAACATCTATTTATGATGAAGACTCTCAACAAAGTAGGTATAGAATGAATGTGACTAAACATAATAAAGGCCATATATGACAAACCCACAGCTAACATTATACTCAATGGTGAAAAGCTGAAAGCTTTTCCTCTAAGAGCAGGAACAAGACCAGGATGCCACTCTCACTGCTTTTATTCAAGGTAGTATCAATTAGGCAAGAAAAAGAAATAAAGGGCTTTCAGATTGGAAAGCAAGAAGTAAAACTATCACTATTTGCAGATGACATGGTAGTACATAGAGAAAACCCTAAAGACTTCACCAAAAGCCTATTAGAACTAATAAATGAATTCAGAAAGTCACAGGATACAAATTTAATATACAGAGATTGGTTGTGTTTCTATACATTAATAATAAGCTATATGAAAAAGAAATTAAGAAGACAGTTCCATTTACAATTGCATCAAAAAGGAATAAATCTAATCAAGGAAGTGAAAGCCTTGTACTCTGAAAAGATACTGATGAAAGAAGTTGAAGAAAACACAAATAAATGGAAAGATATTCCATGCTCATGGAATGGAAGAATTAATGTCATTAAAATGTCCATACTATTCAGAGAAATGTAGAGATTCAGTGCAAACTCTATCAGAATACCAGTGACATTTTTCACAGAACTAGAACAAAGAATCTTAAAATTTGTATGTAACCACAAAAGACATGAATAGCTAAAATAATCTTCAGAAAGAAGAATAAAACTGAAGATATCACACTCCCTGATTTCACACCATACCACAGAGCTATAGTAATCAAGACAGTGTGGTACTGGCATGAAAACATTGATCAGTAGAACAGAATAGAGAGCCCAGAAGTAAACACACACATATATAGTCAATTAACCTATGACAAAGGAGCAAGAATATGCAATTGTGAAGACATTCACTTCAATAAATGACATTAGGAAAGCTGGACAGCTACATGCAAAAGAATGAAACTGGACTATTTTATACAAGTTACAAAAATATATTCAAAATGGATTAAATACTTGAATGTAAGACCTGAAGTCATAAAACTCTTACAAAACATAGGCAGTATGCTCTTTGCCATTGTTCCTAGCAATATATTTTTTGAACCGGTTTCCTCAGGCAGGTGCTACAAGAGCTGAAATAAATAAACAGGATTACATCAAACTAAAAAGCTTTTGGGCAAAGACACCATCAACAAAATGAAAAGGCAACCTACTGAATGGGAGAACATATTTGCAAATCATACATATGGTAAGAGGTTAATACCCAAATATGTAAAGAACTTACACAATTTAATATAAAAAACCCCAAATAACCCAATTAAAAAATGGGCAGATGAATTGAATAGACATTTTTCAAAGAAGACATGCAGATGGCCAACAGGCACATGAAAAGATGCTCAACATCATTAATCATCAGGAAAATGAAAATCAAAACTACAAAGCAATATCATCTCATGCCTGTCAGGTCAGCTATTATCAAAAAGACAAGAAATAACAAGGGTCGGTGAGGATATAGAGAAAAGTGAACCCTTGTGTACTGTCAGTGGGAATGTAAATTGGTGTAGCCACTGTGGATAACAGTGTTGTGGTTTCTCAAAAAATTAAAAATTGGACTATCATATGACCCAGCAATTCTACTTCTGTATATTTATCCAAAGAAAATGAAAATGCCAATCTGAAGAGATATAGGCACCCCTATATTCATTGCAACATTATTTACAAGTGCCAAGATACGGAAACAACGTAAGTGTCCATTGACAGATAAATAGATAAAGAAGATATAGTAACATACACAATGGAATATTACTCAGCTATAAAAAGAATGAAATCCTACCATTTGTGACAACATGGATGGACTTAGAGGGTATTTTTCTAAGTGATATAAGTCAGACAGAGAAAAATAAATACCATATGACTTCACTTATACACGAAATCTAAAACACAGCAATAGCAATAACAACAAAACAAAATAAAACAGAAAAAGACTCATAGATACAGAAAACAAACTGTTGGTTACCAGGGGGATGTTCGCTTGGGGGGGCATGTGAAATAGGTGAAGGGTAGTAAGAGGTACAGATTTCCAGTTATAAAATAAATTAATCATGGGGATGTAATATACTGCATAGGGAATATAGTCAATATATTGTAATAAAAGTTTTTATGGTGACAGGTGGTCATTAGAATTATCTTGTGGATCATTTCAGAGCATATAAAACACAAAATCTCTATGATATACACCTGAAACTAATAGATGGATATCAATTGCACTTAGATAATTTTTGAAAATTACAGATACAGTTGAATTCTCCTGGTCCCCTTCACTGACCAATTTCATTTCCTCCAGAAGAGCAAGCACCCTCCTCAGTTGGGAAATTATTAATACCTTGATTAGTTTTTTGATAAATGTCTAAATATGCATGTTACCATATTGTGTTGTGAAGCATTTTAAAATTTTTACATGTTTGTTTCTTCCAAAAGAAGTATTAGTACATTTCATTTTGGTACTGGCCCAGGATCTTCTGGGGATATTACCAAAATATAGATACATGCTTTTCTGAAATTAAAAAAAAAAAAGTAATAATTTTTAAAAATAAATACATCATGTCCCCAAAGGTTTTGGAAAAGGAATTTGTATTGGGATGTTTTTGAGATCAGTCCATTTGATTCATGAAGCTCTAGTGCATTAATTTTAATAGCTTTAACAGCTTGATAATATTACACTATATGGTATGGCTCCATTTTCTTATTCGGTCTCTGGTTGATGGACATCGAGGGTATTTCCAATTTTTCACAATTTCGAACAGAGCTACAATATGATTCTGGTACATGAATCCTTGTGCAATGAATAGGAATTTTCCAAAAGTAGAAGTGTTGATGCACAGGGTATATGCTTTTCTAGCTTTATTAGGTATCCAACGTAGACATGAACTGTTAGAGCATGAAAGATTCCTTTTCTGCACATGCTGGCAGGCATTTGGGATTTGTGGTCTAGGAAATGGTTAACAGTTGTATATTCTCCATGCATGCTCAAAATGAACATTTAATTTCTAATTTTGAGGATATAGGGTTCTATATATTTCATTGTTACCACACTCAGTGATTACATTGTTTAAATATTCTAGACTTTATTATAATTTTGTCCCTGAGACATCAGTTACTGAGGGCAGTGTATTTCTACTATGATGTTAGATTCTTCAGCTTTTTATTGCAATTCTGTTATTTCTGTTATATAATTTGAGGATGTATAGTTTGAATCTCAATACCTTCCGGATGCATTTTTGTTCATACTTTTGGACTTCAATTTATTTTCATAATGTAAAATAGCTACCCTGTATTTATTTTGGTCAATTTTGCCTAACATATTTTTTCCAGTTCTTTACTTCCAGGTTTAATAATTATGTTTCTCACTTACTAATCCAGTTTGAAAGCTTACTTTTTATCTGAAAAGTTAAATCCATTTACATTCATTTTAACTACTGGTCTATTTGGATTTATTTATAATTTCTTATTTTATATATTCTCTTTATTATGTTTTTCATTTGTCTTTCTGTCTTTCTACTGAATTGATGAAGTATTTCCTTTTCCTTTTCTCCCCCAATGAACTATAACTTAGCCATTCTATTACCATGCTTACATAGTCTCTCATACTTGACTTAATATAGTCAAAAGTTTGAATAAAATGATTCCTGACTTCTGGATAAAGAAAAAGTCCTTCATTTTAATCATTATTGTTTAACATTGTTTCTGTTTGTGTGTTCGTGTGTGTCTTTCTGACATACACCTTTAAGTTATTCTTTCAGCAAGATTTTGTTTCTCACAACTCTTAGTCTGAAAATGTCCTTTTCTTCACCTTCACATTTGCATGACAATTTAGCTGGTTACAGAACTCTTCTTGGGCTCCTTTCTCCAGCCATTTGAAGATATGACTACTTAGTCTCCTGTCTGCAATTGACTGTTTTTGTTCTTTTGATTATGCAGGTTATAATACACATGTCTTCCAGCTCACCAATTCTCTTCATCTTGTTTTAATCTGCTATTAAATTTATCCCTTGAGTTCTTAATTTAAAAATTTTCATTTTTACTTCTGTAATTTGTATTTCATTCCTTGATAACTTTTCTGTTATTTTACTGACCAACTGGTTCTTTGCTTTTTATTCTTTATTTTTCTCAGTAAAATGCTTAGTTTTTGGCTTTTATTAGGTTGCTTTTTACTTAATTTCTTTGATATTTCCTGTTCTGTGGCAAAGATGCCACTTCCCAATAATACTGAAATGCTTACTCGTTTGTTTGATCTCACATTACACATATACTGTACTCTTAGAATAATAAGTTCTGTTCAAGTCCAACAGCCTAATACTAAGAAGCATAAGATTTTACTGACAGCCATATTTATTTCTTTATCTTTTCCACTTTATTTTAAAGTTTTTATATGTATTACATCCATATACTCAGATTAGTATCCAGGCAATATTGCAGTTTTGCATTCAACATTCCTTCATATTGTAAATAATTCAAATGGACAAAAGTACTCTGTTATATATACCCAAGTATTTACCATTTCTGCAGTCCAAGTTGCCCTTTGTTATTAATCATTTTCTGTCACTCTAAACATTCCTTTAACAGTTCTTCTAAAGTTTATTTGCTGGTGACAAATTCTCTTAGTACCTTTTTTTAATGAGACTGTCCCTATTCTGTCCTTATTCCTGGTAGTTATTTTTGTTAAATAAAAAATTCTAGATAGATAGTTTTTTTTCAACAACTTTAAACTGTTGTTCTACTGTTTTCTGTTTCCAGCATAATTACTGAGTGTGACATAATCAAGTATATAGAAACCTGTTCCCTCAAAATTTGAGATTAAAAGTTGTTCCATGATTTTTGATGGAAAATCCATTGTCATTTTGATTTATTTTCTTTTATATGTACTTACTTTTCTCTATCTGCTATAAAGATTTTTTTGTAATTTATCTTCAGTTTTCAGAATTTTAAAACATATTTCTGGAGATGGTTTTCTTTTAGTTCACCTAGTTTGGGTTTTGCCGAACTTCCTGAATCTATAAATGTATGTCTCAAAATTGAGGAAGATTTTAGCCATTGTCTCCTCAACAATTTACTTCTATATCTATTTCTTTGTCTTCTAGGATTTCACTGGTATGAAATTAAATCTTTTAAACTTCCCCAGGGGTCCCTGAGTTTCTGCTCATTTTAAAAAAATCTCTCCATCCTTCAGATTATCTAATTTCTTTTCATCTTCAAGAACATTGATTCTTTCCTATTTCATCTCCATTCTGCTACTGAGATCATCCAGCGAATTCTTTTCTTTTTTCAACTTTTTTTATTATATAGTTATATATAATAGTATATAGTTGTATACAATATTATATTGGTTCCAAGTATACAACATAGTGTTTCAACAGTTACCTACATTATTAAATGTTCACCCCAATAAGTGTAGTTACTGTCAACAAAGAAAGCTATAACAGTATTATTGGCTATATTCTCTATGCTGTACTTTCATCTGTGTGACTAATTTATATTATAATTGATATTTTGTGCCTCTTTATCTCCTTCACTGATTTCACTCACTCACCCAGCTCCTCCCCCATGGTAACCACCTACCTTTTCTTTGTGCCCATGAGTCTATTTCTATTTTGTTTGTTTTGTTTTATTTACTTATTTTTAAATTCCACATATAAGCAAAATCATATGGCATTGCTTTAATTATTTTATTTTCTATACTGAATTTATCACATCTAAAATTTCTATTATGTTCATTCTTATCATTTCTATGTCTCTACTCAGAACTTTAATCTTAACATTTGTTTCAGAAGTGTTTGCCTTGACTTCGGGGATGATTTTATGATAGCTGCTTAAAGGTTTTGTCTGATAATCCCAACATCTGGTTGATCTTGCTGTGGAATCTGGTATCTGTCTTAGCCCTTTGGGATTCATGAGATTTTCCTGTTTTGTTTATATATATAAGTATTTAAAAAGTAATTTTGGTTTGTATCCTGGACATTTTGAATATTACTTTGTGAGCCCCTGGGTTCTGTTAAAATTCCCCAGAGAACACTGACTTTTGTTTTAATAGACAATCAACCTGATTAGGCTGACACTGCAAGTTCTCTCTTACTTTCTGTGGCTGATGGTTCTAAAGTCAATTAAGCTTTCAAAGTCTTTGCTCTGCTGTTTGCATCTGCCTGCACATGTACCACCCAGGGGTAAGTCTGGGATTTAGTCTATGGTTTATTTCATGGTCCGGTTCCTAAAATATTTTCTGTGTTTCTTCAACTCTGTTCCCCTTTATGTGACTCAAGAGTAAATCTTGGGCTCCTGTAAGTTCATAAATAGAAAGTGAGGGCCCGTTCTCATACCTCTCCTCCCTATATTTTCCTTGACACTGACTTCCAGAGGTCACTTTTCCCAGCCCTTCTGGCCAGGACAGGATTCTCTCTACATGTTTGCTCTCCCAGGCTGTCGGTTAACTCCATGCAAGTGGGGCCACCTTTAGTGCAACATGGTGAGAAAAAAAAAGAAAAATTCTCTCCAATAAAATGGGTCCTATTTCGTAGCAACCCCTTCACAAAGAGGAGAGTCTTCTTTAGGGCTTTAAATGTCTGTGACTCTGCTACCATGGCAGTTGAGTTCTGCTATTAGGGTTGCCCTGAGAAAATGATTGGGAGAGAAAAAATACATTGTTTTTAAATGGTGAGGCAGAAATTCCCCCATACTCTGCACCATGTAGGGTTTACTCTCTCCCTTTTCTGGCTAGAAATAGAAAATTTCTTCAGGAGTTCTTTCCACATACACTGTACACTTGGTGATTTGATCCATCTTTGAATTAAAGTTGTGAGTTAGAAAAGGGGGAGAAGAAAGCCCTGCGAATATCATTCTTATAAAGGAAAGTTATTCACATGTTTCCTCCAGTTTTACAACACCCCTGTTTTTGTTTAGTTTTCAGAACCCTCAGGTAGTTTCAGTTAGTATTTTGCTAAAAAAATGTCGTTGTTATTAGACCATAGATGACTCACTCCTTCTTGGTGAACACAGGAATTAAAACACACAGAAAAAAAAAAAATCCTTTTATTTTATGTTGAGGAATTGCTTTGAGAGGCTTTGATGTAATTTTGCTTTTAAACACATAAAACATTGATTTGATTCCAAAGCAAAAATTACAAAACAGTATCGTTATAGGGTTGAACTGCGTCCCGTCAAAATCCATTTGTTAAACTCCTACCCACAGTAGCTCAGAAAGTAACTGTATCCAGAGACGGGACCTTTAAAGATGTGACTAAGTTAAAATGAGGTCATTACCCAATCCAAGCTGAATGGTGTTAAGAGGAGATGTGGACATCCAGAAAGACACTAAGGGCGTGCACACCCAGAAAAAATATGATGTGAAGAGGCAGCAAGAAGGTGGCCATCTGTAAGGAGTGAAGCTTCAGAAGAAACCAACCTGCTGTCATCTCTTAATCTTGGACTTCTAGCCCCCAGAGCTGGGACACAATGAATTTCCATTGTTTAAGCCCCCCAGTCCACGCTACTTTGTTATGACAGTGCTCCCAAGGTGACAGGATTGCATTGTGTTATTTTCTTTCTCTCCTGTCCATTCTCCATGTTTAGTATTTACTATCTTTCCACATGCCATAACCTTCCCCAAGATTTGTCTCTGCAACAACACCTGAAATTTGGCAATTTTGTGTCTATTTGTATAGCTGAAGACGCTCACAGAGCTGGTGAGCAGCATGGCTGGCCTCTGCCACGTGGCTACACAGCCCAAACGCCTCCTGCCGCATCACATGGCTGAGTTAAACTCACATGCAAGTATGGAGAAGAGGGTAAACGTACAGGCATGAAATTCCCTAGGTTCTCATTTAACTGCAGCTCAGTGGCTGAAGAGTAATGAAAAAAATGTCATTTTAATTTACCAATTTATTTTTTTTCCTTTAAACTTATTGTTCAGGCCGTCAGGGTAGTGCCGATCCGTTCCTGAAAAATTTCGACAAACTCCAAGCGCCATTCAGAAACATGAAGGGCTCTCAGGGGGACCTGCTTTTTCTGAACGTTAATACAAAGCCATTCTGTACAATACAATACGATTTGATTTTGTATGGCACCCCGTTCACGCAGGCACTCCAATGGAAGCTCACGCATCCTGCTTTTAATCATATTTGAGTGATTTAATTTCAAACACACAACCACTTTTGCCTAATGCAACCTGAATTTGAAGAAATATTCCTTCGTGACAGTTGAGTGAGAAGTGACAAGGGTTTTATTCTGACTCTGACTCAATAGACCACCTTTTGCCTCTGATGAGGGTGTATAAATACCACCTAGGGGAGTGTGAATGATGGGTGGTATGGGGTTTTCCATTTTCCCTCCATATGAAGCACTTGTGTGTAAAATTATAGTATTGAATAACGACAAAAACTACTAAAAAGCCTTAGTTTTTAATTTTTTCCTTTCCTTGAAAAAAAAAACTCCTGTTTACCTACTGATAATAGAAAAGCAGCTTGGTAAAGTAGAGTAAACAGTAGGTTGAGATTTTTGGCCTTTGCCCCAAACTTTGCCAACTTAACCGACCACCTTTGTGCCTTTGGGCAAAGTCACCTCCCTTATATTCAGTTTGCATGTCCCTGGAGAAGCAGAAGTTCCACACTTTGGAGTATGCCTTCTCTGTTCTATTTATTAACAAAATTTCCAAAATATAAAAAAAAAAAGTTCGGCTCCTTCTTCCTAGGCTTGGTCTTTGAGTACTTATGATAATTCACTGATCTATAACCACTTAGGTTACTGATACTCAAAAGCTCCTATCTGAACAGATCTTTACAAGCTAAAATTAATGTTTGGGGATGGGAGGCATTGAAACTGGTCGGAAGACTAGGAGAATCACAAAGAAATTGGTAACAGAAAGCAAGATTAGGGCTTCCTTACACTGATAGTTTGACTTTTTGCTAATAGGTGACCAAGAAGACAAAGTGATTAACAGTGAGGCAGCCTCTTAACAGGCAGACGTTCCTGTGAACCTAGAGCATGAATCATGCAGATAGGAAGTAGCACAGCCAGTATTTGGCCGTAACTGGCCTTGCTCTAGCATAAGCCTGTTTAGCCACAGTGCTATTCCACCTCGCAATTTAAGCTAGAAACTTTCAGCTTCTTTTCACACCACTGAGTTCTTTTAGTGACACTGCACCACAAGACTGGAGAAGCGGCAGAACTTCTTGTGAGTAATACATCCCCATGCAGCCATGGCATCTATCCATAGAGGTGAGCTGTGGGCATGAAAATGGTCTGAAGTTGGGCTCTCAAATTCAGAGAACAATAACTATTGGTTATATTTATCCTACAAAATATCTATGACTTCTGTTTGACTATCTACTTGGTGTTCTACTTCCTTGCCATCCTAACTCCGTTACTATGGAGTGAGACACCAGGTGATGACCCTGGTTCCTTAAGTGAAGCAGATAATCAATTCCCTTAATTAGCATCTAAAAGGAGAAGACTTTCCAGGTCCTGTCAGCACCCTGTCCATGCCCATCCCTCACCTAGTCTCAGTCTGTGCCTGCTGGCGTGAGTCCTAGACTAGATCCTGACCCTTGGATTAAGCAAGCTATTATGGCTCCATGGCCAGACATGTTCATGCTTGCTTTCACAGGCTTTGATCTTTAGCACGTTCTATGGTCTGTGGTTCAAACTCAATTCTGGTTCATTTAGATTCTGGCTGCTTTGAGCCAAATGCCAACATCCCAAGTCAGGCTTAGCAAATCAAAACCCGACCCAATTTCCTCTGCCTCTGATCCCTAGAAATAGAGTTTCCTTAGATAATACCTCTTTACTATGTCCTAATAATTCCGAGAACTAATCCTAAATCTTTGAGGGGAAAGTTAATAACACTGGCTACCACTGGTGAACTGTATGTTTTGTTTTTCCCATACAAACAACCGACACTTCAATTCTCCAACACCAACTGGGTGTCTGATAATTCAGTTCAGTTCTAACCCTAACTACCTAAAGTTAATGCAGATCGCACAGGTTAAGGACTCAGTCCCACAGGACTGCTCCTCACTTCAAATAGCAACTTCAGTTGGGGTCCCCAGGTAACCCACACTTCCACCTGACAGCTATAAACTTGGGAGTTTGTACATTTCCTTATACAGGTACTGTAATTCTCCAGGACAATTCAGGAGCGCAGTTAGGATTACTGGTTTATTGTAATAGATACATGTCAAGAAGTGCCAACTAGAAGAGATGCATAGGACCATCATATACTGGGCAGTGTAGTGTAGGGTTTCCTTGCCCTCCTAGGGTGCACCACCCTCCCAACAAATCTGTATGTTCACCAACCCAGAAGCTCCCTGAACCTCATCCTTTGGAGGTTTTTATGGAGGTTTCAGTACATAAGCATTATTGATTTAGTCATTGGCCATTGGTGATCTGAATCTCCAGCTCCTTTTCCCTCCCAAGGGAGGCCAAGAGGTAGGGCTGACAGTTCCAATCCTCCAATCACGTCTTATTCTTTCTGTGGACCAGCCCCCATCTTGAAGCTATGTAGTTCCCCTCCACCGTGAGTCATCCCATTAGAATACAGAAGCCACTCAGGAGGGTTTTAGCGACCTTGTAGCAGAAACTGAGTATGAAGAAACCAATTTTTCTTTTTCTTTTTTTATTATACTGCAGGTACCTAATAAAAATTTGAACCCGTGGTAAATTCAACCCGGCCAAGATTCCAGAGTGGTTTGTCAGTGGACAGAGACAAAACCCTTCTCCAACTAGCAGGACCCTGGGGTTATACGAACTAACAAAAGGCTCGGCTGAAGGCCGAGCACAGCCCTGGGAAACACAGATCCTGTCAGTCACCAAGATTTCCTGAGTACCTTTTATGTGCCAGGTTCTTGCTGAAGCTGTGAGACTCACCAGGGAACAAGAATCTGTCCTCCAGCCGCTGTGCTGTGTGGTGCAGGAGGCAGGCTGTGTCTTCAGGATACCCGAGGAGACTCCTTCTAGCTGCAGAAAGAGAGGCTGAGAGGAACAAGAGTCATAGGGAAGTACCCAGAAGGGAAGAAGAAAGTAGTAAATCCATTAATGGGACCTAGTGGGGAGAGAAAGGAGGTGAGTGACCCGCTCTGTGGGATTTGGAACACCAAGACATGGGTCTCAGTCTACCGGAGAGGCCAAGCCACAGGACGTCTGCAAGACCTTGACACACCCCTGAGGAAAACTGCTACCCTTTAATGCCACTCCTGAGGGAAAGGACACCAGCTCCACCATCCGACCAAATTTCCATCCTCTCCCTGTTCTCACATCACTACAGGTATGCTGGCCTGTGAGATGTTGTAACAAGCCAAACACCTTCTTGACGCAGATCATTTGCACCTGAGGTTCCCTTCCAGTACTGCTCCTTTCAGCACTCGGCGGCTCACTCCCACGCCGCGTCTAGATCTTGACTCAAGCATAGCCCAGAGTGGTGTGCCCTGCCTGCCACGTATCACATCTTCCCTCCTCCCACACACGGCCTCGCTTCTACCTTTCACCCTGACTCCCTTTTCCTATTACAACCTGATTTATATCTACTTGGACCTTCTCCCCCTTTCTAAGAAAACTTTACTTGGAAAGTTCTTTGGTCATTTTATTCATGACCTGAGTTTAGAACAGCGTCTAGCACAAAGTATGTACCTAATGATTTGTTAGGTGACAGCTGTTTGAATGTGTACAGGTAGTTGTATTCTGTGCTACGTGACCGAGGAACTCTGGTCAAAGACGAATGGGCTAAAGAAAGAACGGTGGCATATATGTATTTATATATATATATATATAAATAAAGGAGGAGTAGCAATGTATAGGGTGGCTGGTAGCCTAAGAGCTTGGCTACACGAGAACTATGCACCCAGCAGATATTTTGTCTTTGGGATTAGAATGTAAAGCGCTGAGACAGAGGCAGCTGGGACAGGAATTATTTGTAGGAAGATACTTTCTAAGGTCCCATTAGAGTATGGGTGAACAAGTGTATTCTGTTGAGGGCGTAAAAGAATACCCGAGAAGTATTATTTCTTCCAAGCATTGGGTCATGAGGCCCCCTACATAGTGTGGTTCCTGTTCTCCCCAGCTGTTTTTTGAAATTCCCCAGAGCTTGGACAAGTGGCTGAGAATCCAGTTTCCTTTTGTACATGTGTCTCCCTGCACCCAACTCTCCATGCTTTGAGTACAGTGAGCATCTCTTGTTTTTTGGGAGCAAAAAATCCTAATAACATCATACTTTCTGTGGGTTTTCAGGACTGGTGATGCTGAGATATGTTTGGATTATAGAGAGTAGAGAAGGAGAGACTCAGTGAAAGAGGGAAGAAGTCTAAAATAGAGGGAAGGAAGCTAGTGACTATCCCTCGAGGAACTAGAATACACTATTAATTACACAAGTGTAAATGATCACATTTGATTAATATATATATGCAGTGAGGATGCTTCTGGATTAAAAAAGCTATAAACTGGATTAAATAATAAAGGAATTGATCTCATGTACAGGAAGTCCTAGTCTAGTGTGGATATACAGCAGGATGAAGGACGGAGCTTCAACTCTCTCCTGCTTTTGCCCCCTTTTGGTGTAACAGGGTGGTTTCCCCTATCCATGGCTATGTGATGGATGCTAGAATCGGAGAGAGCACACTTTCAAGGAGCAGAGTGAGAGGCTACTTCCCGATGTCACACCAACCTATAACCGACCCTGAACTCTGTGGGAGCCTGGGTTCCTGTCCTCCTTGCTCTCCAGGGGGACAAGATGACCATTGCTGACTGTGATTATTCTAGTCCCCCTTGTGGGTCTGGAAGTCTTTACCCCACACCTCTGCACTGAGTCACAAGAGCTGCATAGGGTCGAGTCGGACACCTGAATCAAAGACAGATTCCTTAGGGAGAAGGAAGTAAGGAATGACTGTATCATCACCATTTCACAGATGAGAAAACTGAAATTCAGGCAGATTAAGTATCACATTCACACAATACTGACTGATCACACAGTTCAGGGGCAGATTGAAATTCGTACCCATGTTGGTCTATCCAAAAGCCTGTGTCTATTGCATAAGGGATCAAGGAGGCAGGGGGTGGGGTGGGCAGCAGAAGAGAAGGTGGGAATGAAAGAGGGAAAAATAGATAGGAAACAGAGGGAAAGCAAGAAGTAAGGAAGCCAGAAGATTCCTCCCCAGCAGGCCTTGCTAATGCATGAGGGCCAGCTTAAGAACCAACTGTCACCATGTGGTTTTCCAGTTCATTACTCCTTGGCACCAGCTAGTTCTCATTTGTGAGAAGAAAACAATGACTTTAAACCACTCATAAAGATTCTTGGACATCAACAGAGGCTTCCCCAAACATAATTTCATTACATTTGGAGAAAAGTGAATCTGCTTTCTTCAGAGACAGTTTTGCTTCCAGATATATTAATTTACAAATGAACAGAAAACAAGTGTCCTGCGGTTGGCTGAACTACAGATATCAGAGGAAGAAAATAGCTGAAGTCATTCAACTAAAGTCAAATGTAACACAGATTTTCATGCCTGAGTTTTAAAGAGGCTTCTTGATTTATGATTTCATTCTGAAGAGGGACCTCTTAGCACCCAAGAATAGAAATATTTTAAAAGAGAGGAAAGGTTCCTGCTGTCCTACGGAACAACATGGCCTGTTCCTTTCTGCTGTGATATCCCCATTACCTGGGAATCATGGGTCAGGACTGAGTTTAGGTTTGGACTGGGTAGGAGGATCCTGACCGCTACAGCACCAGGCCCTAAGGGTGGTGTTGCACGGGTGTGAGCACGCGCACCTGGCCAGACCTCAGGTCTTACTCATTTGAGTATTCTCAAAGGCAGGTGATTTGCCTGTTTTGGGAAGAGTCTTTCCATGTGACTAGGATTGCAGGAGCTAGGGTTTCCCAGGAAGGATTCCAAAAGGGGCTGGGTAGGTGTCTATAGCCCTCAATAATTAGGACAAGTTTCCAGGAAGATCCCAAAGGAAAATGATGCTCCCCCAAAAGCTGCTTCAGAAGGCCTGTGCCCTGAGTCAGCAGGGTGAAGAATGGTCACTACCCATCATGTCCAGCGTCCAAACTCCTGTCAGACCAGTGCACTCAGCTTTCCTTCCAAACTCATCAGCATTTGAGTGCTAATCATAGATTTCATTGGCTCAGTCACGTGCTCCAGTTCCTCCAGCTGTAAAAGAGACACCACACCTAACTCATGGCATCGCTGTGCCTAGCATGGTTGTGAGGGTTAGAAAAATGAATGTAAGCAAAGAACTTAGAAAGTTCCATGACACATAGAAAATCCAGAAAAACCACAAAAATAGCAATTAATGTAATTATTAATAACTACAACACCTGTGTTTTAACCTGTTTGCGATGCCATAAATAAAATACTATGGAGTAAGCAACAGAAATTTATTCTCCCAGTTCTGAAGGCTGGAAATCAAATCCAGCGTTGGCTGATTCAGTTTTGGGTCAGGGATCTCTGGCTTGCCAATGGTTACTTTCTTGTTTTGTCTTCTGGTGGTGCACACAGAGAGAGAGGGAGGCAGAGAGAGAAAGCTCTCTGGTATCTGTTTTTACAAGGATGGTAATCCTATCAGACCAGGGCCCTGGAATCATGAACTCATCTTCCAAAAGCCCCACTCCCAATACACTGGGGGTTAGGGTTTTAACATATGATTTTCGGGAGTATCCGAACCTTCGGTCCATGACATCCTATACAGATCAAGGAGCCTGAATATTCCATGGCCCTGAGACTATTTAGGGTTTCTTAGGCTTCCAAAAGTGATTAGCATGGTGAAATGGTATAAAAACAGGAAGAAATACTCACATCTAAGAGGGTACATCTGAGCCTGTTACTACAGAGTTCCTTTTAGTGGTTTGTCAAAGTTATCATGCTAAGGACATCAGAGCAGTTGCAGATCCACATTACAGATTCTTTAAGTACCACTGCCCAGAAGAAATTTTGAACAGAGGCTTCTTCCTCTGGTAATCCCTGTAGCTTGTTCTTGAACGGCCTCAAGGATATGTCCTGCTTAAATTGCTCTCTGCCTCATTTTATTGGCCAGGTTGGACTCACTCAAAGTAGAAAGTAGGACTGGAATATAGAGTCATATTTGTTGTGGAAATTACCCCCTCCCAGGACCCTTGCCATGTTCTTCCCTTTCCCTATTATTTTCATTCATAAGTTATTTTCTCCAAGTAACAAAAACCCATTTCCAATTCATTTTAATTACCTGATACTTGGTTTACCACTCCAACTTTGGTATTGATGGTCAACATTACTAATATTTCCCAAAAATGTTTCCCACAGAATACTAAAGAAGTCTCAACATTGTTTAACACAGAGCTCTAACTTCTAATTAGTTATGTTGGAGGCCTGGAGACAACAAAATTATATCTTTAACGTGCTGAAAAAGGTTGTCAACTCAGAATACTATATCCAGTAAAAATACCTTCAAAAGTGAAAGTATAATTAAGATATTTCATATTTTTGAAAACTTGAGTAAATTCATCACTAGCAAACTAACAGTAAGAAGCACTCAAGCTGTGTATGAAAATATCAGGTGAAAATTCTGATTTACACAAAGTAAGGGAGAGTGTCAGATGTAATATATATTCTGGCAAAATAAAACTGAAAAATTTAAATGCATTTTTAATATCTCCAATAAATAATTGAATGCTTAAAGCCAAAAAAATTGTGACATTTATATCATAGGTAGAAGTAAAATGTATGACAACAACAGCATAACAATGTGAAAATACATTCTAAGCATGCCATTGTATGGTTCTTACTTTATATTTAAAATGATGCAATATTTTTAAGTAGACTAGGTAGGTCATTGAAACAACAATTAAAATAGTAAAACAATAAAGAAAAGACAAAGCCAGTAGATTTTACCTAAGAAAGAATCATCACAAATACTCAATTAATCCAAAAAAATGGGAAAGAAAAGGAAATAAGGAACAAATTGTAGAAATGGAAAATGAATACCAAGTGAGTATTCAAATCTAATCATGCTGATAATTACATTAAATGGTCTAAATGTGTCAAATAAAAGGTAAATATTTTCATAACGGATAAAAATGTAAGAAACAACTATATATTTACAAAGAAACCCTTCAAATATAGACATTAATTAAATATAGAAACAAATGCAAATAAAAGAAATATTAGAATGTGTGAGCACAGCTAAAGTAGTGCTCAGAGGAAAATGTAGAGTTAAATTCTTGTTTTACAAATAAAGCTTAAAAGCAATTATGTAAGTTCCTATTTTAAGAACTAGACAAGAAGAGAAACTAAACCAAAGACAGTAAAAAATAAAACCTGATGCTTGATATCCAGTTTAAGAAAATAAAAGGGAAGGCAGAGATTACCAATCAGAAATATAAGGTAAACATTGTTCTATAATCTGCAGTTCTGTGAACATCAAGAGAATAATAAAATTCAATGAGCAACTTTATTAAACAATAAATTTGACAACTTTGAAGACGTGAACAATTTTGAAATATGGAAACCATCAAATCTTATAAAAGAAGGAATAGATAAGTTGGGTAGCCCTACATTTGTTAAATACATTGAATAATACTTCAAATTTTCCCACAAAGAAAATTCCAGACTCAGATTGTTTCATGGGTGAATTTTACCAAGTGTTCAACTCGCAATTAACAACTCTACACACACTCTCTCAGAAAACACAAGAGAAGCAAGCATTTCCAAATACATTTTATTAGCTCAGAATTTCTCTGATAAAAGAGGTCAACTATATTACCAAACAGAAGTCAATAACTCTCATAAACAAAGATGCAGGAATCACAACAATTTTTTTTTTTTGCAAATCAAATCTAACAATATCTAAAAAACAAAAAGATAATACAATATGAACAAGAGGAATTTATCTTAAGAATGCAAGGTTGGCTTAACATGTGAAAATCAATTAATGAAATTTACCGTATTCACACACTAAGAGTGAAAAATTATTTGATTATCCTCAATAGCTGGAGAAAAGAGCATTTAACTGATAAAGCTGTTAGGAGGATTGAAAGAGGTCTTTGTAAAGTGCTCAGCATGGGGTCAGGCACAGAAGAGGGAGCCAGTACATGAAACAGTAAGAATGTGTTAAAAGATAAAATACCAAAAAATAATGGAAATCCCATAACTCAAGTGCTGAAAGACCTCTCATCCTAACGACACTCTTGGCACCCCTTCCCTCCATGCAGAACCCCACAGTCACACACACATGACACACACCCCTACCCACCTGCTCTGTGCAGAGTTCAGCTAGTTATAACTAGACTCTGAATAACTGGATTCTTGTCATCATAGGCTTATGGGTTGAAATGCAAATCTGTCTAAGGAAGAATCTTATCATTATTAGGCCTGTCTGTAAGAGAATGGATTCCTCAGTAAAGAGTGTCTAATCAAAAGAGGTATTAAATGAGAGAAGACTTAATACATTTTAAAGTTTTGCTTCTTAATGTTGGCAGAGGACGTGTGCATGAATTTTGGTTCACATGCTCTACCCATGTGTATTTGCATGGGGCGGCTTAGCCGAGAGCTGCCATTCAAATTAATGGCAATAAGTATCAGGAACCTAGACCATAGTGCACACTCTCTCGGCACTACACATGCTGTAATGAAACCCCTTTGTATGTCAAGCCCTGTGCCGGAATTCAGACCGCTGAGAATACAGACATAGCAAGATATAATTACCGTACAGAGTGAACAAGGTTGTGTGAAATATGAAGACAATTCTGCAAGTGCAATGAGGAACTGTCTGCATAATTATGAAGTAAAATCTAAAATTAAAAACAAAGTTCAATTTTATTTGATTATTAAATTTGAAAGATTACCATGGTGCTTGAGAAGTACTCTGGAATGTTTATATTTGGTACAAGTGGAAATACAGATTTGAGATGTTAAGCCTCGTGGAGGTAATGATGGAAAAAGAACAAACTTTGAAGCTAAAAAGATTTTGGTTTGAGTACTGACTGCACCTTTATCAGTGTGACCTCAGATAATTGAGATACATACTCTGTGCCTCAGATACGTAATCTGTTAAATGGGAATAATCCAACCCCTCTTACCATGTTGGTTACGAGGGTTACATGCAAGATCATATAGCACAGGACCAGACACAGTGGGATAAATGCCTCATCTCCCATGATGTGACATGGGTCATATAGCATTTAGACTGCCTTGAGTGCCAATAACAGAATAACCTAAGAGAGGCTTCAACAATCAAAACATTTTTGTCATCTCATAGAACGAAAAGTCCAAAACTAACAATAGAGTTGATAGACTCCGCAATTCAATGACTTCAGCAAGACCCCAGCTTTTTCTGTGTTTCTGCTCTGTCGTCCTCAGCTGGTTGGTTTCATGTTCTTCTGCCTTCCAAGATGGTGGTGGTGTCCCCACATGCCATGTCCTTATCCAAGGACATCCAAGAAGAAGCAGATTTCCTTCTTTGTATCTGATATATGTTTTCTTATAACGTACCGGCTCCTGAGTGTTTTGGTCTCAGGATTCCAAAGAGCATTTGTTTATGTGATTTATACACATATGTCAACATGCACTGAATTAGAAATTAAAATTGATAATTTAAAATATTTACTCTACAAATAACAAAAACAAACCCATTGCAGGCTAAAGAAAGTAGCATTCTAATGAAAACCATATTTTCTAAACCAAAAACTATAGTTGTTTTTTTAATTTGAAAAATAGTGAGAAGTGGCATTGTTTTTCTTTCTTTCTTTTTTTAAGTCTCTTTATTATCTGGCTCAATAGAACATAGCCAGATTCTCATACCAGCTTTGGCATGCAAGCTCTGGGGTATCTGTTTTGATCAAAATATATGACAAAAATCTGGCCTTACACAGACACGGAAGTGAGAAAAGGAGGAGTGTTTTACTAGTCTTTTCAGATAATTTCAGGTATTTTTATTTTCTATCCCCAAACTTGACAAATAGTAGTTTCTTAAAGTTAGTGGCAGTGTGGAGAATCCGCAACCAGACTGGTGGACTTTCATACTTTGGTTCATTATCTCTTTTTCACTGTGAGTGGACATTTTACTCATGCCGCCTCTTATAACATCATACATTGGTTATCCAGTATTTAAAAACAAGTCACCACTCATCTCATCAGAAAAAGTCTTTAATGACCAAGAAGCTGTCAAGGTCATAGTCCAAGGTCCGAGTTTTTAAACAATTCCACTTTTTTCTTAAAAGTTCAGATTTTGTCGTTAGTGACAAACATTATCAATCGTTTTCCTTTGAGGTGGGAGACTTCCTTTCTTCATTTTCACAGAGATGTCTGCCAAATGCCCGTGGGAAATGCAGCTGGTTCGGTTTGTCGCTCAGCCCCACGTGCACCGAGCACATGGACATATAGCAGAAAGGCCCTATCCATACTTCTCATGCTGTCACACAGGAAATTAAAATAATTGTACTTAATGGTTGCAATTCAATACAATTTATATTTTTTACTGCTTCATCAAGAATATGCTTAAGGGAAACTGGTTCTTTCCCTTTTTCTTTTTCTCTTCTTATGTGTGTGACAGTGAGTACAATCCGCTGCCTCGGTGCAAACGATGCCACCTGTAGTTTTCCTCCATCACTTTGGCGTCTCAATGCACACATATCAACACAGTGACAAGGAGAAATAACATCTTAGTATTATTATGAAAATAATTGTGCCATCTTTGAGTCTAGGAAAATTCACACTCTGAGAGCTACTGCGTATTTTAATAAGTACGAAAAAGAGCTTGAGTTAGCAAACCTAACATTGGAAATAAAATTTATAGTAAAAGGTTGATTGAATAAATCTCATTAAACCATTCCCTTTCTGGTATCATTTAGCATAAGACTGGATGTTTAAAAATTATAACAATTATTTTTATTTGTTAGAATGGTAAGTTTTTATTATAGAAATTCAGACATTAAAAACCTAAAGATAAAACAATAAAGGATAATCCTCCTAGTTAGAGATAAATCATGTAAATATTTTAGAGAACTCCTTCTTTTCTTTCCTTGCATGTATACTATTTTGCACTTTGCCTTTTTCTTTTTTTTTTTTTACTTAACATTGTCTCATGAACATTTTTTCATATCATTAAATATTGATGGGCGACATCACTCTAAATTATTCAGTTCCCCTTCTGACAGGACATCACATTCTGCCTGCAGTGCAGTGGTGCCGGGCTGCTTGGTTGAGACCGTTTTGAAAACTGGTGGCCTTGCATTTTAGGAATTCTTCCTTGTGATGATGATATTTAGTGATCCAGGGGCCACCCGGAGTCTTGTGGTCTTTACACAGTGGCTGGTTACTCATGGGCATCCTGTGGCCCAGCTGCATGTCCTTCTCTTTGATTTTTTTTCCTCGCAATTCCTATGGCCACCGCTAGGTCCCCTTACACCTCCCTGGCTGGGCAAGACATCCTCCAGACCTTTTGGACACTGGCTTCTCCTTCCTGATAGTCCAATATTGATATAAACCATCCCCTTTAAATGGTATGTTCTCCTCATTAGCCACTGAATCTTGAATTTTCATGCTTCCCTTTAGCAACTATTGCAAACCTAAGCATCATAGCCTACACTCAAGGGCTCTCCATCTGCCTCCACCCTTGATTCTTGGTTCCCTCTTCGCTTAGCCTCCCACCTCCATCCTGTCTCAGAAGTGACCACAGAGGACATTGCAACAGATTGTGTTTTCCAAAAATAACCACAACATTTCCTATTCTATACCTTCTTCTAGAAACCTCGTATTTCCCCACCAAAATGTGGAAAAAAACATTTTCCCTCCCCTTCAAAATGTGTGGGACTTTGCAGCTATCTTGAATGGTGTGGGAGTGCCACGGTATGGTTTCTGAGGCTGAGTTTGAAAGGAGTGACAGCTCCCACCTGGTTCTCTTTGGACATCCACCTTTGGAAGGCCTGGCCCACCTCTGAGAAGGGGGGCTACCTTGAAGCCACCTTGGTGGAGAGACCACATAGATGTAGCGGGACAATGAGCTGCCCAAGAGCCTCAGGCACCCCCTGCTGGAGTCTTCCAGGCCAGGTATGTGAGTGAGCAAGCCTTCCGAGGATCACAGTTCAAGACACTGAATTGACCCAGATGACACTGAGTGGAACAGACACGGTGACCCTGCCGAGCCCTGCCCTAGGCGCAGATTCATGAGCAAACTAAATGCTGTTGTTGCGGGAAGCCATGAGATTTGGAACTGTTTTTAATGTGGCAATGGAGAACCAGAACACACATCCTGCCATTACTCTACAGGAGATAAGCTTCCCTCCTTTACAGTGATCTGAGCTCCACTCAGCCTTGAATACTCAGGCGGCACGCTCACCTCACACCATCCGCAACCTCTCTGTTCCTTTCCTAACAGCTCTGCATTCTTTAAGCCCCTGAACATTCAGTTTGCCTTCTGCTCATGTTTTTATCTTTGTATTCTTTTAAAGAAACATTACTTGACTCATTCAAAATAATATATTTAACGTATGTATGATTCAAAATTTATTTAGTACACACATATGAAACAATATATTTAGCATATGTATGTTAAGAAGCATAAGGTAAAAATGAACAGTACTGCACCAGAACATTACCAATGCGGTAATTCAGTCCTCACCATGCCCTGTGAAAGGCCATCCCAGAGAATTTTGGGTTTATAATGCTTCCTTTTAAAATTATATTTAAAATTATGTATATATACATATATATATAAATACACACATATATGTAATTTAAAATTATACATACACACATATGTTGCTATATAAATTTACACGTCATTATAAATTTTATAATGTAGTGTGTGTGTATATACTTATATATGTATATGTATATATATATAATTCCTAAACAAATGTATTTTTTATTATCTTGGGATTCATAAAAACAGAAAAACAGAATCATTTTCTGCATAATGGTCTGTGCCTATCACTTTTCAAAACACTTCATGCTTTAACATATATCTATGTTACTGTGTAGTAGTGATTCTTTTTCACTAGTGTGTGACAACCCATTCAGCAAATATAACTCAGTGTATTTATTTATTGTCTTGTTGGTGAGCACTTGAACTGGGTCTAAGGTTTTTTTTGCTACTATGAACAGTACTTGTATAAACATTCTTGCACATATACTAGGTCACATGCACCACCGTATGTACACCTGAGAATAGTGTGTGGCATTCTACTTAGGAATAGAAATGTTCCATTTTATGAGATAACACCAATTTGTTTACCAAAGAGGTTGTACCAATTCCAGTTCCAATAACAAGATGTACATATAACCACCAACACTTGGAATCCTGTGTTTTTACCTATCTAGTAGTTGTAAATGGTCTTAATTTATATTTACCTGATTACTAATTAGACTGAATATCTAAATACATTCATGTATATATACTGTTCATTGTATATGATATGTTATACAAATAATTATATGTAGATACATATGTTACTAATTTTATATAGAGATATCTGTCTGTACCTGTGTATTTTGTGTTTTCTTCCTTTGGGCCTATTCAAAGCTATTGTCCATATTTCTTTGAATTTTGTATTTTCTTATTGATATAGATTCAGTCTTTAATAATTTGGATATGGGTCTTCTGTTAGCTTTCTGTGTTGCAACTCTTCTAATTTGTGACTTGTCTTTTCATAACCCGTGTGTGCCTTTGGATGAATAAAAGTGTTTGATTTTAATATAATTGAATTTATAATCACATCCTTTATGTCAATATATCTATCTTCATAGAGATTGTAGGGAGGCTTATGCAAGATAACCCTCTCCTGCTTGAATATAATAAAAATATATTTATACTTTAATACTATCTTTTACATTTTGGTCTTTAATACATATGGAATTCTTGTAAAGTGGGGACACATTTCTATTTTGCCCACATGAATAATCAAATGATCAAGACCTTCCATATGCTGGTTATTTTTCCCCAGTTATCCAAAATGTATTCTTTATTTAATTCCAAGTTTCAACATGAGGGCTTTTTCTTCTCTTACACTGAACACAATTTACCTTCCTCACTCCAATACCACACAGTCTTAGTCACTATACTTTGACCATAGAGCAAGAAATGTGGGGTAAACTACCCCCTCTGATTTTTTATCCTCAGAGAGTCTTGGATATTCCTAGGCCTTTGTACTTCCATATATATTTTAGCATCAGCATTGCAAATTCTAAAACAACCTATTAGAAGAAATGGACAACTTCTTAGAAAAATACAGCCTCCCAAGACTCACCAAGCAGGAAACAGAAAAACTAAACAGACCAATCACCAGCAACGAAATTGAATCGGTAATCAAAAAACTACCCACGAACAAAAGCCCCTGACCTGATGGATTCACCTCTGAATTCTACCAGACATGTAGAGAAGAAATAACACCCATTCTCCTTAAAGTTTTCCCAAAAATAGAAGAGGAGGGAATACTTCCAAACTCTTTCTATGAAGCCAGCATCACTCTAATACCAAAACCGGGCAAAGACCTCACTAAAAAAGAAAATTACAGACCAATATCCCTGATGAACGTAGATGCAAAAATACTCAACAAAATATTAGCAAACCGAATTCAAAAATACATCAAGAGGATCATACACCATGATCAACTGGGATTCATCCCAGGGATGCAAGGATGGTACAACATTCGAAAATCCATCAACATCATCCACCACATCAACAAAAAGAAGAACAAAAACCACATGATCATCTCCATAGATGCTGAAAAAGCATTTGACAAAATTCAGCATCCATTTATGATTAAAACTCTCAACAGAATGGGCATAGATGGCAAGTACCTCAACATCATAAAGGCTATGTATGACAAACCCACACCTAACATCATACTTAATAGCGAGAAGCTGAAAGCTTTTCATCTAAGATTGGGAACAAGACAGGGGTGCCCACTCTCTCCACTGTTATTCAACATAGTACTGGAGGTCCTAGCCATGGCAATCAGACAAAGCAAAGACATACAGGGCATCCAGATTGGTAAAGAAGAAGTCAAATTGTCACTATTTGCAGATGACACGATACTGTATATTAAAAAACCCTAAAGACTCCACTCCAAAACTACTAGAACTAATATATGAATTCAGCAAAGTTGCAGGATATAAAATTAACACACAGAAATCTGTTGCTTTCCTACACACTAATGATGAGCTAACAGAAAGAGAAATCAGAAAAACAATTCCATTCACAATTACATCTAAAAGAATAAAATACTTAGGAATAAACCTAACGAAGGAAGTGAAAGACCTGTACTCTGAAAACTATAAGACACTCCTTGGAGAAATTAAGGAAGACACTAACAAATGGAAATGCATCCCATGCTCTTGGCTAGGAAGAATAAATATTGTCAAAATGGCTATACTACCTAAAGCAATCTACAGATTCAACGCAATCCCTATCAAACTACCAACAGCTTTCTTCAATGAACTGGAACAAATAATTCTAAAATTCATATGGAACCAGAAAAGACCCCGAACAGCCAAAGCAATCCTGAGAAGGAGGAATCAAACAGGGTGAATTAGGCTCCCTGACTTCAAGCTTTACTACACAGCCACAGTAATCAAGGCAATTTGGTACTGGCACAAAAACAGACCCACAAACCAGTGGAACAGAATAGAAAATCCAAACATTAACCCAAACACCTACAGTCAATTAATATTTGATAAAGGAGCCCTGGATATACAATGGGGAGATGACAGCCTCTTCAGCAGCTGGTGTTGGCAAAACTGGACAGCTACATGTAAGAGAATGAAACTGGACTACTGTCTAGCCCCATACACAAAGGTAAACTCAAGGTGGATCAAAGACCTGAATGTAAGTCATGAAACCATAAAACTCTTGGAAAAAAAAATAGGCAAAAATCTCTTGGACATAAACATGAGCGACTTCTTCATGAACATATCCCCCCGGGCAAGGGAAACAAAAGCAAAAATGAACAAATAGGACTATATCAAGTTGAAAAGCTTCTGTACAGCAAAGGACACCATCAGTAGAACAAAAAGACATCCTACAATATGGGAAAATATATTCATAAGTGATGTATCTGATAAGGGATTGACATCCAAAATATACAAAGAACTCATGCACCTTAACAAACAAAAAGCAAATAATCCAATTAAGAAATGGGCACAGGACATGAATAGACACTTCTCTAAAGAAGAAATTCAGATGGCCAACAGGCACATGAAAAAATGCTCCACATCGCTAATCATCAGAGAAATGCAGATTAAAACCACAATGAGATATCACCTCACACCAGTGAGGATGGCCAACATCCAAAACACAAACAACAACAAATGTTGGCGAGGATGTGGAGAGAGGGGAACCCTCCTACACTGCTGGTGGGAATGCAAATTAGTTCAACCATTGTGGAAAGCAGAATGGAGGTTCCTCAGAAAACTCAAAATAGAAATACCATTTGACCCAGGAATCCCACTCCTACGAATTTACCCCAAGAATGCAGCAGCCCAGTTTCAAAAAGACAGATGCACCCCTATGTTTATTGCAGCACTATTTACAATAGCCAAGAAATGGAAGCAACCTAAGTGCCTATCAGTAGATGAATGGATTAAGATGTGGTACATATACACAATGGAATATTACTCAGCCATAAGAAAAAAACAAATCCTACCATCTGCAACAACATGGATGGAGCTGGAGGGTATTATGCTCAGTGAAATAAGCCAGGCCGAAAAAGACAAGTATCAAATGGTCTCACTCATATGTGGAGTATAAGAACAAAGAACAACAACAAAAAAAAAAACTGAAGGAACAAAACAGCAGCAGACTCACAGAACCCAAGAACAGACTAATAGTTACCAAAAGGAAAGGGACTGGGGAGATGGGTGGGAAGGGAGGGATAAGAGGGTAAAAGGGGCATTATGATTAGCAGACATAATGTAGGGGGGGCACGGGGAGGGCTGTACAGCTCAGAGAAGACAAGTAGTGATTCTCATCTCACTACACTGATGGACAGTGACTGTAATAGGGTTGTTGGGGGGGATCTGATGAAGGGGGTAGTTTAATCATCACAATATTGCTCATGTAACTGTAGGTTAATGATACTAAAATAAAATAAATTGTAAAAAAATAAAAAATAAAAAAAAATAAAACAACCTATTGCAGATTAGGTTGGAATTGCATCAGATCTATAGATCAGCTTGAGAAGATTTAACATCTTAAAATGTGGAGCCTTTTATTACTAAATATGGTTTATCCATTTATTTAAAATTTTAAAAAGCTTCAGTGAAGTTTTATTATTTTAATATAGGTGCACATCATATAAAATAACTATTTTTATATACCATATGCTTTTATTGCTATTGAAAATAAATAGTATTTTTATTTTTCTCTGCTTGAATATAGAAATTCAATTTTAAAATACATTGATTTCATATGTAACAATTTGCCTAAATTCTTTTTTGAAATGACTTGTAGATACTTCAGAGTTCACTATATTGAAAGACCATGAGCCATAAAATAATGTACTTTTTTTCTTCCTTTTCTTTCTACATGTTAATTTCTTCCTTTACTCTTTTGGCTAGGATTTACAGGCAATGTGGAATAGAAACAGTGAGAATGAGCATTCTTATCTTGATCAGAACTTTGAAAGAATTACTTCTAATGTTTCACCATGAAGAATGTATTTGCCATAAATTTTGGGTAGAAATTCTTTAGCACATTAAGGAAATTCCTTTCTATTCTTGGTTGCAAAGAGTTTTTATTATAAATGGGTATTGAGCTTTATTTTTTATATCTTACGCATTTATCCTGTAAACTTTTAAGAACAGCTTTATTTTCACTCAGCAAAAACCTTTGAGATACGTCTTTGTTGCTGTGTGTATCAAGACTTGAGTGCTTTTTATTGCTGACTGGTATCCTCCTGTATGGATGCATTTACCAGTTTGTTTATGCATTCACCCACTGAAGGCACTTAATTGGTTTCTAGTTTTCGGTAATGATAAACAGTCCTGCTAAAAACATTCACATATAGGTTTCTGTGTGGACCTAAATTTTCATTTTTCTAGGATTATACTCTGGACTGCGATTGTTGGGTTAGATGGTAGGTATATGTAAAACTATTAGAAATTGCCAAAGTGTTTTCCAAAGTGGCCATGTCATTTTGCATTCCTGCCAGCAATGCAGGAAGGTCCCAGTTGCTCTGTATCCTCACCAGCACTAGGTATCATACTAATTCTAAAAAGTATACAGGAGTGTCTCACCATGGTTTTAATTTGTGTTTCCCTAATTGTTAATTATGTTAAGCATATATTCCTGTACTTGTCATTGCTATATCTTTTTTGAGAAGTGACTCTTCAAGTCTCTTGCTAATTTTAAACTGGATTATGTTCTTACTATTGAGTTTTAAAAATGCTTTATGTATTGTGAATATAAGTCTTTTATTAGGTATCTCATTTCCAAGTATTTCTTTCAGTCTATTCCCTTAACACTATCATTAACAGATTCTTTTTTATTTTGATTGTCCAATTTGTTATTTTTTTTCCTTTTATGAATCATAGTTTTGTGATAATACCTAAGGCCATAAGAGTTTCTCCTATGATTTCTTCTGATAGTTTTATAGTTTTATATTTTACATTTAGATCTTTGAAATAGTTAGAGTTAATTTTTATGAGAAGAGTTAGGTGTAGGACAAAGCTAATTTTTTTGCATAGGGATGTCCAATATTTCCACAATTGTTTATTGAATAGACTATCCTTTCTTCATTGAATTGTCTTTGCAATTTTGATAATGTCTAAGAGCTTTTTGTAGATTCCAACTGGGTTTTCTCCAAAGAAAATTTTATTTGTTCTTTTCTGAGCTGGTATGTCCTTTATTGTTTTTGCTTGTTTTATTTCACTGGCTGGACTTCCAGTATGTTGTTGAGTTAGAGTGGTGAGTAAACTTCCTTGTCTTGTTTCTAATCTCTGGGGAATGAATTCAGTCTTTCACCATTAACTATGCAGTTAGCTGAAGATGTTTTTTTTTTCTTTTTTTTTTTAGGAGAGGAAGGCAGAGGCTTTTATTTAAAGATACAGCAAGAGAGGACAGAGCTCCTGGCTCATGCCAGGAGGGGACAAGAGAGTCCTGAAGATGTTTTTGTAGATTCTCTTTCAAATTAAGAAGTACCCTTCTATCCAAGTCTGCTGAATGTTTTTATCATGAATAGATGTTGACTTTTGTCAATTCTGCTTTTGTATAACAATGTATGTTCATGTCATTTTTCTTATTTATTATGTTAAAATGATAGCTTTAACCAAGGTATTATAATTTGTACATGTTTCTGGGTTTGATTTGCTAGGATTTTGTTGAGGATTTTTGCTTCTATGTTTATGAAGGATGTTGCTTTATAGTCTCACTTGTTTACTTTTGGTTGCAGGGTAACATGGACTCATAAAATGAGTTGGAAAGCATTTCCTCCTCTTCTATTTTCTGAGAGAGATTGTACAGATTTTTAAAAAACTCTTCTTTAATTGTTTAAATTCTTGAATTTGTCAGCAAAATAATTTTGGCCTGGAATTTTTTTTCAGAGGGTTTCTAATTATGAAATCATTTTCTTTAATAGATGAAGAACAATTCAAATTATAAATTTCATTTTGGGTCACCTTTTATGGTTTGTAGCTTTGATGGAATTGGTCCATTTCATCTAACTTGTCAAAGTTTCTACATGGAGAGTTATTCATAATAGTCTTTGAATGGTGAATTTCTAGGGAATCTCATTTCACAGTGTATACATATATCAAGTCATTATGTTTTATACTTAAAACTCACACAATGGTATATGTTACCTTTTATCTTAATAAAAAACTGTAAAAATATTATATTTTTCTGTTTCTGTTATTAGTAATGTGTATCTTCTTTCTTATTTTTTTTTGCCTGGCTAGAGGTAATCAATGTCATTGATGATTTTTAAAGAACTAACTTATAGGTTAATCTATTTTCTTCTTTTTCTGTTTCCCCTTCTGTTAGCTCTATCACTTTTTGTTTCATGTATTTTAAAGCTCTGGTATTAGGTTCATGCACATTTTGGTTTGTTTTGTCTTCTGGAAAATTGATCCTTTTATCATTACATATGTCCCTCTTCAAACCTGGTAATTTTCCTTGCTTTTAAGTCTACGTTGTCTGATATTAACATAGTCATTCCATCTGTTTTTTTTTTGGTTGGAGTTTTCATGGTATATCTTTATTCTTTCATTCTTTTACTTTCAACCTACTTATATCCTTATGCTTAATGTGAATTGCTTATAGACAGCATATAGTTGGGGATTACTTTTTTATTATACAATTTAATAGTCTCTGTCTTTTAATTACCATCTTTAAATCATTTACACTTAATGTAATTCATGGGGTTTTTGTTTTAGAATCAAGTCTACCATTTTATTATTTATCGGGTGTTAACATTTTTTATTCTCTCGCTTTCCTTTTCCTGACTTATTTTGAATTATTTAAATCATTTTATCCTACTTTACCCCATCTATTGAGTTTTACACTATGTCTCTTTTATAGTTTTATATAGGCATTGCCCAAAGGAATATAATATGCATACTTAACATTTCACTTTCTACTTAGAATTATTTTACCATTTCAAGTGGAATGTAAAAAACTTACCATCATACAAGTCCTTTCACCCTCTCCCCTTCCTGCTGTCACTTTTATATACTTTATATCTAAATTTTTGAGAAACCCTATTAGTCAGTGTTATAATTTTTGTATTCAATTGCCATGTATATTTTAAAGATCTTAAGAGGAAAAGAATAATCTATTGTATTTGCCATGAATTTTACTTTTTTCCTTTCTTTTCTTTTCTTTTTTTATTTTTGCTTCATTCCTGATGTTCCATGTTTCCCCCAGGATCATTTTCTTTCCATTTGAAGAACATTCTTTAGCATTTTTTTTTAAAGAGACAGTAAGCTATTGACAAGTTCACTTAGTTTTCTTTCATCTGAGAAAATCTTTATTTCACCTTCATTCCTGAAGGATATTTTCACTGACTATAGATTTCTGAGTTGACAGCTCTGTTCTTTTAGCACTTTAAAAATATTGCCCACTTCCTTCTGGCCTCCATGGCTTTGATGAGAAATCTCCTGTCATTCACATAACTGTCTTTCTAGAAGTATTATGCCATTTTTCTCTGGATGCTTTCAGAATTTTTCCTTTGTCTGGAGTTTTTAACAGTTTGATTATGATATGTCTGAGCACAGATTTCTTTAAATTAATCCCATTGGAGTCCATGTAGAAATGCACTGATGGAAATGCCTGAGATGACTTGGAGTAGGCGGAGAAAGCCTTCAAGTCTCAATGAAGATCTGATTCCTGTAAAAAAGAGAGAAATGAGGAGGATCAAATAGGAAGAGTCTTGGAATCTTTGATGAACGGTTTGGCCAAATCACTGCTTGTCCTTAAGCCAAAGCTACCAATTAGTAGGGTTTTACATTGTGCAGGAATAAGCCTGTATTAGTGCTTCTACTACTATGCTTGGACATTGACTGGGCAGCCCTTGAAGAGCATAGCCTCGGCACCAATATGGTGGTGGATCTAGAGGGACAATGGCCAGGATCTTCGCTCAGTTAATGCTCCCTGCAGCAGAGGATCTGAGAAGCACTTTTTCATGACTGCCAAACCTAATCTACTATGTAAAATATCATCCTGGCGGCTGTGAGGAGATAGAATGTAGGGACCAGGGGCCAGCAGGAATACCAGTTACAGTACAGCAGCTACCAAGGCAACAGCATAGTGATAGTGTTGGAGTTGGAGAGAAGAGCTCAGATTTTGGATATATTTTTAACATAGGGCCAAAAGAATTTTCTGAAAGAGTAATTTTGGTGTTTGGGATAAAAGAACGGAATAACTCAGATTTTCAGCTTGAACATATCAGAAACAGTCATAAGGGGAAACTTCAGGTTCTGTCAGAATTAAAGGAAGAAATAATGGAGAGAAATATAGAAGAAACTGAATGCAGAATTCAACATTTATTTATAAGCAGTTAAGATTTAAAGAGTGAGAGAAGGAAAAGCTCCCTAAGGAATACATGCCATTTTTAAGAAATGACAGAGGGAAATTTAAGGTTAACGTAGATGTGAAGGAATAAGACCCAGGGGAGTGAGGGGACTGGCAATTAACTGGTAGGGTTTTATCGTAGACACAGCTGATGTTTTCCATTGTCTGGGTCAACACAGCAACCTTGTGTGTATGTGTGACATGACACTTAATTGGCAGCTGAAATCAAACTTAACATCGGAGTCTTTTATTAAAATGAATCCTTAGCAGCTCAGACTTTTCAGAGTTGAAAGAGTCCTTAGGGATTCTCACTCCAACCCCTCAGTAAATGGATGGGGGAATTGAGGCCAGGTAAGGAAGGAACATAATCCAAAATCCCAAAGGCCTTAATCTCAAGAAGAGCAACAAGCCCAGCTCTTCTGATGTCTTGTCTCATACTTTTCCTTCACTTCTGAATCTCCGGCAGGTCTCCTGATCTCCATCAAATATGTGTCACATTGAGCACCCATTCACCAGGAGATCTCTGGGGGAAAAGTTCTTGAGATCAAATTTCCTGAGATTCTATATATAGACAGTAGTGCACCAAAATAAGTATAACCCTAAGGGATTTGAGGGATGACAGAGAAAAAACAAGTTTTTCTTATATTCTAACCCTACTGCCCCCTTCTAACCTCTTGCTCCAGCCCTGAATAATGTGAGCATCAGAACCTGTCCTACCTGATTTCCACTTCAAGTTCTACTATGTTCAGTGTTGACCTCACATACCGCCATCTCCATAAGACCTTCCAGAGTTTTACCAACAGAATTCATCTGTTTCTTTCTGTAGACTCAAAAAAATGTGTCTGTGTTTCTCTTAGAAGTCATCAACTTCTACTTTGTATTAGAACTGGTTTGTACAATCTTCATGTCCTCTCTGTTAGTCTTCTTAGCTCCTGTAACAAACAACCCCAAAGTCTCAGCTATGTGTAGTGACGTTTATATCTCACTCATGTTCCATATAGGGTGCTCCTTGACGCTGATCCGGGATACCACCCTGTAAGGAGAAGTGCACTCCAAATGTCTTCTCATTCTGGGACCCAAGCAGATGGAGTCGCATCTATCCAGGACCTACCACTGTCATAGCAGAAGACAGAAGAGCAGTGGAAGAAATTTGCAATACCTTTCAAAACTTTGGCTTGGACATGATATACTTTCTGTCCCCCATATCCTGATGGCCAACTCTAAAATCAGGTAAGGACTAAACAGCTACCACAGGAAGAAGTAAGCCACATGGCAGTGAGCGGGTATGTAGGATAAAATCTTTAAGAACAATTATATAATCAACCATGTTTTCCTTACCTAGTTTTGAGCTCCTGGAAAGCAGAGCCTGGGGACAATTCCCCTCTGACCTCGTTAAGGTCTAGCACTGTTTTCAGGCAGTGTCTGAGTAATGAATGAACATTTTTCATGGCAAAACTACAAGGTGGTCTATTGTTATATGAGAAATCTTCAAGCTGTCTGGAATTTTCGCTCTTCATTTATACTCAGCAAGTTGCCACTTTCTGAAAAAGCAAAGTTGATCCCAAAGTTTCCCCTAAGTATTATACTTCTTTTCCCATGACCTTTGAGTATGCCTGCATCAGCCTGCATGAGGGAAGCCATGTGTCAGACAGTGGGAGCTTGGGCACCAAGCCTCCAGATAGCCCTGCATTTGAATCCTGGCTCTACAAACGACAAGCTTAAAGGCCATAAGGAGTCATTTCACTTCCAGGGATCCAGTTCCTCAACCACAAAGTGGGAGCAAGAATTTGCTACCATGAAAAGAAAAGGTACGCGATGTACTTAGTTCCACAAATAGTAATTTTTACAAAATAATTGAACACAGTGATAATAGCTAAAATGTGTATTATAACTCCTAATATCTAATGTGACTTTTCATGGTAATCAAGTCCAGAAAGGTGTGTTTCATTTCCTTTGTTTCTCCAAGACTTGGTTTCTTCTCTGAAATGCATGGTTAGCTCTGGGTGGTCTTCATTTCCTGTCTGCCTACATATTGGCTGGGCCACGTCAGCAGCTGTGATTCTTCCATGGGATTGCAAACCATCAGCTTCTCCAGGAAACCATAAAGCACAGGTGATTTTGACAACACAGATCCTGACTGGCTACATGATCTCAGGCAACCCTCTTCTTCCTCTGGAGCTTGTGTACCTTTCTCTTTTCCCCATGTGTACCTTGGTAGTGTTGGGAAGAACAGCTGTGTTCATTTAAAATACTTTGGATTCGTTATATAATGATCATGATTGTAGCTAGCCATTTTGGAAAGTCCCCCCATAGGACTCACTGCTGCGATTTGCTTTATCAAGTTGGCCAAAATGCTTTATTGTAGTGGCAGGACCCAGGGAAGAAAATGAGTGAAATGCTTTGACTCACTTAGCTAGATAGTGGAGTCAAATAGTCATTGGAATTCTTTGCCTCCGACTTCTTTGTGAATGGACAGGTTGATTTTCATTCTGAGAAGACAGATTTGTCTCCTACACGAGCTAGTTGCTCCAGACACTTACTGGAGGCAGGGTCGGGTGGAGGGAAGGTGGGGGCATTGGTTGGACTGTTCTTTTCTCTGCTCCATTCAGAAATACTTGGGTTTGAGCAGAAGCCACTGAGTCTCTGAAGTTGCATTTTTCTCTCTACTGCCAATAGCAATGGTTAATTATTCTTAATTCTGATCTCTGAGGGCAGATTCCTCCTCTTGGCATTGCCTGCCAAACAGTCCCGTTGCAGTAGCATGTGAACAAATGACCTGATGAAGACATCAAAGGAGACAAGTATAACAGCAGATGATGAGGTCTAACCTGCACCAGAGCCTGTCATCTTATGTCACCTGAGGTCCCTCCACTCAGGGAACTAGTGCCTCAGGACCCCGCACCCATGCTCCTGTGTATGGCTGAAGCATGACGCTGGCCCTCTTACTCAAGAACAGACTTGATTGTCTAATATAATGTCTCAAAATAATCTACAGAGTTTTATCAGAATATATACTCTTGGCTCATATACCCAAAATTGTAACATACTAGGTCACCCAGATGGAAATGTAAAGAATGTTTAAAGAAACTTAACACAAAAAGTTTTTCAAGGAAGATGTTAGGCACTGTACAATGGTAAGCCCCGTAGACATCCATAACCTCATGCATGGGGCTGAGGGCACCTTCCCTCAATCTTCCTCCCCAGCTCTTGCAGGACCTAGCTGTTACTGATGGAATGTCCACATGAATGTGCAAAGCTCTTTGCTGATTCTTCTTCATTTTGCTGCCAAGAGAATCCTGTAGGCCTTTCTGCATGGTTGGACCTCCAAGGCACCAGCCCACTGGCCCTCCACATGTATTGTTCTCTGAGATACTTGCACAGGCTCTGACCACATACTTCCAGATGGAGAGCTCTGGTTTCTATTAACATTTCAAAGTGCATGGACCTACCTCTGTGTATAAAGTATTGTGTTTTCTTAGAAGAGCTTCCTAGAAGAGACAAGATCTCAGATGGACAAATAAGATAGGGAAGATTGGGTAGGGAGAGGAGGAGGAAGGACTGCCCTGCTGGAGGAAGGAGAAGGTGGAGTTGGCTAATGCTGCTGCAGAGTCCAGGTATTCAAGATTTTGTGCTACTTTTTCATACAGCTGATGATACATCCACCAGAGAACCTTCCTTCATTATCAGCTGGAAGTTACTATTACCTCCTCTGAGTCCTGACAGCATTTTATGTGCCTTCTCCTATGGCATTAATACTATCTGTTTTATATAGTTATCTGAGCTCATGGAATATTTCTACCAATAGATCACAGATGCCTTTAAAGAAGAAAGTCCAGGCAAGCAATGTGGTTAAAACAGATTTAGGATTATAGCATCCAGGTTTTAAGTGTAAATTCTGCTACTTACTACCTTTGGGACCTTAGGGAAGTCCCTTAAGCTCTTTAATTGTTGGTTTCTTTATCTATAAATTGGAGATGCCAGCAATATCAAATTTAATGATTATTGAAATAGTATATTGAGATCATGCAAGAAGAGTTCCCTGCCCAGTGTTTGCCACGTATCAGCACTCAGAGTTTAACTGTTATTATTTTTAAGAAGGAAAATTGGTGCTGGATTCATCTCTGCATCCCATTTGTAGAAATGCTCAGTAAGCATTTTAGAATGAATCCCGTATAGAATGATTCCTTGGCCTCTATGTTTGGGGTGACCCCTCTAGACAGCTGTCTTCCATGCAGTGACTTGGGGACCTATACTGCTTCCTTCTGGTGGCTACACCATCGTTAACTCATGGCATGTGAAGAAGTGGAATAAACACTGGGGAATATAGACACAGGAAGAGGACCACCACGCATGTCCTGGTGGCCAGGACTCAGGAGCAAGACTCCATCTAACCTCGAAGGAAGCCTCCAGGTCCCCATCTGCAAAAGGGGGTGATCATGCTTCCCCAGCCAGTCACAAAACTGTTTCAAGAAGCTGAGGGGCAAAGGTTAGGGGAGCCTCACAGGTGAGTGGGCTTCCCCTCACTGGGCACCTGGCGTGCATAGTACATACAGTGCTCCTTCACATTTGCTCCCATACTCTCTTGGCACCATCATCAGCTGGGTGGCAGTATTTTAATTCTACAGATGGGGATGTTGAAGCTCAGAGAGTCTGAGTGACTTGTCCAGGGTCACACAGTGGGTAAATAATGGAACCCAGAGGCAGGCTGAGTTGTGGGGACTCCAGAGTGTGTCTTTTTACACTGAGCTCCACTTAGCTGCTCTGAAGATGGAGTTAGAAGCAGGTCACACGTGGAGAGGGAAAGGTGGCCTTGAGCATGGCAGGACTCAAGTTCAAGCCTTCACTCAACCCTCTTCTGTCTTAAGACTGAAAACAACATTGACACTCAGAATTTATGTCCCCCTTGTAAAGTGGTGTTGAGCATGGGGTCCCTCAGGGCCTGAGGCGATTCAGAGTTTGAAAGGCAACCTAGTCAGCAGATTGTGACCCGCTTCCCAAGACCCCCACCATTCATGCCCTTGTGAAGTCACCCTCCTGGGCACAGCTTAGACTTAATGACGCCTAATGAAAGAATATGGGAGAGGTGATGGCATATCACTTCCAGGATTCGGTTACAAAAGACTGTTGCTCCCTTCTTACCAGTAATTCGCTGTCTGGTCTTTATTATATGCTTGTTCTGATGGAGAGGGCCACCTAGGGAGGAGATGGCCAACAGCCAGTAAGTAACTGAGGCCCTCAGTCCAGCATCCCAAGGAAAACTGAAGCCGCCAACAGCCACGTGAGTCATCTTGAAGGGGGTCCAGTCTCAGCCAAACCCGGAGATGACAGTGTCTCCTTCTCCCAGGCTCAACATCTTTATTGCAGCCGTATGAAAAACCCAAAGGTACCTTAATAGCAGCCTCTTAAGTGACCTGAGTAGAGGATCCACACAGCCAAGCCATGTTTAGATACTTGACCCACAGAAACTGTAGGATGATAAGTGCTGTTGTCTTTGTCACTAAATTCCAGATCACTTTGTTACGCAGCAGTGGGTGACTAGCGCATGTGCAACGTATCACTTACTACTTCCAGCAGGAACTGGGAGGGCAGCCCATAATTAATAATATTTCTGCATCCAGTTCTATGCTGATTTCCTTTCTGTGGGCTACATGAAGATGACATATAAAAAAAACACTGGTTCAGTTCAGATGTTGTCACCACACTTAGTTTGTACCAAATTTACAAACACACATCTGGCTTTTGGCGCTGTCCAGATTTCAGGATTTCCAATACATGGTCATGGACTTCTGGCACTTCCCCAGGGATATTGCCAGGGTTGAATGACAAGGTGCTTGGGAACATACTTAAGAAGCTTCAAAGCCCTGTGGTAGCAGGTTCCTGCTATGACTAATAGTGGACTCTCAGCTCTGAGTAAACATATGGTTCTCCAGCTCAAACTCTTGCCATCCACCAGGTAGAAGGAAGCAGGAATGGGGCAATCCACATAGACTGCACTGGGCTTGTGGCACTACCGGCCGAGCTGCAGCTGAGAAAAATGTCCATTCAGTAAACATTTGCTTCACACCTGTCTTGAAGCATTGTTTTGGCCTAAAAGAAGACATGAAGGATTCACCAAAACCAGGAGCCAGACCAACATTTGTGTGAGCCTTTCCCTGTTCTGGGGCCTGATTTCCAAGAAAAAATTCACTCCTGCCAGAATGTCATCAGAAAACAAATTCTGCACTTCCTGAAGACCTCAACGTGTGTGGGAAGATGTGGCCACATTCTGGGCCTCGTCGTCGTCGGGACCACAGCTGCCTCCACGAACCTATCCAGCCCTACTAATAACGAAGCCCCTGTACGAGAGATCCGAGCCAGTTCTTATCAAATCCCAGGCACATCAAAGCAGAGCTGCACGGTGTTTCTAGCTGTATCTGTTCACGGTGGTTCTTGGAGAAGCTGGGACCACAGACGGACCGTGTCCCCATGAACACCATGATCGAGTATTATAAGGCCACCTTTGCAGACTTTGAGAAATCATCCCACTTCAAGGATTTATTGAAAGACTTTAACAGTTTTAGTGTTTGGGAGACGAAGAAAGGGGAGAACACCCTTGATTCGTTTCTTCTTCCAAGCTTCAGGCTGAGTTCTTTTTTTTTTTTAACCAAAATTAGATCTTGTTGCTTTCTTCAATGTGTCAGTGACTCCAGAATAGCTTGAAAATCATTTTTCCCCATTCTTATGTACTGACATAGGGAAAGGTTCCACATTTTCCCCAAGTCACCCCCAAAATCCACACATACCCCAAAAGCTGATTTGGTTTTGAAACTCAGAGTGGAGTTTCAGAATTCCAAGGGCTGGTTTTGGCAGTGGTTTAATTGTGATACTGTAACATTGCTGTAGGCAATTTTCTTTGATTTAATTAGATGAACAGTGGTATTTTTTTTTCTTTTTGCAAAAAGGCTTTATTATGTAGAAATGAAATATGTATACATTTAATTTTTAATCTTGTCACTACAGTGTGGGAAGAAGCAAGCTGATTCTTTTAATTTACCCTCTTTGTTTAAGAAAAAAATTAAATTAATCTTATCACAAGTGTTTATGAGTAATTGATCTGGTTTTTGGACTCCAGTCAGAAATGAGAGAGTTAAGACTGCTTCAACAGTCCTCGGTCTGAGACCCAATATGACCATCTTTCAATATGTAAATTCCAACAGTAAGAGAGTTGACCATGTATCCTTTTCTCAGGAGTTGGTGGCCGCACTTGGGTGGGGGATAGAATAACCCCTCGCTATCCTTCAGACAGAAGGCTCTGTGGCACAGGAGAAGTAATGGCATGGATACTGGTCCTTCTTGGAACACTAGAACAGGCTGCCTGGCCCTGGTGAATGCAGTAAACTGTAAGCTCCACTGTTCACACATTGCATCACGGACCTTTCCTGCCCAGTGAGTCTCAGAGCTGAGTCTGGTGTCATCTGGGCTTACAGACATGAAAAATACTTAATTTCCTGAAGAGCTAGTCCTGGGGTGCTCACATTTTGATGTGTATAATGATTGCCTGAGGAATTTCTTCAGAACCTTGGGCTCCACCCTCCATGATTCTATTTTGCAAGTCTGGGGTGAGGGCCAGGGGTTGGCATACAGTGTGTTCATCTTGCAGGCAACCGCACACCTGGCAAACGGGGGATGCTTACGCTTTTCTCCAGGTGTAACCTGCAACTCTCACCCTGCAGTTTTCAGTAGACCGTTCTATCCTTTTTCATCCCATGCCTTCATGACTCTACTTTTCTGGATGTATAATCATTATATATCATGGGTTCATTGTAACACAATTTGTGTAATTACAATTACCTTAATAATTATATGCCATTAATTATATGTGAAATATGTTTACAACATAAAAGATATTTAAAATACAAGAATATATTTATAATATAAAATGTACATATAATTATAGTACATCTCTCCCATTACAGAGGATGTGGGACATACAGAGTAAGAAAAATGTTTAAACATTACAGTAGTTTCATTTTTGTATGGATCCCGAATTTTTTGTTTGTTTGATAAAGCATTTTGAAGCCTTTGAAAACAAGTGATTATCCATTTAGACCTGGATTTCTCAACCTTGGCAATGAGAATGTTTGGGGCTGGATATTTTCTTTTTCATGGGGAGCTGAGATGGGCAGGGTAGGTCATTTAGCGGCACCCCCAACATGTGCCCACTAGAAGCATCCCGGGTACCAAGTGTGACCACAAAAATTGTCACCAGATATTGCTGAATGTACCCAGGGGGGCAAAGTCGCCCCTGGTTGAGTAGAGCTGAGTCATGCCCCGTCCCAGGATACCCCCCAGCCCACCAGAGCCCAGCCAGGCTTGGGACACAATTGCTCAGCCTGCAGCCTTCTGCGTTCGGACCCATTGTTCCGTATGCAGACGGCCAGTGAGTGGCAAAAATGGACTTCAAAGGCAAAGTAATATTGTGAGTAAGCTCAAAAATGGACATCAGTAATTAGTCCCTTTCCATAGCAACACGCATTCTTTAAGGGAGGGGCGATAACAGGGGCTGCCTGGGTGGGACCGAAGTCCTGAATGACAAGCCAGGGAGCCATGAACTTCATTTGATCCTTGTGGAGGCAGAGATGGTGGCTCGGGAGTGAGTTCCGGAGAATGGAGCTGGGAGCCTGGGTAGCATGACACAGAAGCCTTGTGAGTGGTGCTAAGCCGTTCTGGCCACTTGGCTGCTTCGGTTTCTTTTGGTAAATATCTCGGGCCCCTGGTGATTCCAGGGAGGAGGGAGCCGCCTCCCGTCCCACGCAGGAGCCGCCTCAGAGCGGAAGTGCGGGTCAGGCTCGGCCTAAACCTACGGGATGTCCAGGAGCACGAAGGCAGGAAGGACACGTGGCACTGGTTTCTGAGAGGTCGGCGGCGCGGCGTGCGCGCAAGACGGTGTGTCCTGCTGGCAGCACCGGCTGGCTCCAGGCTGCCAGGGAGGCGAGTGCCTCTGCGACCTGGGGACCGGAGCCAACAGGGCTGCAGACTTGGAGGGCTTCGGCCAACGGGTGCTGGTGGGAGCCTGCTGCCGAGTTCATAGACCTGGTTTGGGTCTGTTGCTGCTGTCTGGACAGCCTTCCCAGCAGTCACGTTTTTTGAACGCCTTTCCCTTCAACAGTGAAAACTGACCTGTGACTTCCTCACCCTTCCTAGGAAACACTGCCCAGCCGACTTACATAATACTGGAGCGCTAACTGCTCCTGGAGGGAAGAAGAAAGTCAGATAGATCATGGGTGCATCTCACTGTTTACATCAAAGTATTTTCAGTACGTGGCAGATGGCCTGATTTGGGGGGCAGGAGAAATGAAAAGCACATGTTTCCAGAAATTTGGGTATTCTAAACCCCTTTGCATATGTGGCAAGGGAGGCCCATCCAGTGTAAAAAGGCTGGAGAAGTGTCCAACGGGGCACTGGTCTGCCGAATCCCACCACTCACTTCCAATTGTCTTGAATTCCCTTTGGTGGTAATAGGATGGTTGGAACAGGCACAAAGAGACCTGTGGATCAGCACCCTCCCTTCCCCTCCTGCTCTGAAGGGGTCCCCACATAGGCGTCCATGTTTAATTATTACACTTATAATCTTTTCCCGCATGTAACATTTATCTTTTCAAGACGTGGTTGGGTGGTCACACACATATTTCTCGCTTAATGTATTTTCATTTCCCACCCTCTGGAAAAATGTTAATATGGGATTTTGCTGTATTTGGCTAAATATTGGGTTTATTAAAATGCATCATGTTTCCCTGACAGTCTGATCGGGTGTAGAAACTGAATGGGCACATTTAACCAAATTGAAAGCATGCATTATTTACCTAATAGTTTAGAAGGTGGGTGGGTTTTCACACATCAGAAGCAGAAGTTGAATGACACGCGGGTGAAAACTCCTCATGGTTTTGATAAAGCCACAGGGTCATTACGCATCTTTCCTTCTTTACTTGGATTCTTGGAAGAAGCAAATTTTATTTCAGTTTTTTTTTTTTAAACTTTCTCTACTTGTAATTAAGTTAAACTGTTTCTTGGTTTTGCATTCAGAGTGCCGAGCGCCAACCAAAACATCTTTAAGTGACATATTTTACGAGCATACATGGGGTTTTATAGTTAACCATGTTCATTTATAGAAATTTGGTCAAAGAATCTTCTTGGTTCCTGAAACCCAAGACATTACACCCAAAGGAAGGTTGACGGGGACTGTGCATCCCATGGGTTTTTTTCCCCTGCTGTCTGAGATAATGAGGAAGGACCACCAGGGATCTGTTTCTCTTGATCACCAGGAATGTCGTCACTCACCCAGAAAACAGGGGTAGGAGGAGAGAAACCCTCAGTCGGGAGTTTCCCCTTGCTGGACCAGACTCAGTGGAGATCCAAGAGACGCAGCCATGGAAAGGGGGGGAAATGAGCCAGTGAGCAAAAGGGACGTGAGCTGGGTCCCATGTCTGCCAGTGATGCACGGTGTGACCTCTGTGGGTCGGCTCACCTTGATTCCCTGAAAGCGTAGATGACATGGATGGGGCATCCTGCCCAGGCCAGCCAAGGGGCCTTCATATGAGGGAAGAGTACAGGCTGGGTTCATGGACTCTGGCCCTTCTCCTTAGGACGCTTTGGCCTTGATCACATCATGTACCTTGACTCAAATTTCTGCATTTGTAAGATTGAAATTATAATTCCTACCTCAGCAGGGTGGTATGAACTGAAGGATGTTTAAACCGAAAAATGTAACCCCAAGGCCATGCTCCAGGCATAGCGCAGGAAGACTCTTGGAAGATTGTTCTGCAGTGCAAATGAGTCTTAACGGAATATACTGTAAGGGATCCCCAACCCTGTGATTCCTCTGCCCAGTGGCTTCTGGAGGCTTACCATTGTTCAGAAAGCAGGCCCACCCATTTTAATGTGCATGAGAGTTGAGGTAGCTCAAAACATGCAATTTCCTCAAGCCCTCAACAAGGATTGATGTGGAAGATCAGAGGAGGTCAGGTAACTGCGTGTTAAGATGGCTTTTTAAAATGTAAATGGTCTGTAGACCATCTTTGGGAAACACATTTCTGGAATAAAGAGCCCAAACATCTTGCATGGAATCTGAGGGCTCCAGGGACCTAGTCTATTGGTTCCCCTCACCTTTCCTGCATCCCACACCCAACACAGACCCATGCTTCCACCCACTCTCAGCTTTGCTTTTCTTTCTCAGGCCTCCCACATTCATTGCTCTTATACATGCCTGAAAATTATTCCTCCTCAAACCCTTCTTGACAATCCCTCATCATTTAAAATCTTTATCACATACAATTACATCTTGGAAGACTCTGTACCATAAAGTCCCCCCTATTGTATAGTTTTATTTCTTGCCATGGATATTTTTCTGTTGAGGTGTGTATTCCACAGCACTGTAATCACCTGAGGGGTAAAAAGTCTTTTGCTTTTAGATTTTCTTTTTAAGCTAACCTGGCTTTAGCTGTTTCCAGATTAAACTAAATAGCCTTGTTTGCATCATACCCCAGGGACTTTGTGGATGGAAGCAGCCTTGGAGGGCTGGCCTGGGAACTTAGCTGTCACTTACAATTTGGTTTCCTTGGGGAAAAAGACAAAATGCATTCTGAGTGCTAATTCATTACTCCAGGCAAGCCACAGATACATCCTCCCTTTTTCTCTGACCCCAGGATGGGCATCCCCTGCTCCTCACTGCTTTGACATCACTGGTGGCTGAGAAATTGTACTTTGGTCCCCATAGCCCTGCAGATACAGCATCAGTGCAGGGGTTGAGGGAGAGAAAAAGACAGAGATGGAGAGAGGGAGAAAAAGATGGTAAACATAGGAAGATTAGATCTTCCTGACCCACTTGGTATCTCTCTCCTGAGTTGGAAGGTGAACCTCTTTCTCTTAACAGCTCTGCCAGTTTTCTAAATGGGTGAGGGGTGGGGAGTGAGTCAGAAAGGCTGCTTGAATATCTGCTGTGTCCAAGTCAGTGGGCTTGGAGCTTTACAGGTAACATTATATTTAAGCCTCAGAATGCCCTAGGAGGTAAGCATTCTGACCCTCAGTTTATGGAAGAGGAAGAATTGTGTCTGTGTTAGAGATGAAGTTAGCTGCTCCAATATCTGCCACCTCTAAGTGGGGTTGACTTTGAACTTTGTCCCACACTTCTCAAGTCTACATCCATTATTCTAACTTAGGAAATAGATGTTCAGTAATTGATTGAGTAAAGGATCATTGTTTCTAATGATGGAATTATAGGATGTCTTTAAGAAGAGGTATAAAAAATTACTTATAAAGGAGGAATGATGCCCATGATTTAAGTTTTGTTTTTTTTTTTTGGAAAGGGAATGGTGTTTTGATGGAATGAAAAAAATGGGTTATAAAACAATATGTTCTTTATAAAATGCACATGCTTTTTTAAAAGTACATGTATCACAAGCTTAATAGTGTTATTGTACTCTTGTCATATGACCGAAACCTGGGGGGTGTAATTATGGGTGGTTTTTAGCCTTCTTTTTCTTGGCTAGGATTTATATTATTTACAGTGAATACATATTCCTTTGTGACCAAAACACAGTTATTTAAAAAGAAGAGACATCCACAACAATAATGACAACAAAATAACTCTTCTGGGCAAAAGTTAAATCATCACCGACAGAACCAGCATCCTCTGCCACTAGCACGGATACCAGAGCCAGAACCAGAACCACTGTTACTAAGCAGACCAGCATCACCAGCATCACCAGTGGCCGTGACAATAGACACGTACGAGTACCACCACCACCACCACCATCCCCATCCCCACCCCCATCCCCATCCCCAGCAAGGACACCGCTGGTGGCCTCACTGTCCAATAAGCACCATACTGGTACCATATTGGTGGAGGCTGGCCCAACACCACCAATGCCCCCTGCGGGTTCTGATGAGGTTGGAGGGAATGGTTAATGTGCATGAAAAAGCGACCCCTTTCATCTTGGTATCCCTGGGAACTGGGATGATTCTTGGCATTAGTAGGTGCTCAGTAAATGATGAAGAAAAAAATGAATAAAACAGCATGTGTGAACCATAAGTGTCGCTGAATTTCAAACTATGACTTCAGCACCACAGGCTGTGCAGATATGGGGTTGATTTGTAATGATGTGGAGACACCATTTTCTTTTCATTAAAGTCTGCATCTGGTGCCTTTGTAGCCTGTATTAAATGCCATTTGTCATGCTATGGTCTTAGAAGGGCCTTGGACTCTAGTCCCATTAAACAAACTCTGCCTCCCACATGTCCATTTGCTATCAGGAGAGGCAGTTAAAGCTAGAAGCGCCCTTCAAATGAATCAGCTCCAAACCCCTCATTTTATGTCTGGGGAAACTGAGGCTGAGAAAGTAAATGTGACCCTGTGTGGTCACACTGGTTCACTGTCTTCCTCTGTTCTTAGGTTCTTTCTTTCCTATGCTTAGTGGGGAATAAAAAACCAGAATTTCTGCAGGGAAAGGAAAACAAACTAGTAGTCATCTATTTCCATGTGAGGCACAGGACTAGAAATTTCACACATGTGGTCTCGTTTATCCTCGTAATGACTCAGAGGTGTGGCTTTGTTTTCTCGGCTATGCAATGAAAGAGAGACGCAGAGTGGTTACGTACTCAATCCAGGTCACAGAGCTGCAAAGAAGTCAAACTCCAGCCTCTCTGGTTCTCAAACCCATTGTCTTTGCACTTCACAGCCTTTAGTCATCATCAAGTTATCTTTTGAAAAGACAGAGCTGTGATGACAATCTTTTACCTGAATGTCTCCAGGGTTTCCATTAGCTATGGAAGAGAATCCGAGCTTTAAGATGGCATTTAAGGCCCTCACCGACGGCCCCAGCTGACTTTACCAGCTCTGCCTCCTGGTGGCACATTTGAACACTCCTGGGTGTTGGTCTTCAGCTTGGGGCTCTGTTAGATCCCAGTAAGCTTGCACCCACACTGTTCCCACTCCTGCAACTCTAACCTCTTCCTTCTGAACCCAGAAGCATCCTTAACACCTTCCTCTTCACTTCCAGATCTGCCGATGGACCCCTGTCGCTGAGCCCTTTCTCCTCCCCAGCACAATTAACACCACCTTCTCTGCTTAGAATGGTCGGTTGTACCTATCGAGCTATACTTCACAATTAAACCAACTACTGTTTTCTGTCTGCTCCTCCATGAGACTGCAGGTCCTAGAAGACAGGGGCCATGTAATTTTCAGACACAGAAACTATGAAGCCCTCAACCGATGGCCCACAGAGTCTTGAACAGCAACTGTGTCTTTCCAGCTTTTTTTGTAGTTTACTTTTGGTTAAGACAATAATTAGCATTCACATCTGGAGATCATTCACAGTTGATAAAACTGCTTTTCTCAGAGACTTTATGGAGTGGGTAGCACTGACTTATCACCCCTCCCTTTGCAGGTCAGTAAGAGAGCCTCTGAGAGACCCTGCCTTACCCAAGGTCACTAAAGGAGAAAGCGGGGACGCTGTGGACCCTGACTCGGATTTCTTATGTCAGTTTCAGCTCTCTTTCCAGAAATGCTCAGCTGCTGGATGAAGTGTCTGCCCCCTTTTTTTTGAGAGATGACAAATTATATTCACTATTGTCTAAAGTGGTTTTCATTTCTGATTACTTAATTTGCCCAGCATTTGCTTTAAACGGCTTTCCGTGAAGGCTGTAGATGTTTGGGGTTGACTTTTTGACATGATAACACTTTAGTACAAAGGAAGCTACAGAAAACAACAATGAAAACATTTACTAACTATGTTTATAATCAAATATGTCCCTCAGTAATTTAATTTGGAGGAAGCGGAGAGCCTGGCATTACAAACAGAGGGCTCGTTAATAATTCATAAGTCTTGAAACAGGGAACAACAGTGGGATGAAGACTCAGACTCAGGCCACCGTTGGCCTCTCTGTGCAGAGCCCACCTTTGCCCACCGAGAAAGGGGCTATTCAGGTAATGGGAGGCCTCAGAGACTGGGGTTACAAGGGGTCAAACTTCGGATTAACTGGAGACTGTGTAGCGTCGGGGAGACTGAATGGGACCGGAGCACTGCCCCACCCATCAGCCACCAGCTCTGAGGGACACGCTTCACGACATCGGGGACCAGCCCAAGCAGCCCTCTGGCTGTGGCGGAAGCCTTGCTCAAGCCCTTTGCCTCATCCTTGGCCTTTGTTGTTGAACATCTGGGAGACAACCAGTGAGCCCAGAAGAAATGAAAATAGGACTGCATGCTTCATTCTGGCCAGCCTCAGCCCAGCAACACAGAGGCGCTTTAGAGCATGCAAAAAGCCTTCACCCTCAACCTCTTAGTGGAACCTCTCTACCCCTATGACAGACCAGTGATGCATCTGCAGACTGTGTCCATTTGGGGGAGGGAGTGAAAGCCCAGCCCAAACCTGGGGTGATGGCAAGAAGACAGCCCCATGATCCTTGTCTGTGAGTGGCTCTGTGTCCATGGAAAGGAGAAGAGGTGTGAGATGTCTCCCATTGCGCACTCTCCAGATTATTTCATGGTCCAAAGGATGGGAGAAAGAGACTTGGTTACTTTCTGCGGAACTTAGACATTTAAGGAATTTTAGTGAGTTTAGGGGAAGAAATGGACAAAGGATGAGGACAGGTCGTTTACACAGAAGAAAATATAAATGGCTTTTAAGCGTATGAAAATATGCAAACTTTACTCACGATAAAAGAAATGCAAATTACAACTATTATGAGACATTAGTTTTCATCCATCAGATTGTCAGAGATCAAAGAATCTCATAAAACACTGTGCGGGCAGAAAACAGGGAGTTATGCATAATATATCATTACTATTGGGAGTGCAAACCAGGGAACCCCATTGGGAGGGAGGCTGGGCAGTTATACACAGTAAGAACAATCATTCACAAGCACTGTGACAGTGAATTTATGGCAAAGAGTGTGCAAAGGCAAGTGTGTCAAGAGAGTTGCAGCAACACTTTGTGTGGAATCAAAATACAGAAAATGCCCTAAATATTCATTAATGGAGAATTGTTTAACAAATTTTGTTACACAATGGAATAGTAGACAGTTCTTAAAAAGAATGAAGACAGGAAATATTTCATTTTCATATATGCTGTCTCATTTTCATATATTATGTCAAACATTCATGCATATTTCATTCCTTCATACATAAATATGCACATGTGTGACACACACATACATATTTACACCCAAACACCTAAACACACTGGTGTGGAATGCTCTACCTATTATTGACAAGTGGATTAAAAATTGCTTCAAGGATGTATGTATAGTATAGTCCTGTTTATATCAAAATAATTTTAAAAGAATGTACAATGCACTCAGACTTGTACGAACACACGTGCACACACTCCTGGTTTCCATATATCTGCACAGAACTAAAGAACTCAAGAACAATCAGGTATACACTTTGTAGTATTACTTAGCAAATGCAATTATCTACTTAAAAATTAATGTTTAACAATATCTTGGAATAATGGTTTATGTGGTGGGGACTTGATAACGGGAGGAATCTAGTAACCATAATGTTGCTCATGTAATTGTATATTCATGATGCCATAATAAGAAAAATATATCTTGGAAGACTGAATTGAAATCCCCATGAAAATGAATGTTTGGGAAAAAAATTCAGGTTCACTATTGTAGTCCTTTAGCTGTTTGAAGATAATTTATACACCCAGAAGTAAATATTTTCTTTTTAAGCCAACTTTTATATTCTTCATGTTTTTGTTTACATGTCCTGATTTTTCATGCGGCTTCATCTCAGTCACCCTCCCTGAGAGTTTAGTCCTGTACATCCTCTGAAGCTCAGTTCACAAATGAATTCAAAATCTAAGTGTGGTCTGACTGTCACAGACTACAGCAAGGCTGTCACCTCCCTTTCCAAGATGTTACCACTATTAATACAGCCCAAGATCATGAGGCGCTGTGTCGTCTTAGGACGTTTGAGTGTGAACTAAGATCTCAAATAATTTTCCTAACACTAGTACCTAAGTTTATTTAACATCTTGTCTCAGTACAGTTGATCCCTAACACCCAAGAGTCAAGCCTTTCTTGACTCAGATATGCTTATATGGTTTCAATGTCTCGGCTTTAAACCACTTTTTACCCACATTCCTCAGCCCCCTGCCTGTCCCAGTTTAACCACAGCCACTCACTAGCCTTTCCCGCTTACAAAGCAGATGTTTCCTGGCTGAGCCTTGATGGTGATACATATATATTTTTTCATTGTGTCACCAATGGTGCCATCAGGGTTCCTCTTTTGATAAGATGCTGATTGGTTGAAAATGGCTTCCAGTAACTCAGGCTTTGTTTTGTAAAAACATTATTGCAACATCGTATAACACTTTAGAAATGTTTCAAATGTAGGCTGGCTGGTGATTTAGCAGACTAGGGGGCTAGCATATGGAGTCTGCTATGCTCAAGAGGCTGTGGTTTTATTGCAGGCACCCGCCAGGCAAGTCAGGATTGGCAACCAGGGGGACCTTCTTACATGTGAGCAGGCGGGCCATCGGGGTTGGCTACCTCCCTTGGACCAGGGGCTGAAGCCTTGTAAGCATATGGGGGGAGATAAAATTTGTATATTCTAAGGCAATAGATTTCTAATGAGCTTGGTATATATGTCATTCATTCATTCATTCTTTCAAACTTTACTTTAGGCTACATTGTGTCAGGGACTGAGCTGTTTAAGATACTTATGACTTGGGTCCTTTCCCCAAAGCATTCATGGTCTTATCAAGAATACAGGAAAAGGAATGCCAACTACAGACGGACTTGAGAATGGCAACATGTGGGGATTTTGAGGGCACCTGGGAGGGAAGGATTTAGATGAGGGTTGAGTCGAGTTGAGGGTCTTCTCCTAAGTATGTTTAACTATTCAATTAATGTTTAATAAGAATCATAAGAAGTAGAAGAGGAGAAGAGCTCAGAACTTGTGCAGAATCACTTGGTATGACCTAGGGAAGGCGTGGGTTAGCAATCACGAGTATCTTTCACTTTAGCTGGTGTGATCATGAGTCATATCTTCACCTGCCCAGCCCAAGGCTTCTTGCCTTCTTGGAGGGATCTTCACTTACTCTGATCTGGGCCCTCATACAAAGCTGGCCATCACTGTCCACTGACTTCCAGAACCCCGTAGGGGGTGGACGTTTATGATAATGATACATTTGGAGCTCCTAGGCAGGAAGTCCAGCCTGGCTTTGACTCTGCTCATTATTATTTATGGAAGCTTATGCCATTTGCTACACATGGGACTCAGTTTCTTCATTCATCCAAAGTGGGTAAAAGCTCCTAATCCCCCCTGGCTCATGGGAATCAGCATCATGGTCAAGTTACATATCCCATCATGTGAAATGGGCTTGGGGGTCTACCAAGTGCTTCTCAGTGGCAGTAATCTTAGAGTTCCCAGTGCTGTAACAACACTAATTATTTGATATTCCCACTGAGGCTACAGGTTGCAGATTTTGACAGCTCTGAGGGTCAGCGGGTCATTCTTTATCTTGAGCCCCAGTACCTCTCTCCCTGTGAATTCCTGTCCACCGTTCCTAGGACTTCCTCTTGGGCCACATAGATAAGTGTCATCATCTTTTCCCGCGGCAGCCACCCACGGGTCTGAGGGCTGCTCTCCTGCACCCACATTTGCTGTTCTTTCTTCCCAGGCTGCTGCTGGGACCTTGAGAGTGTGCGAGCGGTACGATTGTGTTCAGGGGCTCATGGAGGTTCAGTGCTGTCTCATTTCACCCATCTCCTTGGAAATCCCTCTTCTCGTAAAACGGGAGGTCAGAAAGGAGGATAGTGTGCTCTCTGAGCTCCCCACCCAGTAATTTCCAGCATTCGCATTCTGGAATTCTCTAGATTGTTTTCTGATATTCTGTACAGCTGGGTGGAGCCCCCTGGGAGGGAATCCAGGGTCATGTGACAAAGGTCAAGGCAGAGCCATCATGTGGGAGCGCATGTAGAGGAAGGGGCCACCGTCCGCTGTTTCCCTCAAGGAGATGAATCACGTGCTGCGCCTCACCTGTTGGTTGAAGATTCAGGTGAGGCTGAAATGGCATTAGTAGAAGCTGGAGCGACCCAGGAGAGGGCTGACGGCAGCCCACGATTCCTGACCCCAGAGACCTGGACGCACAGCATTAATCTGTGGCTCCTGACCACCTGAGATGCCCTTCTCTCCAAGAGGCGTTCGAGATGACCATTTTATTTTCTCTTGATTCTCACACTCTGACATCCAGATCGAAGGAAAGGGCAAAGAAAAATGGAAAAAGGTGGGGGGAGATATTTTACCTTCTACCTCAATATACTCTTGGCACTTCAGTTTTGTAACAAAAACACTGCAAAGATTCTATCAGCGGTGCAGGAGCTCCCGAACACCGGACGGAAAGGTCTGATGCAGAGGGTAGGGGAGGATGCTGTCACGTCAGTGGGCTTCGGGCATGTCCCTTTCAATGGCTCCGGCCGCCTCAAGGGTGCCAGTGTAGATGGACAGGGGAGGTTTCTCAAAGGGTTTATAGGAAACCACAGTGCCTGGACACAGGAGCATTTCACTGGGACCCTGTCAGAGGACAGTGTCAGGGAGGGGTTCCTGGTGCTCAGAGCTGGGACACCAAGCACCCAAGGGGGTCGTGATAGGCTGGGAAAGGGCTAAGGCAAAATCTGTGGAAACACCATGGCTTGGAAACCAAAGTCATACACCGAAGGGCGTGTTTATCTTCTCAGCCTCCTAACACAGCTGCCTTATAACGCTGCCCTAACTTCCGATGGCTTCTCCTCCATCTACTGTTTCCACGAAAGTATATGTGTCATGGAAAAAGGGCCTGGTCCATTTTCGGTCCTGAGGGTTCAATAAATGTACGTGCAATAAATAAGTGCAGGAATGGAGTGGTGAGGCAGACGCAAGACCAGAGCAGAGGGCGAGGGAACAGGCTGGGGCTGGGACCGGGAGTGAGAACAAGGTGGGAAAGCTCATCCTGCCCACGGATGCCCCCCTGGGCCAGGCTCCCTCTGATGCCGGGGGGCAGGCCCGGAGCGGCAGAGCAGCGGCCAGCTGACACCGTGAGCCACTCTGACTGCCAGCTGGGGGGGTCCAGGGCCTGCGGGCCGGGTGGCGGCGGCGTCCCTCTGCACGGTCTGCTCTCATGGAGTCCAGGCGGGTGTGCCTGGAGGGACGCAGCCCTCCATTAAGAGAGCGGCATTGCTCGGCGGGGCGTTTCCTGGAAGGCGAGCAAAGTGACAGCACCACAACAGCGTGGAAACGGCCGAGGAGAGAAGGGCCATTCGGAGTTGGAGGGGAGAACAGCCCCTTGGCAGCTCCAGCCAATGACGCTTCTCTTCGGATGCCATTAGTGGCTTTGGCAGCAAGCTCACCGTCTACTTCAGAGGACCACGGCACAGATTAAGGGAGCCTGGATGCTAATTTGCACATATGGAAATGCTTTTTCTCACCGTCGATGGCTCTGCTGTGGACAGATGGAATTAGTGAGAACTTCGAAGTCGTGAAGGCAAACACATTAAAAAAAAAAAAAGCAAGCTTCTCTCTTTTCTTTCCCACTTTTTCTTTCTGTCAGCCTCTGTGCCTCTTTCCTCCTTTCCACCATTCCCCCTGTCTTCCTCCCTTTTTCTTTTTCTTCTCTCTCCTGAGAAACTTCAGACTCCTGTGGAGTCAATAAAAATGCCCCAGAATGGCTCCTGGCATTAATAATGCACTGATCATATGTAAATTGCAAATCATTCCTTCACACCAAGCCCCCCCAACATCGGCTTCCAGTGTTACTCAGAGAGCCAGGAAGGCTGTCAAGCAAAGGCCGGTCCTCAGAGAGCCGGGCCCTCCTCCTGGCGCCCACTGGGGAGGCTCGGGCTGTGTTCAGCACCCACCCCCGAGCCCTCAGCCCCCCAGGTCCCAGGCTTCTGCCAGCCCTGGCGGGTTACTTTCCCCAACAATCCGTCTCCTGCTCATCTGAAAAAGGGCTCCTCACAGGCACTTGGCTTGCTTCAGGGCTGAAACAGTAAATCCCATGGGACTGTCTTTTATTATTATTTTTCTTTCTTCCTTGTACTCCGTGCCTTTGACTGGGGAGGTCTGTAATATTTTATTTATTCCGCAGACTCACCAGGTTTAGCGCCCTTCAGAACTTGACACAAAAAGGTGTCTACCTAGCTCAGAAACCTACCTGGGTAGTTGTTCCTCTTCAAGGGTTGGCAAACTTTTTCCATAAAGGGCCAGATGAGAAATATGTTTGGCTTTCTGCGGCACACAGGAAAGCAGTCACAGAGAATAATATAAATGAATGGGTTCCAGGAAAGCATTACTTACAGACAGGTTCAGGGGCAGGTCTGGCCTTAGGGCCACAGTCAGCCACCCCTGGTGTAGGAAATCTTTAAAGGTAGAAGAACAGCCTTCTGTCTACCTCTTTAGTAACCTGCCAGCCTGATTTCTAGCTCGTCCAAGGGTAGATGACTATATGTTTTGAACACAAGAAGGATGTCCTCATCCTGTGTTGTCTTAGGTAACATTAGAGTGCCTGGGGCTCCAGGCAGCTGAGAGGGCCCAGCAAGGGGGCTACTGGCTCCCACCAGCTCTGACCCTCCTGGTCCCCAGCCTCAGGGCCAGTGAGGTCATGTGCCCCAAACCTACCATCCTGATGTTCTCCTCCCCTCCTTCCATGAACAACAGAGGTGGACGAGCCCAGTTCACTCTCATTGTTTGCATAATCCTCTCCTTTGAGCTCAGTTCTGCAAGAGATGGCAGAGAATACCCTAATCACCGCGCAGAGGACTTACCTTCTGTGAGTCCTGACCAGGTGACCCACGGCCTGAAGCAGTAATGGCTGGAAGAGCATTTTGAAAACTGTACAAGGCAGGAAACTATGAAGGCTGAACGTTTTTGTGGCTGTTTCATCTATGTGTGCTCTTCCCGGCAGGCACACCTGGTCTCCTCCTTTCCGAGGCATCCCCGCGGAGCTGACCTTGTCCCCGGCATGGAATGCCCCTTGAGGCCTGCCTGGGTTCATAGCTATGAGGCGGTGAATGCTCCCCCGGGGCCACAGCATTACGAGAGGACAGAGGAGCAGTAGGAGAAGAGCACACTGATATCCACATTCAAGTTCATCAGACATCGTGGTACCAGTGGGTCATCACGCCATGCTCCACGGGGGAAGGGACCTCGCTTGCTTGTTATAATGTACTGGTGTTTTTCTATATGCCTATCCAAAATCACATACACCCTCGGGGTTATTTGTATTTGGAGAAAGAAAAGATATGCAGATATGATTGTGTAGCAATAAAACAATGGGGAGATGGATGGATGAACAGATGGATGGCTGGAAGAGCCATGAAAAGACAAACCTTAGAAATTACCTAATTATCAAACTTATCTAAGCTCACTGTTTTTCCTATTGTTTTTATATCCCATGTTTCCTTTTGTTAAATACGAGGCTAATAAGAATTTCATATCCTGTCATGTTTTAATAATTTGAGGGAAAAAATATACAAAAACTGAAGGGCTTTGAGAATTGTAATGTGCAATATAGGCATAGTATAGTGTTGTTTTTCTTCACCTCGATCATCTTGATTACTTTTTGGAAATGTCCAAGCAACTTAATATTGTCACCAAAAACAAATTGCTGTAATGATGATTCACATAACTTAATTCATTTAAGTTAAAAATTGTTATAAAGGTAAAAGGAAATACGACATTGGATATTCTTGTTTCTGTGCCTCTCCATCCATTCTCACAGAAGGTCTGATCAGCGGCCTCTCCTCTGCCAGGTTAAGATTCACCCTTTATGTATCAATGGCATTCACACATGGGTTCAAAACTCTGTGCTTGTAACACAAACAAACAAAAATCTCATAGTGATTTTTGAATATGAAACTAAATTTTAAATTACTAAGTGCTCTGTATGTGTGTAGTAACACCAAATTCTGTTCTATTGAGCCTTCCCAGGTATGGAATGGAAATCCCCTTGTAGTCTCCCCAATCTGGGCAAGCATTGGCTTCAGATAAGACAGTATTGTTTACATGGTCTGACATCTAACTTCTATTGAATTGGAAAAATAGACTCAGAACAGTTTTTTCCCACTCATTACTCAGGAATGCCCCGTGTCAGTAGGAAAAGGTGTTCCATGGAATTGGAAAAATGGTGCAGAACCAAGCTCAGACTCAGCCGCCTGCGCTCTAGAATGTGGGTGGTTTAAAAGCAAGAAGAGATTGATGAGAAGGGCAGCGGAATTAGGGCATCGCCAGGCCTCACTTGTGGGATGCAGGGAGCCACATGGGAGAAGGGAGTGCAGGCTGGCCCTAGCTGGCTGTGTGACTTAGGACGAATCTGCCACCCTACAAAAATCATCTTAGGATGGAGAACGAGAGCAAGCCTCTCTCTCTGTGGAGAGAGAACAGAGAAGCACATTCTATGAGGTAGGTTCATTCTTTGGGCCTCAGTCTGTGCTTGGGCTCTAGAATGTATGCTTTCTGACTGTTCTTGTTCATCACAACTCATTCTTGCGCATCCAAGCTGGGAAGAGGATTACAAAATATACAAGGTCCCTAAGTCACTGGCTGATTTCATATATTCATGACTTTTTTGGTTTGTAAAAGAAATACCTGACCATTATGAAAAGAACACAAGTGCATGGACTGCAGAACAGTAAAGAGATGAAAACATAAATTACACTTACTCTCAACACCCATGAAAAAAAATACTGTTTTTCTTTTAGATTTCTTTATCTGTGCTGGTATTTATTTACATCAGATTACATTCAAGATTATATTGAATATTAACTTCTTATTTGCTTTTTCTACTCAACTTTGGGAAAAGTTCTCTCAAGTGTTCTAATTAGTTTAAAATATGTTTTGTGACCCATTGTCCATTGTGACTATGTAAGAATTTGTTTACCATTCAAATATGATTGAGCTTTAAGTTCCTTATTTTGTTGATATTGTTGAATTTATATATATACATTTATATGTTTACACAAAATTTATATATTGTTGTATATGTATATGAAAAATTTAAATATATATATGTATATATATATATTTATATGTACATACAAAAAAATGCTTATCTTTCTGTATCCTTTCTTCTCTATTCCTTCCTCCTGGAATATTTTTTTTTCTGTTCAACCTTATCTGCTCCATGACCTGCTTGGGAATTTCCTCTTCAGTGAAGCTTTTTTTTTAATCCTTCAAAGTGTAGTCAATGGCTTTTTACATTATGACTTTGATAGCTTAATAGATGCCTTTTAGTTTATATAATATTTCATTATACATGATTTACTGTCTACCCATCTAAATCAGCTGCTAACTAGGTGAACATGGACAATTTGCTTTCCTTCTCTGCTTTCAGAATCTTTACCTGTAAAGTGGAGGTAAGAGTATTCACCTCATAGAGGTGATGTGAGGATTATGTGAGATGACAAGTGTAAAATGCCTAGATGGCACGCCAAAAGTTGTCTGCCAGGCTTAGTTTTAGGATGGTGTTAATTTAGCTACAAAGTTGCTTCCCATGATAATGTGAACTCTTGAAGAAAAAAGTACACACACACACACACACACACACACACACACACACACACACACACTTATGTACATTGCCTCAGAACCTAGGACAGTGTCTGGTCCTTAGAGCTCATGAATTACTAGTTTGAAATGGAATGGCTGGAGTTTAATTTTGTTAACATTAACATCATAAGGTCTTTTGCTTAATGGATATGCTAATAAAATTGTTACTTATAATGAGATTTTGCATCCACTATACAGTATTTATTTATAGATCTCACATTCACATATATTTTATGATTTTATAAATCAAACCTTATTTTATCTAGAAGACTCATATCACTAAAAAAAAGACTTTAGAGGCTTTCTAATAATTGTCATATGTTCAGTGAGAGAGGTTCTTTTCATCATACAGAAATGAAGTTAGTTAATTGAATGGTTATGATGGCTACAGAAGGGGTTTATAAAAGTCACAATTAAGAGGAACCCACGGTAAGAAAAGGCAAAATGTATTTTCTTTAGCCTCCCATAAGCTGCATTTTCAATGCACAGATTTAAGAAAAGTCCCTTTCCAAATCCTCTTTTGTCCCACATGAAAGGGATGATGACTTTTACGCAGCAGACTCAGGCTTTAAAAAAATAAAATAAAAGGAATGTTTACTCTAAGTAGAACATCATGGGCTTCGTCACAGAAGTTTCATGATATTCTCCCTCCAGCTGTTTTTATTTATCCCTCAACTCCCAATAAAACTTATGTTTTATTTCAAGGGGCAATCCATAATTAGCTTTTCAGCTGGTGGCAGTGGTTTCTTTTGGTGCCACCAACAGTGTTGAGATCAGCCTTTAAAAAATTCAAGCAAAATGAAAAGACCTGGTAGATATTCTTTCACTGGGCCCAACAAGGTTTGCCCCCTGGAGCATTTCAGCATAATGGAGATGTTACAGGACATGGCTTGACTTCACAGAGAGAATCAGAAGAGTCTTGTGACAAAGGTGGGAATCCAATTTTTCCCTCCTCTTTCAAAGTTGGATACCTGGAGGACATAAGTATTGCCAGTCCCACTAGTTGATAGATAGACAGACAGATGATAGATCCCACTATATAGATGTGCCTTTATCAATATCTCTGTCTGTATGATATATCTATCATCTGTTTATCTATATCACTTATCATCATCTATGTATCTCTCTATAATCTATTTATCATCTATATCAACTATTATCATTTATGTACCTATCATCTACCCATACCATCTATCACCATTATCTATCTATCTATGTATATATCTATAATCTGTCCATCTATTTATATATCTATAACTATCTATCTATCTGTCTACTATTTACCTACCTATCTACCTGCCAGGTTGGCATGAAGCTGGGCAAACAGTGTTTCCTCTTCTGATGTCCCCAGTGTATTTTGTAAACATAAAGATCAATTAAAGAAGAAAAACCTGGAAAAAGAAACCCTATTTTTATTGAGAGCCACCGTATGCCAGGGTAAAGAGAAAGGGTTGGGGAAGGGGAAGAAGTCAAATGAGTGAGAAAAAGAAGAGCACGTCTGTCTGCACCCGTCTGTCTGTCTGCTTCTTGGACACAGAGCACTGCAGAGAGCATATGGCAGAGGCCGCTCAGCCCCTCCGTGGCTACACTGAGTGAATTTCCTTTTCCCACCTGTAGAGCCTTCCCACTTGCCCAGATGCTGAGCTTGCCTGGATGCTCCCCATGCGCCCCAGCCCCCGGGGCCCAGGAAGGCCAGCACATGGTGTTGATGCTCCAGAGAAAGTTGGCATACCCAGGAAGACTTGGGGCTCAGGACTTCACAAGGGGACACTGAAGTCTGTTTCTGTAAGGGGGCTGTCCTCAGCTTGCAGGCCCCTGGATACAACACAGCCCCGGCAGCCGGACTCGGAGAAACACTCCATGGCAGGCGGCCGCTGGGCAAGTGGCCTCAGGCCACACCCTGGCATCAGGCCAGCCTGACTCATAGTGTTTTCTTAGTCCCTTCTTGTTTATAACACTTGGGCATCTCAGTGCACTCCTCCCGTGCCGTGGAAAGGTGAATGGAGAGAAATGAGCTTCTGTTCCTGAGCCACCAGCGTGGTGTCTGACACTGTCGGTATCTTAAAAGATCAGTTCCTCCCCCTATGTCTGTTCTGCAGGTACGTGAGACTCAAAGGTATCAGGCATTCCCAGTCCTTTAGTTCTCTCTTGCCTTTTAACTTATGAACAAAATGAATGCCTAGCTCACGTGCACCCAGAAATCCCAACAACTCCTCAGGACAGAACGCCAGAGGCTGCCTCTCCTCCCCACCTGTGCCGCTCCATGCTCGGCGGTCCTGACCTGCAGTGGTTTCCCTCCCTCCCTCCCTGCTCACTGGTCACCTCTGCCACCTGTTGCTCCTGCTTTCTCTGGTCCAACTTACCCTAAAACGTGTATTCAGGGTGTATGAACATAGGGGTCAACTGCATCCCAGCTGTGTAATCTTGGGCAATATATTCAACCCCTCTGTGCCTCAGTCTTTCCATCTGTAAATTATGGGTAATGATGGTACCTGCCACATTTTTTTTCCAATCGAAGCAATATTTTCTTTCTGTAACTCACATAAATTTCTTAATAGGAAGCATGACACCATGACTATGTCCAATGAATATTGACACTTTCATTGTACTGTACTGTGAGTAACCCATACACAATGGGGCACCAAACGGTCAAGCAGCCACGTGTCTGAGTTGCTTCTGTATTACGGGGGTTGGAACGGGGGTGTGGGGGGTGCATTTGAGGCTGGCACACGAGGTCACTGCTGCCACTTTGGCAGTGCTATTGGTCTGCTCAACGGTGGATCCATTTTTCGTTATAGCCTCGAGCAAGAGATGCCCCCTCCCTTCAAGAGGGGCTCACACTACCTTTCCAGTTACCTTGTCGCCTCAGGACAGTGTCCCCAGACAGAGAGAATGGAACCACGAAGCCGCATGGGCACTGAGTCTAGTCGGTCCGTTGTCCCAGCTCCTTTGTTGTCAACAAGTCAAGCAGAGAGCTGGTCGTTTGCAGAGGGTAAGGGAGGAAAGCTACTCTGTAGAAATGCATTTTACTAACAACTGCATTTTAGCAGAGAATGTGGCTTAATAAATGAGGGCAGTGAAGCAAAAGTGCCCTTTTTAGTCCAGCTCAGAGGTAAGGGGAAGGGATGGACCAGAAGACAATGGAGAAGACAGAGTGGATCAGCACAGACCCAAATCCCTGCGATATAACTTATGTTACGGGAGAGAATGGGGAATGACACTGAACATGTTGTGCACATTGAGTAATCACAGAAGATTCTCACAAAGAATGAGAGAATTGTAATTTTCAACATCTTTTGTTGTGTTTGCAGAGTACCAGGTAAAAAGCCCCTCTGGATGGTATGGTGCACAGGTCTCTGGACCAGGTAGCTTCAACCTGGTGCTATCAGGATGTTTTCACCAGTAAATAACAGGAAGTCCAACTCAAACAGACTGGGGAATATATTACATCACCCACCAAGGAGCTGAATGTCAGAGGGACCCCAGGGAAATCAGCTCAGGCATGCATGGCTGTAGGTTCCTTCTGTTTCTTCTCTGCCTTCCTTAGTATATTTGACCGTCTCCAGACCAGACTCCTTCAAAGTTCAACTTAGCTGCCTCAAAGCTGACCTTACATGCAGACCCAATGATAAGGGGGGATTAGTTTCCTGAGCTGCTATAATAAAGTACCACCTAATGGGGGCTGAAGCAGCAGACAGTAATTGTCTCACAGTTCTGGATGCTGAAAGTTATGCTGCCTCTGAAACCTGCAGGAGAGGGTCCCTCCTGGCCTCCTCTAGCCTACAGGGTGGGCACCAATCTTTGGCATTTCTTGTTTTGCTAAGACAGCCCTCCCATCACTGTCTCCCCCCATGCATCTGTGCCTTCATGTGACATTTTCTTCTGTGGCTCTTCTTTCTTGTGAGAACACCAGAAATATTGAATTAAATGCCCAATCTCCTCCAGAATGACCTCATCTTCACTTAATTAATTACATCTGCGAATGACACTATTTCCAAATAAGGTTCCATTCTGAGGGTGAGGACTTCAACATATATTTGTGGAGAACACACTTCAACCCATACAAAGGGGTTTCTCCTCTTTGTGTTTCTTTTAGCAAGAGAGGAAATAGTTCTTGGAAGTAGCAAGTTCTCCTCAGGTCATTGGCCAGCGATGGGCCCTATGCCCTCCTCCCCCAGTCACCAGCAGAGGGTTGCAAAATCAATGATGGATTATGATTTACTTCCCCACCCCACTCCCACCCTACACCTGCTTTATGGGTTGTAATTGACAAATAAAATTGTATATATTTGAAATGAACCATGGGACAATTACATATACATATACACTGTGAGATGATTACCACAAGCAAGTCAATGACCAGCCCACCACCTCACTTCGTTGTGTTTTTGTGTGTGTATAGTGAAAATGCTTAGGATCTACTCTTTTAGTAAATCTCAAGTATACAAAACCATATTAGTAGCTGTAGTCACCAGGCTGTACATTAGCTTCTAAGGACTTACTCATCTGGCAAATGGAAATTTACAGGAAGGCGAACCTCTGCCCATTTCCCCACCTCCAGCCCTTGGCAACCACCATTCTCCTCTCTGCTTCAATGAGTTCAGCTTTTCTCTTCACATGCAAGTGATATCATACGGTACTTGTTTTTCTCTGTCTGGTTTTGGTCACTTAGCTTAATGTCCTTCAGTTTTGATCATGTTGTCACAAGTGGTGGGATCTCCATTTTTATGGCTGCATAATATTCCATCACACACGCACATACGCACACATGTGCACACAAATACTTTCTTTATCCGTTTGCCCATCGAACACACATGAATGAAGGTCACTTGTTACTGGACATACCATAAGGTTGAATGTCATCATCTTTTGGCTGGCTTCCCTGGGATCCCACATTTCTATGGAAAGCATATGTGACCTTCCTGTGCTCCGCTTGAAGAAGAACAGATTCTCCAGAAAGAAGCCCAAGTATCTTAATGTTCTTTATATCCCTGTGATCTGGACCCTCAGTCACTCTAATTAAACTGTTTATTTTCACTCTTCAGTGAGAAACGGTGTTTCACCTCCCACCGTGAAGCCTCCCCACCCTCCAAGGCTTGACTCGAATGTACTTCCTTGTGTAGCCACTCCTTCTCTGTGCTCTACTTCTCTGTCCTCTTGTGGTTTGGGGATCAGTCCAGCACACTCAACCCATCCCTCATGGCTCACCTCATGTATCATTTCCTTTGGTTCTAAGACAACCTCTTAGTCTTTCTTGGGTGGAGGGCATCATCTCCTCCTTCTCCATTAGTAACAGCTCTCAGCACTGAAAATTGCATTGACAATATGTGCACTACATCTATTGGTCATGTTAGACTAGGGGCTCCTCTGGAGGATGCACACTTATTTATCTCTGCAGTGCCTTCCCATGTCCCAGCAACAGGAATAGGGGAATCTCAGTAAACAGGTCATTGTAAAGCACCATAGCATATGCACAAATAGAGCCCTAAATACATGTATGGGATGAAGAGAAAGCCAAAGAGAGGTTAGCTATATGTGCAGGAGAAATGCCATGGAAGCTTCAAAGCTCAGCTTTCATAAACATTGCCTTATTTAATCTTCAGGAGAGTCCTGGGTGGTAGAACTGTCCCCCTGGTAAATTAAGAAATTGAGGCTCAGAGAAGATAAATCCATTCTCCAAGGTCAGAGAACTAGAAAGTGGCAGAACTCAGGGTCAAATCTGGTCTGCCAGCTCTTACTCCCTTGCTTCACCATGTATGCCCAAGACATAGCAAGGCTGGATGACTTTTCTTGGTCTTCATTATTGAAATTTTGTTAGATTTTTGCAGGTCTGCAGAACACAGCTGGGGACAAGACTAGGCATTAAATAGCCAGCACATAACAAAACTTAGATTTCTGGGCTGCCAACTTAGACTGGCTAGAAATCCACAAGGGTGTGGAAATCAGACACACATGGAAGGTTTCTTCAGTGTGTCCATTGAGTTTATTCAAGCAGCTCTTTCTGAAACCACCCCCAGTGCTGTATTTTAGCTGTTATGGTGAGTGAGATTCTTTTCCCTATAATTCTTGGTTCAGCATGAGCATCAGGTCAGAGAGATGACCAGTGTGTAGAGACTCCATTTCACTGTTCCCTAACTCTTATCCTCAATAACATATTTGCCTTCTCTTACCTCCCCTTCTGAGTGAATGCAGCTATGACCCAGTTCCCTTCTCCTTATCCTGGGGCCTCTTTGATCTCATTTTGGAAATCCAGCTAGCTATCCAGCTGAAGCCTGTCCTAAGTAATATCCTTCAACTGCAGAGCAACCTTGTCCCAGAGAAGGAAGAAGTTCAAAGGGATATGCAGGATGCAAATGGCACAGGCAGCATGCATCTCAACTATAAGACTGGGCAATTGAATTAGACCACTTGGATGTCCATTTTCTCCTCCGCAAAATATGCATGATGTAAGTCAGGGGACTGTTAGAAGAATTAAATGAGAAACTGTCCTTGTAGTCCAGGTCTCTTGACCAAGACAAGGTTGCTCTATGGACATGTGATTAGTGAGTGGTAATTAAAAAAAATGTGTATACAATACTTTGCAGAGTTTCTGATACATAATACATATTTGATAATTATTCATTGTTATTTTTATAACAAATATGATACCAACCTGATTAAGATGAATACTGAAATAGAAACAGAAATGACTTCAAGATTCCATGAAGACAGGTTAGATTAAGCTTGATGGGATTTCAGCTGGGTCCTAGAGGCTTGAGCTCAGTAACCCATGGAAATATAGATCCACTGACCAAGAGGTTGAGAGTGAAATGCAAGCTATTCATGATGCTGCACCTGATGGAGACCCCACCTTTTCACCTGAAGCATCTGGACAGACCCACAGCTGGTTGCACTTTGAGAGTATGATGATTCTGAGTGTAACTTCAAATGTCCAGTATGGCTGGGTAGAGAATTTCTAGATAATAAAACAGCCCAGCATGCAGAGGACATAGACTCTATACCTGACTGTGACCTGGAATTGTTGCTTGACTTCAGACACATTCCTAAGTTTGAGAAACACTGGACTAATATGTTTCCATACCTTTTGTTAGGTTTGGACATTGCAAAAATCAATTTCAATTTCATTGCTTGTCTTTAAGTAACATGAGGGCTAGAAGAAAGGATAGATCAGTGATCTTCTCTTTATAAATCCCAATTCTCTCCTGTCACCCAGGTATGTTTACAGGTGTCATTATTCTTGATGGCACCTCTTAGAAGGGAGCATACACCTTAGGTTTCAGGGAGCTTGAAATTAGTAACTTTAACAAAACTAGCAAGGAATACAACCCAGGACATTGGAAAGGCCTACTGAAAAACAAATCTTTGTGGAATGGATCAGATTAGAGAGATTCTGGGGTTGTGCAACCTAGGAGATGCCTTTATTCCTGTCTCTTGAGATCATCTGGTTGTGCATTTTTGTTGACTTTTCTGTCCTCTGGCATTCCGACTGCTGGGACACAGGTCAAGGCAGACACTGTACCTCATGTATCCTGCTTCCCATATCCTTCTCCAACTTGAGCACCTTGTCTTTTGTCCTTAATCACTTCCTTGGTGCACCTACTGAATGGGGACTGTCTTCTCTGACATTGAGGGAGATCCTGGAGGTACCTGTCCCTGTGAGGTCCTCCCTGTGTCCTCACACGGAACAAGCAGTCCATCCACATCCCTGAGACTTTCCATGCACACCTCTACCATGCAATTTACAAAACTTCCTCAGTTTGCTAAGACCCCTGTAGAATGTACCACACACTAGAGGGTGACTTGGAACAACAGAAATTTATTCTCCCAGCTCTGGAAGCTGGAAGTCTCAGATCAAGGTGTCAGCAGGTCTGATTCCCTCATTAGCTTTTAATTAAACGCTGAGGCTGTGCTAGACAATCTGTCACATGCCTCTTTCTTAGCTCCTGGTGGTTCACAGCAATCTTCGGGGTTCCTTGGCTTGTTGACAGGTCACCCTGATATCTGCCTTCCCTCACACATGGCGTTCTCGCTGTGTGCATGTCTCAGTCCAAATTTCCCTGTTTTATAAGAACACCGGTCAGAGTGGATTGCATCATTGCTGATGACCTCGCCTTGACATAATCATCTGCAAAGGTGCTATTTCCAAGCAAGGCCACAGTCACATGTACCGGCAGTTAGGGCTTCACCCTCTTTTTGGGAGACACAGTGATGTTCATGCAATGTCACCCATGGTAAATGTTCTGGGCATAGTGCTCATCACAGTCGTGGTCACAGTTATCTAAGTGAATGAGTGAATGATTTAATGCCAGAAATCCCGTGCCCCCTTGTCCCCACCTGGCATGCTCATCCTGCTGCCGGGCACAGAATGTAGGGCTCAGTGAAGTTTGTTCTGAAAGGAACAAGAAGCCTTCCCTGACGCAGTGAGAAACTCTTCAACCTTCCTCCCGAGTTCCTTTTCCAACCGCAATACGGCATTTGCGCTACGGGCACGTAGGCTCTACATGTAAGGTGGACAGTGGGGATCTCACTTCCAGGCTCAGGCTGGCTTCACGGGTCAACCCTGGACCTGGGAATCATTAGCTTTTAATTAAACTCCCCTTTGGCACTCTGGGTCCAGTGTGAAACATCTGTGGCAGAATTTGTGGTATTTGTTGGCTAAATGCATTTATTTAAACCCAGTCTTGGAGTACATTTTGCCCTGTGGAGGTCTGGATTCAAGGGGAGCATCTGAGCAGAAATAGCCCTGGGCTTCGGACAACAGAGCGGGAAAGCCTAACCCCACCAGTGGCTCTCACTGAAAGCGAGCAGAACACCGAAAGGAGAGAAGGAGAGAGCCTCTTTAGTCTTTCCCCCAGCAAGAGCCTTCTAGCGGGAGGTCAACTCCAAGGTAAATAGGGAGTGAGCTGCAGAGGGGGCGGCTGGACATCCTGAGTGCCTCCTGACTTTCGTGCAGACAGGTTCAGTCCTCAGAGCCTTCATCTTCATAAATTCTTTATGGAAAGAGTTTTGCAAAGCTATTGACCTTTCCAGCTCCTGCTAAAATGACAGCTTGTCCACTCACAGAAAGAAATGGGAAAAACATGCATTTGCCCTGTTTGGAAATGGAGCATGGCTTTCCAGTTCATTCACTTAACAAATAGGCCCTGGGTCCCCTGCAGCCATCAGACGGAGAGGGCCTGGCTTCAGGTGACTTACTGCTGAGCCTGGGGCAGCTCAATAACCTTCTTGGGACTCAGTTTTCTCAGCAGAGAAACAGAACCAAGGCTTGTTTATGTCTCACACACATTCTCTGGAATATTAAAAGGATCACTGTGATGGGTATGGAAGGCTGTGGACTGGCACACGGATGCATCTGTTGTTGTAAGAGGCCTTATGCTGGACTCATGAGCATCACAAGGAAAAAGTCTCTTGTTTTCTAGAGAACCAGAGATGGACTCAGCATCTTATCCACACAGCACAGAGTCGATCCCAGACCAGGTGCATGGAGGTCCTCATGCTGTCTCCCCTTCTCCAATATATGTATATGTGCAGCATTACATTGTGAAATGTGGTGCCTCATCCCTCTGCCCGAAACATCGGCCTTTCCCAGTTCTCAGCCATCCTGTAGCGTGGAGCTCCTCCGAATATCCTTCTCAGACCTGTGTTTATGCACAGCTGCTACTGATTCATGAGGAGCTGAGTGCAGAAATTGAAAGCGAGCACTGAGAAGTTCTTACAGCCATTTGACCCTGCCTAGATACCCAGGTGTGCATCCATGGCCCCATCTTATTGGACAGGATCCTTACGTCCTACAGGATCTGATATAGAATATGGAGGTTAGCACAAAATGACTATGTGGGTCCTTTGTTTAAAAAGTGCGAATTTCAAGGTGGGAACTACAGAGCATAAAGCCAAGTATCAGCCTCTCTGAGCACAGGTCCTGGCTGTGAAGCGCCAGGCTGAGGAGCATGTGGTGACACCTTTGTGCTGGGCACGCACAGCAGGACAGTACAGATTTCTGCTAGGGGCTGGAGAGAGCAGGTCCTCCACCCCTGGAGCACTTCTGGCCCAGATATGGCCCCATCATGCCCACCAAGCTTGACAGCCAGCCAGGTGGCCTCTCTCCAGGACAGCAGAGGGTCTTTGCTCTTAGAACACTTAGCCCTTTTGCCTTCCTTGCCCCAGCCACTCACTAACCTGCCTCTGGGGCATCCTCCTCCCGCCTCTTTCAGAGCCCCTCCCATGTCCCACATCCGCTGTCACTAGCAGTTCATGAGTTTCTCTCCTTCCCCCATGAGACCCGCAGTTGCTCAGAGCAAGGGTTTGTGTCTTATTCATTTTTACAGCCATTCCTGGACAAATATTTGATGAATACCTACTGTGTGCCCCACACTTAGTCTGGCAAAGATGAGGATGGTGGGCTTCACCCACGAGAACTTTGTGGTCTAGTCAAGGAACCGTGTAGGGATGGCATGCAGCGGCTGGCACAGCAAGGGAGCTGCTGGGTGAGCACAGAGGGGCAGACCCAGATCTGCTGGGCAGCCCAGGGGGCTCCTCTTAGAAAGCCACTTTGTTTTGCTGCCACTCACAGGCCAGGAAAGGAGGAGTGTGGAGAGGAAAGAAGGAGAGGGGTGTATGTCACTGGGTAGAAGTGACCATACCATACCGGCCCCAGTTTTGCTGGAACAGAGCAGATTCAGTACATGCTTAGAAATGAATGCACTCTCCTGCATTTCTCTGTTCCATTTATAACAAGTCCTACAGCTGCTGTCCAGTGTTTCTTCCTCTTTTGGAACACACGCCAGTCAAGACTTCATTCTCCACTTTCTGCTGCAACCACTCCTGCCAAGACTACCGATGATGCCCATGGTGATTCAGGGGTCAGTTCATATAGTCCTCGGACCCAACCTGTCAGTAGGATGACCCTTGACCTTCCCCAGCTTCCTGATGGCTTCTCTCTGCTGGGTCTTTCCCCCATCTGCTGCATTTATTAATCCCTCTGCATCACCCAGATCACGAGATAGGTGTGTGCCAGAGAACTCTATTTCCAGATGACTCAACTTCTCTCCATTCTCATTTCCCCAGGTGAGATCATCTGGTCTTGTGTGGTTCAATATCAACCCTCAGACTTGTATCCCCCAACCATGGACCTCCCTGCTCAACTCCAGACACATACACACCACTGCCTTCTCAACAGCTGCGAGCAGAGCTCCCCAGGAACCACAGAGGGATCCTGGGCAGACCTGAACTGATTGGCTTTCTCTCCCTGTAACTACTCCTCCCCTAGTCTCCCTTGTTTCAGGAAATTATGATTCCCTCCTTTCCACAGCTGGATCCTCAGTCATACAGGCATCCTTGTTTCTTACTCTCTCTGTCAGAAATGCTGTCAGCTGAGCTTCCAAAATCACCAGATTTTATGTCTCACGCCAACTATGGGTTCCACCACGTCCAGGGCTAGGACATCTTCATCTCTCACCTGTGTTATCATCATAGCCCAGTGGCCACCGGATTGAGCTACTGTCACCTCAGAGCTACACGATTCCATATGAGAGCCAGGAGGTCCATGTGGCTGTATTTAAATTAAATAAGATTAAATATTCAGTTTTCATTTGTACCAGCTGCTTTTCAAGTGCTCAGTGGCCACCTAGTGAGCCATGGAGAGATGGTAGGGACGGTTTTGGATGGCACAGAGATAGAGCACATCCATTATCACAGAAAACTCTATTGCTCTAGAGTCTATTCTTTTCATAGGAGCCGGGGTGAGATGACTGTAACATATTTGCATCATGTTAGTCCTCTGCTCAGACCTGTCCAGTGGTTTTCTATCTTGCTTGGAGTAAAAGACAAAGGACATTCAATGGCAGGTAACCCATTAATCTAACCTCATCTCCTGGCATTACTTTCCCATGGCTTAGTATGCTGCATCACACTGACCTCCCTACTCCTACTTAAACAGGCTTCCACCTCAGGGCCTTTGCACCTGCTATTGATCCTGTCTAGAATATGCTTCCCCCAGCAGTTCACAAGATTTACCCCCTCATTCTTTCCACGTCTCTGCTCTAATGCCCTCTTATCTGTGAAGCTGCTGCCTCCTTGTATTTTCCCCAGAGCCCTTATCACCATTTGGCATCACAGATATTCATTTATTTGTCATTTATTGTGTGTGATATGCTGAAAACCCTATGGAAGCAAACACTTTTTTTCAGCTGATATACCCCCAGAGCTTAGAATAGTGCCAAGCCTATAGTAGGGGCTCAAAAATTATCTACAGACTTAATGAAGAAATTAAACCAAGAAAAGCATAGACAGGTGAGAAAATACATTTTAATAATCCATAATATTAGGAAAGGTATATGCTTATTTTATATTACATGATGGAAAATATCTTCCTTCTCTCTGATATTCTGATATTTTATCACATGAATCTTTGGGTTAGGCCTATTTCCTGTGTTGAGAAATATGATATGCAATTCTGAGTTTGTGACTTAACACCTAGGTTTTATTATTTATTTATTTATTTATTTATTTTGAAATTTATTTTGGTATCATTAATCTACAATTACATGTGCAATATTATGGTGATTAAACTACCCCCTTCATCAGGTCCCCCCCACCAACCCCATTACAGTCACTGTCCATCAGCATAGTGAGATGAGAATCACTACTTGTCTTCTCTGAGTTGTACAGCCCTCCCTGTGCCCCCCCAATATTGTGTCTGCTAATCATAATGCCCCTTTTTCCCCCTTATCCCTCCCTTCCCACCCAACCTCCCCAGTCCCTTTCCCTTTGGTAACTATTAGTCTGTTCTTGGGTCCTGTGAGTCTGCTGCTGTTTTGTTCCTTCAGTTTTTTTCTTTGTTCTTATACTCCACATATGAGGGAAATCATTTGATACTTGTCTTTTTCGGCTTGGCTTATTTCATTGAGCATAATATCCTCTAGCTCCATCCATGCTGTTGCAAATGGTAGGATTTGTTTTCTTCTTATGGCTGAATAATATTCCATTGTGTATATGTACCACCTCTTCTTTATCCATTCATCTACTGATGGACACTTAGGTTGCTTCCATTTCTTGGCTATTGTAAATAGTGCTCTGATAAACATAGGGGTGCATCTGTCTTTTTCTAATTGGGCTGTTGCATTCTTGGGGTAAATTCCTAGCAGTGGGATTCCTGGGTCAAATGGTATTAACACCTAGGTTTTAGTATAGAAGGTATTTATTTGTCACAGCATAACAAAGAAAATGGTGAATTTATGCCCTTCAGGTTATCAAACTTTCCCCCAAATGTACATTTCAGTAGGAAATATAGTATCACTGGGAAACATGTTGAGCAGAGTCCCTGCCCAAGAGGAGCTCACTGAATTAAGGATGCACAAGGCATTCATGCTGCTTAACAAAAATGCCCTGGAACACACAATGGCTCCAACAAGAAGGAAGTGTAACTCTCACTCATGTAAAGTCCAAAGCAGATATTCCCACTGGCCTGCAGCTCTACTCCAAGGGATTAGTTGGACTCTTGAATCCTATCTATGACTTCATCATCTTGAAAACACAGTCTCCTAGATCTCTCTGCACATTGGCATTAAGCTAAAGACAGGGCGTGAGAAACAGTGTGTGGGAGGTTTTCCTGGGCCAGGTCAAGAAGAGGGGCACATCACTTGTGCTTACATCCTATCAGCTAGAACTCAGTCATGGTCACACGTATAGGCAAGGAGGTCTAGGAAATACAGTCTGGCTGCATGTACAGGAAGAAGAGGAAATGGTGGACAGGTGGCCACTCTCTTACAGGGAGATAGTGCTATATAGTCAATGAATGTGCCAGTGCAGTTTTTGGGGTTGGGGGGAGGAGGAGGAGAGAGACTATTTCCAGTGGATAGAATTTGAAAAGGCTATAGGGAATAGATGAATTCTGAAACCTTACACAACAAGTCAAGATGAGACATCCAGAGGTAAGCATGGAGATGTTCAGGCCTCAGTAAAGCCTTTCCTTTAGTAAAGAGCCAAAACAAGGAGAAAGCTGTTCTGTTAGGAAGATGGTTTGGAGCAAGATTCCAGAATATTAGGAATGCTGGGCTTGGTTGGTGTTCTCTCAGCAGTGTTCAGCTCCGAGACATACTCACTCAGGCCTATGAGACCATCGAGATATTACTGGGCAGACAGCACTGTCCACATTTGACAGAAGAAACATGCTGAGAGCAGAGATGACTTACCCAAGGGCATTGGGGTCAGAGGTAAGAGCAGATGCAAGTCTTTGAACCCTGAGCCCAGAGCTCTTGATGCTCCCTAAGCTCTGAAAGTCCGGGAGCACCAGGGAGCCTTAGTCACAGCATCACTAGGCATTTTAAGACTCAAGATGATCAGACCTCTGAAGTTTATTGCATTTCCATTTGTCCCATTCAGATAACAAAGCATGCAAAGAAAACCCAAATTAAAATTTGAAGCACGGTTACATTATTAAAATACTTTGACTGCCCTTCAGCTGTTCGCTTCAGCTTCTGATCTTATCTCACTGGTGTTTTAATTGCAGTGGGCACAGATATAAAGTAACAGGGCCTGCCCGGATGTGCAGACCAGTGCATCAGAGACAACACCGCACGGTGGACTTCAGGGTGAGGCATCAGGGGAGCTGCAGAGGGTCTAACCCCAGCTTTCCCAGACTTCTGGGCCAAGACAGCCCATCCCCAGGCATGATGTAGGGCAGCTGGGAATAGTATCAGGAAAGGAAGGACACATTTTCAAGGCTTATTCTCATGGTAGTGATAATGGCTGCTGCGCCATCCCCAATGTGCTTGCACATCTAAGAGCTATCTGCTCTTCACAACAGCCCAGAGCACAGGAAAAGGCCTGTCACATAGTAGGTGCACAGTGGGTATTTGCAGTGTAATGGATGAATGATCCCATGCAAATAAATATAATGTGCATTATTATCCTCATTGCAGATGCATGGCAACTTCTCAGGGGTTCAATGACTTGGCTAAAGGGCAGGTATGGCTGCCTTGGCAACAGAACCAGGTCTCTGAACGTGGGCCCAGGGTTCTTTCCTTCCTATCAATGCTTCTCCAAGTGTACAGTTCTACACAGATGGGACCCGAGATGGTTTTAGGCAGGGCATGGCAATCAGATGGCACAGAATCACATCATGAAAAATGTCATTTTCAACATTATTTCAATTGCTTCAAGCAGAAATCTTCAGCTTGGGACCATTAGGTATGTGTATTTTTAACACCTTCTTACCCAGACTTTTAATCTCTCTTTTTAACAGAGAGCTGGAAAGCCATAGGCTCAAGTCTCAGTAGACAATGACGTGTAGCTATAATTTCATAGCAATGTTTTATTCTCTTTGCCTTTATTTTACCTTCCTGTCCAATTGATGATGTGGGATACTACCATCCCTTCAGATATGTACAACAGAGTGTGTGCAAAACAATGTGTCCAAGTAAAAAAAACTGATTCCATTAAACAGAACAATGATGAGACTGTTGTACAAATGATAGATTAGCTAGAGCAAAACCCATAAAAGTCCAGCTCAAGGATGGGAATTTGGAAATGACTGCTTTCTATTAAGATGTCCCTCAAACAAACCAAAAAAGATCCCCAAATCTTTGCTATGATTAAAAGGTAGAGTGTCCGTGGGCAGGGAGTGAGTCCTACCTGGTGTGGAGCAATCAGCCCATGATATTCACAGGACCCAACTGGTCTAATCTAACTGGTCTCATATCCTAACACAACTGTCACTTGCTCCATGAAGGCTTTGAAAATTTCCCAAAAGGGCTAGTCATTCCTTTTCTAAAATGCCCAGAACAAGTTATTTGAACCATTCTTAGGGCTACTGTACTGCTTTGACTTTTTTCAAGTTATCTCTGTGTGTTCTTCATTTTTCTAATGGTTTTGAGGGAAGTTCTGTAACTGACAGCCTCACTTTCTTCTCATTAAATCAAGTCGGTGCCATTCCTTCATATGCAAAGAGATTGTCCTCCTTAGGCTTGTAGATAGGGAGACAACTGGCACCGCAGATGTTTGTCCCAGGGCTAACTCTGGACTGAAGTCTGTCTGTGAGGAAGCGAATAGAAGTCACAAAAGCTAATGACCTTGGGGAAGTGACTAGGTTTCTGGAATCCCTAAGGGATGTAAATGACTGGCCTTACCTGGGCTTCTTGAGTCCTTTTCTGAGATGGTCCCAGATGTCCAATGGCTTCCTGCTAAGTGCTATTCAGCATTGTGACACAGCCTTGCCTCGGGGAAACATCCTGGGCCCAGCACTAACCAGTGAAAATGAGTCGTGTTGGTCATCACAGGACAAACAGAAGTTTACCATAGAGGGAATGGCATTCCAGAGAAAAGGAATTGAATGTGCAAAGGATTGGAGGCATGGAACAGTTTTGCTCATTGAAGGATGTTGATGGGTTCAATGTGGTAAAGCAAAAAGTCAGTGTGGGACAAGTTAGGGTGGGGGTTGGAGTGTATCCTGCAGAGACAAGGAGATAAAGTTATGGGAATTTAAACTTCATTCTGAAACTTCTGGAAATCCTTGTCGATGTTTAAGTGATGGATGGACATGCTCAAATCACATTTATTGTGGAAGGTTTATTCCAGCAGCCATGGAGTGAAAGGTCAGTGGATTGGCCGGAATGAACCAGGAGGCTGGGAAAACCCATTTGAATCCTCAGGCTGGAGCAGAAGCAGAGAGGGTGTGAAGTATGGGGGACAGAGATGTGCAAGGAAGCCTATTCTATGGAACTCTGCTTTAGACACACATTTATATTGAGCCCACTAGACTATTCAGGAAGCCTTTCTCCAGAATAGAGCATCGATTGAACAATTTGCTCTGAATAATTAAATTTGCAGTTTTAAGCCCATAGCAGTAGAGTTTATTTATAATTGGAGCCACAGTTTGTATGCACTTTAAATGCAAAGAGGGGCTCTAACTGTCGAGTTATTATATGACTCAAGAGTTTAATTAATAACACACTAATTGTAGAAGCCAACATCAAGAGTCACACCATATTGTTCCTATTACGTTTGGAAACTGTTTGAAGTGATTTGGTAATTTAAAAAATGTACTTCGAAATACAGCCTTATCTTCTCACAGATACGGAGAGCCTTGTTGAAGCACTCTAGGACTTTTTAAGATCTTGGGGTTTATGATGAAGAGTCTCTGAATAACGCCTTTAGAACAGATATATCCATATGTAGTAAAATAAGTCAAACACTTGGATGTCATTAGTTAGAAAGATGTCTTTCAACAAGTTAAATAAAGTAGTAAAATTTAAAGAACTAAATCTGTAAAATTAGAGGCAAAGCGAGGCCTGATCTCCTTTACGCCCAAGCCCATTTTCCAAATGTGAAAATTGAGGTTAGTGAAGTCAGACAATTTCCTCGAGAAGGGTTGAAGAAGAAACCTGTGTTTTCTTGGTCTCTAAAGTCCCTTCCACTTCTAAAATCCTGTGCCGAGCCTGTGTCTGCCTGCCTCTCTCTCGGTCTCATCCTCAAAAAACAGACTTGGCGAAGGGTGTTGAAATGATCCATTAGCATCTGTCTTTGCCCCCTAACGGGTAAACGTCCTGAGGGGAAACCTCACACCTTTCAAAAAATCTTACGGTCATGAACTTGAGTTACTCAACAGCCAATCCTAAATACCTGCCCAGCCAAACTGGATTTCCCCTCTCCCATTCTCTAGTACACATTCTACGTCTGTGAAACTTAAATCTACATATGATTTTAGGGAGAGGTACTAACCACCACTTAGTCAAAGCGGAGAGGCCCTGCTGGACCAGACCCACCAAGGCAATTTCACAAACCTATTTACATGTTGCTGCATGTCAAGCTCTGACAGAGGCTGGGTGCAGAGTTGAATAGAACATGCTACATGGGGTAAAAATAAATATATTACACACATATACAAACACACTGCACACTTCTATATAAGCACACATATTTATATCATACATCAACTGGGAAAGCAGGATTCTGTACAAAGTACTGTGAATATAGATCAGAGGTCAGCAGACACTCTGTGAAGAGCCAGCTAGTAGACATTTTCTGATTTGCCAGCCAGCCGCACCGTCTCTGTCGCAACCAGGCAACTCTAATGTTGTATTGCAAAAGCATCCATGGACAATATATAAAGGACTGGCCTGGCTGTGTGCCAATAAAACTTTATTAGTAGACACTGAAATTTGAATTTCATTTACTTTTCACATGTCATGAAATGTTGCACTTTCTTTTAAAATCTTTTTCAACCACACCGTCTTCTGAGCTCATGGGCTGCACACCCAGACAGTGGGTCAGACTTGGCCCTGGCCCGGGGGACATGATTTGGCAGCCAGGCTGTAGCAGAGATCTGGGTCTCCCCCATCAGGAGAGGACCTTTTCCAGCAGACGGAAAAGCAGCTGCTGGGCCAGACAGTCCGTGGTCAGGTTTGTTTGGGGAATGGCTGGATACAAGGCCTTAAAGGTAGGTTGGGACAAATTGTAAAGGGATTTGAATGTCATGCTAAATGATTAGGTGTGTATCCAATAAACAGCTGGGAGCTGATGGAGAACGTTCTGCAGGGGAATGTCATGGTTGGGTTTGTTTTTAAAAAGATCACTCTGGCAATCCCGCCTCATTCTCTGGAGAAGGGCCTGGAAGGAAACGTGCCAGCGGCAGAACAGGCAGCAAGGGTGTCTCCACGCTAGTCCAGAGGAAGGAACTTGCCAGAAGAAGTTCTTGATTTGACAGGAGTGGGTTGGACAGCAACTTGGACAAGTTGCTACATTTGAGCAAACCTCTTGAGTGTAAAGAGATAATTGGACAAAATAAACATTTATGGCTCTGGGGGGATGTCCTGATTCCTTCATGTAGTATACCAAATCCAGAAATACTGTAGCAAGTGTATAATGGAGAGAAACTTTGCCAAATCGTCAGAAATCCCAGGCACAGAAAGGTTAAGAGATTTGTCTAAAACCAAGCAGCTAATTGTTGATCTGCTATAGACATAAACCTGTTAACTCATGCCCCCTGCACCCCCTAATGTTTATGGGCAGTTTTAGTTTCATGAAGTTATTCATTTCATGGATAAAAAGCAAGAAGCCAAGTATGCTGGCCCCTCTTAAGTTAAAGGCTCACTTACGGGTTAGCTCGATGGAATCCTCCAGGAAAAATACAGAATAGAGTTGAATCTCACACACACAAAGAAAACACTGAGTGGAAGAAGACAGACACAACAGAACACACACTGTCTGTCCTCATCCATATGAATAACAAGAATAGGCAGAGCTACTCTAGGCTATGAGCAGTCAGATGGTGGCCACCCTTTAGGGGTAGGTGGATGGGTAGGGATTGAGGGGAAGCCAGGGGATGAATGGTGCCAGCTCCAAAGCTGGGTGAGATTTGCATTAGGTCTGTGAAAATGTATTAAGTTGTACCCTTGTATGTGCACTTGTCGGTATGTTTGCTGTATACCTCAACGAAAAGTGCAACATACAGCTGCCTCCATCTGTACACTAATAAGTATGCCTATACTTACATCTACATAAATATAGACATATATTAAAATGAGTCATATATACATATATAAATACATCATGTGTTTCTACGTCTCTATATCTGTAGAGAGGATAGGCCATTGGCAAACTTTTTAATGTTTTTCTGTATTACAATAAAATCCATTAATCCTATATTTCAGAAATTACTTATTCTTCCTGAAACTCAGAATGCTAATTTGTAAAATGAAGATGATTCAGTAGAATTTCTTTAAGGATTAAATAAACGAATATGTGTATGTATGTATGTGTTTCTCCTTTTTTGCTCCATAAAGGTCTTGATCTTCTTCTCTCCTGGATATTCTTTATCCATGTGGCTTAGCCACGAGGCGGGGGTGTCCAGGATTTAAAGGCCCTGGATGACCAATACCCTGCCCAGACTTGGAGCCTCGGCCACTAGATGTGCTTGGCCCCACAAAGGGCTCTGCTAGGACCACTGCCATCCGGCCAGCAGGGTACCCCGCCAGCTTCTCATTCTTTTCCCATGTCTGCCAGCGAGAGATGTAACCCATGGGCTAGCATCTGTCATTGACAGGCCTCTGGTCTGAACCCCTGAAATACCACAAAATGCTACCCTGGTGCCTAAGTTTCCTTGTGTGGTAAATAGGGTTAATAATAAGTGCCTTTTTTTTTAATCTCCCAGAGCTACTGTGAAGATTGAATGAGATAATAAACATGAAAGCCTTTTGTCATCCCCCAAAGTCGTGCACAATTATGAGGATTAGCCTTAATCACTCAGCATCGTGCTGTCTGTTCGTACGTCTGTCACCCCCACAAGACTTCAACTTCTGCAAGGGGAAGGCTGGGTCCCTTTCATTCTTGCAGCACGGAGACCTAAGGCACACAGCCTGGCATCCAGCTGCCAAATGAGCAATATCTAAATGGACAAGAAGTCATTGCATTATTATATGCTATCAATGCTTTATGAAGAAATGACGCTTGCTAACAGCTCCACCACCCTCCAGCACTTATAAATTTTCAACATATTTTCACCAAGTTTTACTTTATATGCCCTGGACGTCAAGATGTATATTAGGGACCATAAACAGTAATAAATGATGACATCATGATAACCATGGAAAATCAATGATGAAACAGGAAAACGATATCTTATTACTGGCTTGAATGAAATAGAAATCAGGGGCGCATTTTCAAGATTAGGAATTAGATTAGAAAATTGACAACATGATAACTTTTAACAAAAATGAGATTCAGCAATATTGCAGAATATAAAAGCCATGACGGTAAGTCACTGTGCCATAGCATGGTATTTTGTGATGTTTCTAGTGTTATACGAACCATTTCAACTGTAAAAAGATTATCTGTAGGTTTGAATCACCAAATGTGTTTTATTATCTATTTTAAACCTAACCTGATCATATCCATTTCAAAATTTGTAAATATAAAATGATGTCTTGTTCTCTATTTTACCAATTTCTAAGTGACAGATGTAGTTTGCAAGTTCCTAACAATTTACCAATTCCTGTAAACTTATTTTGTAGGTTATCGTTCAGGAGAGCCGTGCAGAGAAGATACGCAGAACTAGTCCTGTCTCTTCTCTCTGTTGCAGTAATTTGTGAGAATATGAAAAGCGATCTGTTTGATAAGCAATTCCACTTACTCTGGGTAGAAGTGGAGTTGATATCATTCACTGATATGGGTCAGCATGGTTTATTTGCCCTATGCCAATTTTTGGTTATGTATTAAGGTTTTAAAATATGCAGGCTCAAAATTCAGTGCACACAATTCTGAAATCTATTTTCTCCCATGGGTCTCTGAATGGGATGCCCACCTGATAAAGGTCTCATGGGTGAAATTTGAAATTTGTCCCATATGATGCAAATCCAGTAGGATTTATAGGAGCAACAATAAAGATAGCCACATTGTCTCTGATTTTAAATTTCGTGCTTGTGAAAGCCATCAGCCCTATGTAGTCCTGAGGACTGAGGTCTTTGAGCTACAAAGATGATAAGAAGAATGGGCCAACACACCCCAGAATGAACTTCCCAGAAATGTCAGAATTCCAGCTTGGGGGACTGGAGGTAGGGGTCAAAGTGGAAGCCAGGTAATGTAGGAAGACTCCGTCTCCCCTGTGCCTGATGCTAGGCTGAATGTGGAACATTAATGTCCTCATTTAATCCTCCAGGGACCTGTTTTTCAGAGGGAGGAATTGAGACTTTGGAAGTTTGAGTGGCGTTGCCGGGATTTCACAGCGATGAGGAATGATTCCAAAATCCAGGCTTCTTCGAGGCTTCTCGGCAAAGTCACTTCCTGAGAACTTGATGCCTGCTAGCTTCAAGATCAGGACCTTGTCATCTGCAGTGGAAGCCTTGGGAGGGTGAAAGGTTCCAGGAACATCAGACCAGGGCAACAGAGATAGGTCAGAACCGCGCCAGGCAAGCTGCGGGTGAGGATCTGTGTGGGTCCTGCTGCTGGGAACCCGGGGCTCCATTGCCCTGCAGAGCCGAGCAACGAACCTGTATTCCAGGGAAATGGATGGGCCTGAAGGACACTTGGCTTAGAATCATTAGCACCACCTCCCATGGAAACAGTTGCCAGACGCTAGTTCTTAGTTGGTAAGAAAATAAAGGGTAGGGGCTAGCAAAATCCAGCTTCTCTCTAGGGCCAGGTTTTTTTTAGAAAATCATTGTAGATTCAGGATGTAAGGCCCCTTAGATTCCATCTTGTCCACTTGGCTCACTTACACATGGGAATACTGAGGCTCGGGGAAGTAGAGCCCCTGAAATCTCATAGCCAGTGACATGGGCAGAGTCCAGGGAAAAAGGGTTCCTTCTTATCATACCATACAGTTGAGTCAGCTCACCTGCTCTCTTTGTTCTTTCTTACCATAGAAAAATGTCCACCCAAACCTTGCTTTGTGTTCAGGACTGTGCAGAGGAGCAAGCACAGGGTTCCGGGTGGCTCAAGATCACATATGCCCCAGAGTGGAAGTCCCCCTTCCTCACCAGCATGTTCATCTGCTGAGCTGTGCTCGGGCTACCATTTCATCCTCAATAATTCATTCTTCAAGGATCTCCAGTAGCTTTATAAATCTGGAAAGCAATAAAATCACCAACTTTTATTAAGCCTAAATTAAGTTCAGATTCTTCTGTTCCATTTAACAAATAGCAAAAGGGATGCTTTCCATTCAGTCCCACACATACTATATGCGCCTCTGCTAGCACTTTCTCCTTTCACTCCATCAACGAGCCCCTCATTGTGATTCATATTGGCACAGAAATTTGGGGCTTATAAAATCCTGTTACACATACAGCCTCATTTTATGCAATCAAAGGATAAGCATGAAAACTTTTGCATTGATGTACAGGTGCAAGTTCATATGTCAATAATATTGATGCCAGTAATCATGTTAAATCAATAGTAGTGATAATCATAAGCCTTAAGGGTCAAGTATTCAAATGCTTGTTGAGTTAATGAACATAAAAACTTTCGTGAGGGTTGGGTTGGTTCTGACATCTAGATCTGTGAAAGCTGCCTTAATTCCAAGTTAAAATGAATGACTGCAAGCATAGTGTATTCCTAAAGGTGTCCATGGCCAAGCCCTGAAACCCGTCATGATGGTGCCGTCTGGGCAAAAGGGATTTAGTAGATTTGATGAAGGAAGAAGGAAGGGGGAGGATCCTGGGTTATCCAGGCGGACTCACCTGATCACACGGATCTTTAGAAGTGGAGAACCTTTTCTTTTTTCGTAGAGAAAATGATGTGAACATGGAAGGAGGAGCAGAGCAATGCTGTACTGCTGGTTTGAAGATGAGGGACGGGGGTCATGAGCCAGAACACAGATGGCCTCTAGACGCTGGAAAAGGCAAGGCAGTGAATTCCGTCCTGAAACCTCCAGGAAGGAATGCAGCCCCACTTCTTGATTCCAGCCCAGGGCAATGTGTGCCAGGCTTCTGACCTACAGAACTGTAAGGTGACACATTTTTGTTGTTTAAGCCACCAAGTTCATGGTAATTTGTTGCAACAGCAATAAAATGTAAGCTTATACAGCATTTATCATGCTCTCTGGACCTTGGATCAGAAAACCGCGTGGATGAAGTGCAGCAGAGTTTATGATCCTAAAAAGATCCCTTTCTAGGTGAAATGCAAATGGAGAAGGTGCTCCATCAGATTCTAGAGTGATGAGAAGCCCCCCGGGGTGCTTGGGAGCCAGGCTGCCTGAGTTCAAATCCAAGCCGTGTCACCAACTAGCTAAGGAATTAGGGGTAATGATGTACTGATGCTCCGGTGCTGTGTGAGGACTGGATGAGTTAATATACGCACCCATGGACACAGAGCCTGGCACACAGCCGGCGCCTATACATTTTGGACTTACATATATCCACTTTAGAAATGGGACTTTAGCCCAAGAATTTATCTGAGGTAAGAGCCAGGAAAAGAGTTTGAAACTTTGGAATATGGAAAGAACATCATCCACGGAGTCAGATTCAAGCCGCAGTGCAGCTAAAATGAAGGGCGGTTTATTTAACTTCTTCAGCCTTCATTCCTTTCTCTAAAGACAATAAAACTACTCAGTGGCATTACTATAAAGCTGACGTGTGGCAAAAAAGGTGGACACAGCTGTCCAGTGATTGGAGGGCCACACACCGTGTGCCGTGACGACCCCACGCCTTTCCACCCTGATGAGTCCATGTCTTACCACGAACTCTCCAGCCACCAGGAGCTGCACTTTATGAGAATTGTTTCTACAAGTGTAGGTAATTGTATGCCGATGTGGTTGTTACTGAGTGATCCTATTGTATATATCTATTATTTATCAGCACCAAGTTTGCATTATAATAATGAAATGCCAGTGGCAGATTACAGCCCATTTGCCAAATGGCGCCTTTGACCTCTGGCAAGCCTGGCCACGCTTGTGTGTGTGGGTGCTCCCAGCCTCTAGGGCTCTGGCTCCCGGGCACTGCGCATAAAGAGTCCCTGGCAATCTGGAAGGATGTTTATGTTCAGGAGCACACATGGAAGGAAGACTGGCTTAAAACAGGGCAAGGGATTAGCTAAAACCTGAAGGGGTAGTTAGCCTCTCAGGTATTAGCACGTCTAAATAAACCCAATTGATAACCGAGGGATGCACTGTTAAGGCGAGAGGGACTAGGGATTCTGTGTGCTGACAGCACTACTGAGTTGCTTCTGTTGCTTGTTCCGGGGCTAAGACAGTGGGTTTTCCAAACAGCAGGGGTTGCCGTAACCTGGGGGCCAGGACAGTACCACACTCCCAAAGGTGTCAACCTGTGTCACTCCAGATCCCATCTGTGGGAGAAGGGCTGCTTACCATGAGCACATGCAACACTCCCATCCCATCCCCACCCCTCCTAATCCTCCCTGGACCATACTGCAGCCCAGCCCTCTCATGTGGAGGCCCCTCAGCTGGCCTAAAAGCCTTAGTATGCACGACAAGAAGTAGGAGGTGGTGGAAGGAAGTCCCTGTGGGGAGTTCAGTTCAATTAGGTGGAGACAGGGGAGATGTGAGTTAGGGACGCAATGAGAGCCTCAGCAGAGGGGCAGCAGGAGGGCAGGAGTAGAGCCTGGACATGGAACTGACAGCTTGAGACCTTTGAAAGTCACTTTGGGTCACCAACTCTGTTGCCACATCTATAAAATGGGCATAATTTTTCACTGCATGGAAATATTGTTATGTATATATATACGTATGTAAACTCTCTAGCATGTCTCCTGCTGCCTGCAAGATACTCAACATTGGCTCCCCTGACTTCCCAGTGGTGGGGTAGGATGGGAATTACTGGATTTGGAATCAGAGTAACTGAAAAAATTCCCACCACCCACTACTCGTTGGGTGACCTCAGGCATGTCACTTAATCCCTTGGAGACTCATCTACCAATCAGAAATCACACCCTAGCTTATCTTCTTCAGGATGCTGGTCTGGTTACTGAAACCTCAGCACTTACCTGCTGTCAGGTCCATGTTGCCCTGCAGAGGCTGATTTTAATGTCTGGGAGGATTACTTTTAGCCATAGAAGGATTGATGGGAAATGGTGGTGCCCACACCAGACTGATGTGTCTGTAAAGTAGACGTGCACAGTCACATGGGTGAACTGCACGACCTGATGGCACATTATGGCTTTGCAAGGGCTGATGTCTTCTCACCCCTGGCAGGGTCCCTTCTGAGACCACAGCATCTTTGTACCAGGGCCTGAGAATTCTCTCCTTCTTTGGAATTCTACATTTCACACAGGATGGAGGCCTCCATGAAACACATTTCTAAGGGCTTGTCATTCTCTGGTATTATCTCTCTATGGAATAGCCAGCCCTCAGGCTGGCCGAAGAGTAGGGTCTTTCTGTTTGCTGTCTTTGTCTGTACCTTCCCCTCCTTCCCTGCCCCAGCCAACACCATTTACTCCTACCCTTCAGACCTTGGCTCATCCAAAGGCCCTCCAGGGAGTCCTCGCTAACCTCAAAGGTCAGGGTTTGGTGGCCTGGTGATGGGTCCATGTTACCCTGCACTTCACCTAAATTAGAGCTTTAAAAACAATCTACCTATCTATCTATCATCTATCAATCTATCATCTATCAATCTATCATCTATCTATCTATCTATCTATCTATCTATCTATCTATCTATCTATCTATCTGTCTATCCCTTTATCTACCTATCATCTATCATCATCTATCTGTAATTCATCAATCATTTATCTATCCTCTATATTTCTATCTGTCAATTAACTATATTATCTATCATCTATCCACACATACACATACACGAACATACATACATATTTGGTTTAACACTCAAATAGAACTAGCAGGATTTTAATAGAGAAAAGTCAACTTCTGCCTTGCACTTCCCTATACCCATTACCTGCCCCCTGCCAGGGAAATATACTTTAAGATAATCAGCTGTATTGGCTGTTATTTACCTTTCCATGCTTATAATAACCTTCATACACAACTATATATTTTGGATTTATTTTAGGTATTATGCATGAACTTCCCACTGTATAACACATAGACTGCGACTTTATACACTCTCCACGCACGTTCACAGATGCCCAGATGTCATGTTTTTTCATTGTCTTAGTGCAGTTCAGTTTTGCCTGAGCCAATATTGAACATTGCGCTATGATGACTGTGCAGCGTTGTCCACGCTGATGGCTGTTTGCCACCTGCAGTTCTGCTGAGGTCACCATGGCCTTATCTGTTTAAGTCTTCATTTGTTTATTTTTGTTTGCTTGTAGTCCTGTCACCAATTCATCCCCAAGCTCTATCCTATTTACGCTTCTCCAACAGTTGTTGGAGAATCTGTCCATCTCTCAGTTCTATTTTGTTCTAAGAAAAGCCCATTCAGGAACTTCTTATACTCCTACAGAAAAATATACAGCCTATTTTTCTGTAAACCACAAATGTCATCCCATAGCTTCCTTTCGCACGGATCCTGTTAACTCCCTTGACTTCTATCCTGGGTCGGACTCCCCTTTTCCCTCATTCCAGGTCTTCCTAGTTCCTGGTTCTACTGTCCTTGTTTTAGTCACTGTGCAACCATTCCTGGAGAAAGGGCATGGGGCAATGTCTCTACCCAACCTTCCCACCTGACTTTTGGTTTGGCAGCCAGGTATGGAATTGCAGATTAGACAAATGCTCCCTCGGAATTTTGAAGACACTGATCTCCTACCTTCTAGTTCCTGCAGTGGTGGCTGAGAAGCCCGTGCCACAGGGTATTTCTGTGACGTGCGAACCACTACTTGTTCCTGCCCTTGGGAAGATTTAAGGAACTTCCCTCTACCTCCTTTGTTCTAAAAGTGACGGTCCTTGCTGGAATCTTCTTACATCATTGTGCAGGGCACTCAAAGGGCCCTTTTAAATGGATATTCTTCATTCCTGAGGAATATGAGTGACGTCTTGGCTTTACAGAGTAATTGTTTCCAATACTGAGGAATATCTCCTAAATCTTTAATTTTTTCAAAATTTCAAAAATACATATTGGGCCCAATGTAATAGACACATGTAACATACACTTCTAAGGTTGATCTGACTTATTAGCATATTTTCCATCTCTTTTTCCAGTGCAGGCATTCCATAACACAATAAAGCCTTGCTTTGCAAAAAAATAATCATTTTTGTTTTGTATTTGTTGATGTCTCTTACTTTTTTCTCTTGAGGTAAAATCTACATTCAGTGAAGTGTACCCATCTTAAGGGTGCCATTTGAGGAGTTGCAATCAAGGCCTACTCCCGTGTCATCAAAAGCACCATCAAATACAGAACATTCCCAGCCACCCAGAAAGCTCCCAAGACCCCTTCGAGGGAACCCCCTACCCTGCCTCCAAGGTCACTCGTTCTAGACCTGTATATCAGATAATAATGTAAGGTGTTCTCCTTTGTCACTTCAGAGTGTTTCTGAGACTTATCCATGCTGCTGCACGCATTAGAGGTGCGTTCCTTTCACATCTCAGCAGAAGCACAGCGCCCATCACTCATGCATACCCTCTTCATGGGCCCCTGGCCTATTTCCAGCTTGAGGCTAATACGAATAAAAGTGCTGGCCATGTCTCTGTACAATTCTGTTTTTGATTTTTTAAAAACTTGGTAGATACTTAAGACTGGAATTGCTGAGCCAAAAGGTAGATGTTTATTTTTTTCATAGACTGCCAAAGTTTTTCCAATATGGCTTTGCCATTTTCCACTCTTATTACCATTATGTGTGAGGTGTAGTGGTACCGTATGTCAGCCTCCTCAATTTCTTTTCATTTTTGGAAGCTCGGCGTGTAGCTTGTTAGGGTTTTCATTTCTGTTTCCCTGATAACTAACAATGTTAAACACTGTTTCATGAGATTTTTGTCCATTTGTGAAATACCTGTTGTGTATTTTTACTGGATTATTTCTCCATGCATTACTGCTTTCTAGGGGTTCTTTAAATATTCTGAAATATATATTTGTGAAACTACTAACATACATTTAATCCCTAAGATATTTTTCTTTTACCTCAAAAGTTTTTTTAATAGCATCCTGTTCTTTTTTAATAGATGCATTATCATTTTTCTCTCTCTCAATTATATAATTATCTTCTGTTCGCTGTGTTGTCTTTTCTCTTTCGCTCTTTCAAAAGCTGCATTTTATGCTTTTCTCAAATGCCTGGGACCCTAGTACCCGATTGATAATTACGAGTGTGATTCTAAAAAAATCTGAATAGGACTTCTGTGGGATGAGGTGTATCTGTCAAATTCTTCTCTTCAATGTAGAGAGACTACTTGACCCTCTCACTGGACCAACTCCAAAGTTCCATACCTACAAGTCTTTCAATACAGGCTGGCCAGTGTCCAGTGGTGATGTAGCTTCCATTTTCTTGCCTGGCATCTGTCACCCTGACCTAGCTCTGGTGACCTTGCAGGAAATGAGCTGAAGGGGTAAGGGTGCTGAAGGTCTCACCCTATGGTCTGTGGACTTTCACCAAATCCCCTTGATTTCACTGGGGTGCCTTAGATCTGGAGCCTTCTTGTTCTGTTTTTCCAGAGGTTGAATTCCAGGCCTCCTGTGTGTGGCAAGGAAGAATGGAAGAAACACTTTGGGATCTACTCAGCCTTTCAGCCTGTCTTCCTGTTTTCAGCCCAACCTTGAACCTGGCCTTCAAAGCTACATATTGCTCCTGGTGTGTAGCCTCCACAGCCTTCCCAGCCTGCATCTGCATGCTCCTCTGACCTCCTTCCTACGTGCATTTTGGTGCCCCCCCTTTTCACAGGGGGGCCCAATGAGTTGCTGCTATTGCATCTATTCTCCAAGGTAGAAATGTCTGACACCATTTTTCTGTTGTTTCTGCCTCTCAGGCTGTCCTTGTCTTTGTGGACTTAGGTATTTCTTATTCTCCCCTTAGTTGTGTTTTGGGAAGAAACTTAGATCACGGAAACCCAACATTGCCCTTACGCAATGGACTATCAATGTCAGGTTACACGTGTTTCTGAGAAACTTGCAGGTGACATCCATGAATGTCTGGTCATCTTTATCTCCCCAGTATCTGGCCCATGGCACATGCATAGTTACTATTTGAGTTGAATTGAGTTCGGGTGCTGTTTTGAAAGGCAGGACACACCCTGCCCTGGTTGGTGATAATAGAACCTTATTGCTAGATGAATTGAACCTGGAAATAGCTCCCTCATTATTCCAAAGTCTGGACTCTGTGAGACATATTCTCTGACTGTTAAGCATGCCTTCCTGCTGAAAGACTCTCCTGGGACCTATTTCTCCATCATCCCCCTTGCATGCCCACTCCTCCTTGGGTTACAGATAGGCCTTCTCAGGTCCACAGTGAGCTTTGGTCTGATTTTCAGCATTTCCAGCTTGAACGTCTGCTCAGCACGGAGCTTTGGGGCCTGTGCTTATTTTCCTGTTTTCATTACAGGCTGCCACTGGATTCTTCCAAGGCAAGCTGGTCCCAACTCTCTTAAAAAACAAACAGCCTCTCCTAGTGCTTCAGAATAATTATCTCCAAAAGGGAACGAGGCAGCCCATCCATTGTCAGTCCTAAATGACATCATGGCTGGTGTGCAGTATTTAGAAGATTAATAACATCTGCTTTTTAAATCACGGTTGGTCGCAGACCCTGGAGCTCTCATCAGACATATGGGGTATTTTGTATGCACGATGTGTGGGCAAATTCTGCACAGCCAAGGCCACAGACTAATAACACTCACTTCCTTTTAGTGAGGGTCTTATATGAGACGGGCATGGCCTAACTCCATAAAGAAACTATCCTTCTGCTTACCGAAGTCAGCCTGCAGGACTAGCCTTGTTATTCTCACTTAGTTTAAAGAAAAGCTAAAGATCCAGGAGATTAAAGAAAAAAAAAAAGCCTTAGATAATTTGCGACTGAGAGTAAGCAATGAAACCGTGATTCAAAGCCAAGGAGATAAGATCCAAACAGTACACTTGCACGTCTCCCAACTGGTTCCAATTTTGGATTAACAGGCATATTCAGAAGCAGAGTTTAGTGATCATCTATGATGAGACAGGACCATTCACTGATTTATTTTAGCAACTTCCTCTGCTCAGTTGACCTCATCCCAGTGAGTGGAGTTTGACCAGAGCTATACTTTCATCCCTGGAGCATGATCTGCACTTTTTTTTCCTGAGGTTGAGCAAAGCACAGATAACTGTGAATCAAGAGCGTCCCTGAAATCCCAGCAAACCCAGCTCCTGACGTTTGTTGACTGACGCTCAAAGATGGGCATGGAAGTGACTGGCTACATTGGAAACACGCTTATCTGAGGTTTATTTTTTCGTTTTGCTTTTTTGTTCAGGGTTAGGTAAGTTGGCACTTGTCCTTAGGCTTTCAAGCAGGTCTCAACGGGCAAATAAAAGGAAGAAAGGGTCAAAAACAATGAGCACGTGCACAATTTCTCAAAGTTTACAGGACAAAATTAGTAGTTCAGACAACTTGAGAAGAAATGGCTAAAAAGACAGGACTGGTACTCTGAGTTTTCTACTGCACTTGAGAGCAGGTCCCAGAGGCGACCCTGGGAACAGGAACTTCTCCTCAGATCCCCACGGGTGTGAGTCCCAAGGTCTGCAATCTCTGGGGTCTTCGGAAGACATCTCCTCTTGTCATAACTCCAATCTTACATTTCATATCCTCTCTCTTTCTTTAAAGAACTTGGAGGTGAAGGATGAGGAGTGAAAAGAGAATGTTTTTAAAACCATTTTGCCTAAATCGCCCAAAGTATTGATACCATTTGAAGACGTCCATCTTCCTCTGCCAAACAAGATGTCTACCTGTTTGCAGGGAAAGAAAGGAGCTGGAAATTAAGAGATGTTCTTGGCACCTGCCCTGTCTCAGGTGTTCTTCCAGGGCCATTCACAGGCTACCATGGAGAGGCAGTAGGAAAATGGCTCGGAGCACAGACTGTGAAATCCAGAAGTTGGCTCTGTATTGTTTTCGTTCGTTTTGCAAATGTACGTGGCATGCCCCCGGTATCAGTCACTACACTGTAGAACAAGATATGCGTGAACCCTGTGTTCACAGACATTAGATGCTGGTGAGGAAGCCTGATGAAAAGCCAGTAAATGCACACATTTGTCAAAGGATTGCAGGAAGGATCAGGTGCACGGACAGGGACGCACCAGGAGCGCCTGGCCAGCCATGCCCATGGAGTGGTCGGGAAGGGCTCTCTGATGAAACAACATTTAATCTGAGACCTGAAAGGGAAAAAGGAGGCCAGCCTAGCAAGAATTGCATAGAACATTGTAGGAAGAGAGGGTAGCTTGTCCACACCTGGATGGGCAGGAATAAGTGTACAAGGAGGTCAGGGCCCCTGGGCAGGTGAAAACCAGGGTCATGGGGGCTTCGTACAACATGGTAGGGAGGTCAGATTTAATTCTGAATGCTTTGGGAAGTAACTGTATTGCTTTAAGCAGGGGAACACCATACGCCAGGGACCCGCACATCCAACCCACTACTGGCTTTTGTAAATAAAGTTTTATTGGCACATGGCCCCACCCATTTGTTCACGCATCATCTATGGATGCTGTGGACCTACAAGGGCCGAGCTGAGTAGTTGTGACAGAGACTGTATCACCCAAAGCTGAAGATATTTACCAACTGGCCTTTTACAGAAAAAGTGTACAGAAAAAAAGTCTATACCAAGGACCTGTGGTCAACTCAGCCTCTCTGATAATCAGTTTTGTTGTCTATAAATGAAGACCTTAGTACACCAGGAACAGGTGACTTGTACAGTATGTAGTATATATTTCAGTAAAGCTGTTAAAGAAATGACAATGCCGGTGGTGTGGCCCTGGTAATGCTATGGAAGGGGTTAAAAGGGATGCTGAATAAACGTCACATGGTAGATAGGCATGTATGATTAACAACAGCCTCTTGTTACTAATCTCACTACTCACAGCGCATAAACAAGTCTTATTGTCCTTCACTTAGTACCCATCCACTCTGGTTCAGAGAAGTTAAGTCTCCAGCCAAGGATGCACAACACTAATGGCAGGTTCAGGATTCCAGCCTTGGTCACTGAGCCCCCAGTGCTCTCTGCACACAGTCCTGCCTTTGAAAGTACTGTGACTTGCAAAGAGGAGTTATACTGGAAGGTGGAAGTGAATCATAGGGCCAGGAGGCAGCCTTGGTGAGCTGGAGGGAATTTGTCTAATGTCTTTCCTTCCCCCATTTGGTTTCAGGCTGTGTGAATTCTCAGTGCCCTGTGTTTCACTTTGAGCTGGGTGTTGATGTGAGCTCTGCACTTTGCATGAAATCTGGCCTGAGCTTTACTTGGTTGGGGTTGAAACTGCCAGAAACCACTGCGCTGGGCCCAGTTGCTGGGCCCCATCAAAGGCGCTGGCCAAGCCTTTCAGACCCGGGTCTAAGGCCAGCCGGCCCACAGCTTCCTCCAGGCCAGAACACAGTCAGCTCATTTTGTTTCAAGTTTCGGCCCACCTCCTCTCAAGTTTCACTCTTGAGCAGTTCACACAGAACCTTTTCTCCCTCCCTCTGTGTGCTGGTCTTAACTGTGAGATCAGTGGTCCTGGGTGAGGAGGTATCGTCTGGCAGGACCCCCATGAGCCAAGAGTTTCGGGTCTGAGTCAGGTTCAGCCCCAACTCATGATCTCTGTGGGCCTCCCTAAGTAAAGACACTCTCCAAATCTCAGTTTACCCCTCTGTGCCTCTACGTTTTTTGAGTTCTGATAACCTATGAGGTCTTTCTTCAAAGCTGCATCTTTAAGGCTGAGTAGAACAAAGAGTCCCAGGTATTATTCTTTCCATCTTTTTTAAAGATCTAAAACTGATTTTTGAGATTTTTCTGGTTTTCCTCTGTCATTTTACAAGGGAAGAAACAAAACCCCGGTATGCTAAGGATTGTTCCAGGCTGTCAAGTAAGTTAGCAGCAGAACAGGGACCAGACCTCACCTCCACAGCTCCCAGAGGCTTGCTCCCAGGCCTGCATCTGAGTCACACCCCATGGCGCATGCTGAGACCCCATGTCACCTTGGATTTGAGCCTTTCTTGTAAACAAAAACACAAGAAAGCGGGCTTCATTAATACTTATTACACCTTAGATAAATTAACAGCAATTTTCTTTGCTGCAGCTTGGCAATTTTCCCAAACATCTGGTCAGGGCCAGGCCTGCCCGGCCCTCCGCCCCCTAGGAACAGCTGGGACTGCTAAAGCTTGGGGCCTTGGGGCTCTCCGGGGACCGATGCTACCTAATGTGCTGTCGGCGAGGCTCGCTTCACTTCCACAACACCTGCTTTCTGGAGCCGGGCTGCCACTCAATCCCAGGCCAGTGGAGCATGGGAAATCAGGGGCAGCATGCGGGAAACCGCGGAGGACACAGCACAGCACAGTGCCTGGGGACACGACATGGCATCTGTGGGAAGGGGACCCCGTGACAGGGAGGATGGGGAGAGAGAGGGAGTTAAACATTCAGCGCTGTTAGTGGGGGGTGGGGATGCTGATGTCCCCGGGCATAAGACAGGTGGAGCTGTCTGGGGCCAGTCAGCCGGCTTGGCATCCACAACTTGTGTTGGCTTTTAATCTCCTCTTCTGGCTTGGGGTACCCTTAGCGGCAGAAGCCATGTTCTGGAGTGGATAGACCAATCCAGCATGTGGCTTCTGATCCAGACTTCTTACTGACTGTAGGCAAATCACTCTCTATTCAACACAACAGACAATGTAGTAAGCCCTACTGTGTGCTGTGCCAGGGGCTAGGTGCTGAGGGATGGGACGAGGGGTGACTAGGTCCCTTTCTCCCAGCTGATTGTTATCTAGTTAGGGAGGAAGAGGAGGAGGGCAGACATTAAAATAAAAGGTATTTTTGCTATTTACAAGGAAATGAAGCAAGGAAGAGAATAGAAAGGAGGGAGGGAGAGAGACTTGGGAACATTCAGGAAACAGAGGAGCATCTAACACAGGGAGACCTGAGGGGTGGCGAGGGAAGGCTCAGTGGTAGGCAAGGCTCTGAGCTTTCTCAGCATGAGGTTAGGAGTTAGCCAGGAAAGATGGGAGAAATTCACCAGACCAAATTCAGTGAGATTGGAGAAAAGTGAAACCTTATGTAAAACCTCACCATAATACTTAAAAAATGTTCACTACAAGACTTGCCAAATTATCTATCAGGCAAGAGGGGCCCTTGGTCAGGGCAGGCTCCCTGATTTAATTATGTCTGTGGTTTAAATTCAATTAATTCTCATATATGAGAATGTTCCATATGGAAAGCGCCATGCCTGGAGTTAAAGGATTGTAAGGCCCATACATAGAGGCCATGTGTGGAGTCACTGGTGGTTATCTGTCCAACCACCAGCTGGCCACCTCTTTCTGACTAACATACTCCAATGTTGTTTGAGACAGCAATGCACCCAGGCTCGGGAGATGAGTCCTGATTGGTAAAAGGTCAGTTGGGTCAACTGATTTTGCTTTGCCAGAGATACACTTTCTCAGCCTCCTTTGCAGTGGATGTGGTCACATGACAGTTCTGGCCTGTGGAGTTTCTGGGAAAACACTGGCTTTCCAACCTACTAATAGTGCCATATATAGAGCTCTTCAGCAGATCCAAATTTCTTCTAGTTCCCAAGTAAACAAACATTAGCAGCAAAACCCACCAAATTCTACACCTGGAACCAAAAGATTTGGCTCAGAAGCATATTTTTTTACTGAGGTATAATTGGCATATAACATATTTGTTTCAGATATTCAACATAATGGTTCAATATTTGTGTGTACTGCCAAATGATCACCACAATAAACCTGATTAACATTCGTCATCACACGGTTAAAAAATGCTTTGTTCTTGTGATGAGAGCTCCTAAGATTTACTTCCTTAGAAATTCTCAGCTATGCACTACGGTATTATCAACCGTAGTCACCATGCTGTACACGACATTCACATGACTTGTTCGTTTTACAGCTGAAAGTGTGTACCTTTTGACGCCCTTCCCCTGCTTCACCTAGCCATCACCCCCCACCTCTGGCAGCCACTGTTCTGTTTTCTGTATCTGTGAGCTCATTTTATTGACACAGCCCAGCTACTTTTAGCTGAAAGACTATTGGCAAATCACATAACTCCATCAAGCCCCCACTTCTTTTTTGGTAGAATTGGAAAAAACTTACTCCAGCTGCAAAGCTTGATTTGGAGATATGGATAGACCCTTGACTGTGAAAGTATAATGCTTAAACTCTAAAAGTGTTTTCCAAACATGTCATTCTTAATAATAGCATGGTGATAGTACCTTGACTATTCATGTAATCGTTGTAATTACTATTTATTTTAATTGTATTTTCCTTAGGACTATTAAACTGCAGTGGGATATTATCAAAACCCAGTGTTTTCTAATACATTTTCAAGGTAATTTGAGTCTTTTCGTAATTGTGCAGTAAAATGCAGTTTGTGCATTGAAATCTCTTCTCCATGGATTTTTATCAATTTTGTTAATTTTATATTATTCTGTCATGTAATATTAGTTATAGTTCTTTAGCTAGTGAAATCCTTAATAGAGATAAAATTATGGACAAAATAAAACATACATATGTTGATTGAGATACAATTGTCATATAACATTATATTAATTTCAGATATACAACATAAGGCTTCAGTATCTATGTACGCTGCAAAACGGTCACTACAATAAGTCTAGTCACCATCTGTCACCATACAAAGTTACAAACTTTTTTTTCTTATGATGAGAACTTTTTAGATCTGCTGTCATAGCAACTTTCAAATATGCACAACTCTACTGACTACAGTCACCGTGCTGTGCAGTACGTCACTATGACGTATTTATTTTGTAACTGAAAGTCTGTGCCTCTTGCCCTCACCCGTTTCATCCACCGCTCAACTTCCCTCTCACCTGGCATCTACCCTTCAGTTCTCTGTATCTATGAGATGTGTCAAACTTATATTTTTATATAAGAAAGAAAAATGGTCTCCCTAAATTCTTAGAAAACCGTGTATCTTTCCGACTTAAGGACTTGGCATGTTAACCGGATAAGCCTGGCAACTAGTGGGTTTCAGGTAGAGTTTGAGCAAAGGTGTCACAAGTGGGAAAATTTTCCCACGAGAAGTTTTTGATGTGGTGATGTCTGAAATTCCTTCCCACTTACCTTGATAGCCTATTCTTTCTTCTTTTCGAATGAAATTGAGGTACTAGCCCATGCTCAGTCAATTAAGTGCTCAAATTTATTGAGCCCATTATGAGTTCTTCAGTTGAGTTGGAGTGATTTGACACTCATATAGGTTGTAAATATTTTTGAGTTACCTAATATATAAACTTTGAATAAATGCAAAGAACATTACAGAGTGCCTAGAACACCTTGTAGATGGGAAGGTAGATTCTTAAGCAATTATAACTGTGAATGTTACTAAGAAGAACTACAGCCCATGACCCTTGACACCTTCAGCTCTATCCTGGCACAGGAAAGGGAGTGTCATACCACACGGAGACCAAAGGAGACCCCTGGGATCCCCCGGGCATTCATGCTCTTCTCCCTCTTTGCCCAGAAAGTGGGAAACCCACTTCATCTCTTCCTATCCAAGCATCACCTCTCTTCTCTTCACTGTTCCTATTCCTTTGTGTTTTCAGGCCCTTTCTGCCCCTAACTTCCCCACAGAGTTTCCATCCAAGTTTACATATGGTTGAGACTCCAATCTCCCACAGTTTAGCTAAAGTTCAAAGGGTGACTCACATGTCAAATTTAGATTCAGCTGATTTGAAGCCCACTGTTCCCAGATAATGCATTTCTTTTTGTGTGATTCATAGATATGTAGAGGAAGCCCTGGTATCCAAAAAGCCTGACCAAGAACTACCCCAGAATTTGGAAGGCTGTCGTCCCCAAACATGACAGCTGTACTCTCCTTTTAGGAATCTCCTCTCAGTGCCTTTATCATCTCCAGCAAGGGTTGCAGGAGAATGTGGATGGTTTTTAAAGCCTGGAACAAATGACAGCAATTTGGAAAGATTCACAAGCAATTACGGCTAAGGTATCATTTCTTCCTTTTCTGTGGGCAGGCAGCTGGGGCCATGGAGGAAGGAAAGAATCTTATCCTTGCATTTTCTTTTTTGCCTTTCCTCTTAGTTTTCACGTGAGTGGGAAGTGGGAAGGAGATGACTGATTTCATTCATCTGTTTCCAGACATATTTTTAATATAATGATCAAGTGCTGTTTTTCCAACAGAACTGAAAAGTTAAGGGAAGAAGAAATGTTTATTGCGGGAGGTACTGTGTGAATGGATATGTATACTTTTTTAAAGTCTTTTTTGTTCTCAACATTTATTCCTCATTTTGCACTCTGTGTACTTTTGCAAGGCACTTCAAATCATTTATGGAAAGAGGCAGGGCAAAATTCTAAAAAATAGGTAAGTGAGATAAATGTAAGATCTTAAGCGATGTTTGCAAGAACACTTTAAGATATCATCTCTCCATTTCCTGGATGAGGAAAGCAGTTCTCAAAGAGAGGTGAGCAGCCTACAGCGCACACTGGGGCTGAGCTTTGGTCTGGTGTTGGTTCACCCCAAAGTCCACTCTGTTTGCTATGCTCCACACTTCTTGAGGGGAGGTTCCTGTCTCCCGAGACTCATACCACTCTAGCTTTCACAGGACCATGGAACTTGCAGAGTACAGTACCTCCAGGTGATAAAAATAAACCACAACTCTCTGGTAGGTAAAACGCGCTACTGAATAACAACGATCCCCATATGTGAGGTAATAGAAAAAAATGTATATCTGTTTCTGCCCCCAGTTCCTGACACAGGGCTCCTGAAACTCTTTTATTTCCTGAGTGATGGAAGTGTTCAAACCATGATTAAGAAGCTTGTGTTTTCAACCCTACCTTCCATTCTCCAAAGAGGGGAGAGGGGTTGAAAATGAAGTTAATAATTGATCATGTCCATGTAAGGAAACCTCCATATAATCCCAGGAGTAGAGGGTTTGGAGAGCATCCAGGTGGGTGAACACATGCACATACCTGCACAGTGAAGCACCCCAGGGCCATGGGGACAGAAGCTCCTATGCTTGGAACCCTCCCAGACCTCACCCTGTGCATCTGTTCATCTGACTGTTTGTCTCCATCTTTTATCATATCCTTTAATAAACTGATAAATGTAAGTTAGTGTTTCCTGGGTTCTGCTTCTGTGAGCTGTTCTAGCAAATGATTGAATCCAAGGGGGAGGAGGTCATGGTAAACTCAGATTTGTAACTAAATTGGACAGAAGTTGTGGGTAACCTGGGGACCTTCTAGTTGCAATTGGCATCTGAAGCAGGGGACAGGCTTGTGGGGCTGGGCCCTTACCTTGCAGATCTGACACCACATAAAGGTAGGTAGTGTTAGAATTAAACCAAATTATAGGACACCAGCTGGTATTGCAGAATTGCTTGGTGTGGGAAAAACCCTACACACCTGCTGTCAGAAGCAGTATGAGCGTGGCAGCAGTGTGAGAATAAAGAGGATATGAAGGAGAAGAAGGACTGGGTTTTCCTTTACACTGTGGAAATAGATTTTCCTAAACACTCAGTGTGTATGGGTGATTTTCTTCATTTATTTTATCAATTTAACAAATGCTTATTGAGTACCTAATATCTCAAAATTAGCATGTCTTAGAATCAATCAAAAGTATCCATAAGAAATCATAAGACCTGCTTTTTCAACAACTGAGACATTTGATTCCACACATGGTGGGTGGGCATTATCCAAGAAAATCAGTCATGTTGATTTTTCTCATTCTTATCATGGTGGTCTTGGCATCGCATTAAACCTGGTCATTTAGCCTTAAAATCCATGTGTAACTACTGGCAATGCAATAAAAAAAAAGTTTCCTCTTTTCTGGTACAGTATGACGCTCTTGAATAAAGGGGGGATAGACCTGTGAGATTTTGCTTCTAAGGCTACTAGTTCAACCACCAACCAGCCTAATGCCTTTGAATAAGATGTTGCCTCTTTCTGAGGCTCTGGGCTGTCATTTTAGAAAGGAAATAATAGTCATAATATAATAATAATAATGGAAATAGAAATAGCAATAATGCCTCTCTCACATAATTGTTTTGAGGACTAAGATCTTGGTGTTAAAATCCTAACACAATGCCAGGCTCTCTATAAATTAGACAAAAGCAAAGCCCAGATTTGTTGCATTGATTAAATTAACTAGCAAATGCAAAAAAAAAAATGCAATGCCTACTGGAAATTGCTGTATATATTTACTTTTTTATTGTAGCTATTTCTGTCTGTCTATGGAGCAAGCTAGTTATCTATCTCCCACCTTGTTCCAGAAATAATTTAATGTGGTCTATTTAATATTATTATCTTGTTTTATGATTCATTTTCTAGTCAACCCTATTCAGACACATTATTTTCTAGAAATAATAATTATAGTGATTTCAATACAAAATACAGTATACATGTATTGTTGGTTTCTTCCTAAGAGGCTGTCATCTACTTGTAGGTTTAATTGCTACCACTGACATGAATTTACAAGACTGCAAACTGTAAGGTGAACTCTCTTTGCATTCACAGACTCATACTTCAAAGGATTTCAAGCAGCAGGAAAGTCTACATTTAAAACAAATCATTAGGAACGAATATATTACCTTTGCACCCAAACTTCCATTATGTCTCTGAATATAAAAATTCTATGTGCAAGGCAGACTTTTCGTATCAAACTCCTCTCAGAGTGGATCCATGGAGCAAGGATTCCCATGCCAAAAAGCTACAAGGTTTTGAAAAAAAATTGAGTCGTAGTGCCGAACGGGATCTTAGACAGGTAATCTTGTCTCACTTCACTAACAAAGCAAGACTTGCCTTTCATAACATTCTTGGAAGGGGGTTATCTAGACCTTGCTTGACTACTCAAAGTAGCAGGGAGCTCATTACTTAACAGGGATGATCAGTCCACTGTGGGGCAGCTCTCACTATTAGGAAATGTTCCGTTGTGAATGGGAAAGAACATGACTGTAGTCAGGGAGATCTGTGCATTAACTAGTCTCAGTCACTTAACTGGCCATGTTATCTTTGGCAAGTAATTTTTTCCCACCTTGGCCACAACTTCCTCTACTGTAAAATGGGGAGAGGAATCAATTGCTCTGGAAAGAGCTGGGAAGGGGAAGCAAGATAAGGAGTGTAAAGTGCTAGTATAGATTAGCAAGTACCCAATAAAATATCACTTGTTGTCCTCTGACTTTACCTTCCTTTGAGTTGAAATCTTGCTAGTTGGCAACATTTGCAGATTGGGGACTTCCTCATAGAAAATAATTATAGCTAAAAAACAGAACAAAAGCTGGAGTTTTTCTATCATCTCACGGCAAAGAGTGGTTGGAGCAGAGAGGTGGCCACCCCATTTAGACAGGACATGCAACCCACATATGGCCCCAGGCCCCACCCAGCCAGTTCTCTTCTTTTTTACATTACCTGATTGTTACAGGCATTGAGGTTTGCATCCTCTAATGTGTAAAACAGGCTGCAGGTCGCTCTAGATCATGTCCCTAAATATTAACTTAGACCTCTGTTGACCGGACAACCACTCCAGGAGCTTTCCTTTACCAAAGTAGAGTCAGTGACCACAGTCAGCAGCTGCGGCCCCTCCAGAGCCCCGTGCTGTGCATTGCTCGTAGCTACTGAAAAACCCCTTCTCTCCCCACGGATCTAACCCTGTGTGAAAGCAGGTCAACACATTTCCTAGGCTTGTCCTCAGGGAAAGTTCACAAACCCCTTGCTTTAGAAGCTGGCTGACTAAGTGTTATCAATTCATAGTGAAATTTACACTCGCCCCCTCCCTCTGGTCCCACCAAACAGTGTGGAAGGTTCTGCAGTCTGTTCTCAAGGAAGAAGAAGCTGCCTGGGCTGCTGATGGTATTGGGTTTCACATGTGGGCCAAAGGGTGTCTCAGAGGGTCTGTTTTTCTCAATGTGAGAGACGTCTGTCCCTCTAATGCTTTATGAGAGAATCAGTGGGCTCAGGCAGCTAGAGTTCCTGGGAAACTCAAGTCCAGAATCTAGTTGCCTTACTAACTCCCCTCCCCCAGTGAACTCCGAGGAAAATAACAGTAATAATAATAGTTTTGTGGGCTGTTTATCCTCAAGGGTTGCCCCACACAGTGCTTTGGATTAACTGCCAAAGGATGAAGAAACTTGAGGTGGTAGATGAGCCTGTGGGCTTCGGTGGGAGTGCTGGATTCCAGCACTACAGAGCAGGTAATGCTCTGAGGCTCTAGAGGGATTCTGGGCCATCGTATGGGATCTCTTTCTGGATCATATTTCCAATTCACCATCATTCCTTCATTTTCTGGACAGTCCCTGAGCCCCTGCTAAGTCTTAGTTTTCTTTAGGTATTCAGAATACATTATTGGATAAAACAGATACAGGTTTCTACCCCTAGTGATGAGAGAAAGAATAAATAATCCCACAATGAAATGGTACCTTATAGAGTTCAGATGCTATAAGGATTAATGAAAATAGAAAAAGTAGTATTGGCCAGGGAAGTTGACAGATATGCGTGGATGGGCGTGACATGGGACTAGCCAAGGAAGATTCAGTGACAGCCAGTGCTTTAGGGCTTAGGTGATGATCACGGAGTTTCTGATTTCTTCAGTCTTAGCTCTACAAATATGCCCTGCCTGTGGACAATTTGCTTATTCTGTTTAAGTTTCCTTATCTATGGAATGAAGAGAATAATAGTGCCTTCCTTGTAGAGTTGCAGGAAGATGACTTGAGAAAGTCACCTGGCCTACAGTAAATGCTCATTAAATATATTGGCTGATTATTATGAAGATCCCCATGTTGCAGCTGAGGAGACTAAGACCAAGAGAACAGGCACAGTTTCCCCAAAGGGCAGACATGGCAGGACCCTAGCTTGAGGTACAGAGTTCAGGTACATTGTATTAAATCATGAACTGTGATGACCACATGGGCAAGTGATTTGTGTCTTCAGGGTATTGTTTGCAGGACCTTGCCTACCTGGCTCTTCTCTGCTCCAGTGCACTAATGAGAGGACACCTGAGCATGTCCAGGGGTCAGCTCTCTTAAGCTCTTGGTAGAACCTTGAGGTCACTGTGGTGTGTTGTGGCTCTTAGGTGAGGCATAGTAAGCCTTTCTGCTCATGCCCTGGCCTTGCTGAGGAGGGGGTGGCTGTTTGCGATTAGCATCCATGTGATCTTATATATAATTGAAAACACATTAAGTCACCCATCTGAGTTCTCGTCCTTGGACCACATGGCCCCAGTGCACTGAGTTCCCAGAGGGCCACCTTTTCAACCCTTTTATCTTGTCTGCCACTCCTTGACCCTCGCTTCCTTTCTTAGAAGGACACGCACCAAATAGTATGCTGCTGTCGGGGAGGAGGGGTGAAGGAAGAGGGTAGGGAATGGCTTCTTTCCGGGTACTTCCTACATCCTTAGTTGAGACTATTGCAGGAGAGTGAATCCACAGACAGGACAGCTCAGTGTAGATGTGGTATTTCCTCCCTCATCCCTTTGATTACGGTGGCCACTCTTGCCTTCATATCCCCTGGTATTAGCATTGCCAGCATGCTAAAAGCTCCATATACATCAGAAAAGATGATAAGCAGTTCCCTCACTCCTCTGTCTGATTCATCCATCTACCTTATTGAGAGTCTCTTGTGCTCTGGGTTCTGTAGTAGCCCTGGATTCTCTAACAGAAAAGAATAATAGAAGAGGGAAGGACAGGTGCCACTGGACCACAGAAAGGGCAACAAGCTTTGCACATGAGGGAAGGGTGATCAGAGAAGGACGTACAGAGAAGACGAATCATGAGCTGACCCTTGAAGGATGAGAAAAGGTCAGCCGAAGCAGAGTGTGTGAAGAGAACGCATGGGAACCCAGAGGCAGGGACTGGATAATGAGGGGCTTTGGAGAAACTGTAAGAAGTTTGGATTCTATTCTTAAGTCAACAGGGAGACACTGAAGGGTTTTAAGAAGAAAAAGGAGAAGATGGGCTTTGTGTTTTGCAGAGGTTACTCTGGCTATGTGTGGATAATGGAGCAGAGGGGAGCAAACCCAGAGGAAATCAGATAAAAAGCTTTTGCAAAACTCAAGAAGAAGTACGATGGTGACCTGGACCAAAGCAATGGCAGTTTGATGGAAAGGAAGGGTCTGATTACAGGGAAAGGTGCTGTGGCCCCCATAGGAATTAACCACTTGCACCAGTCAGCTTGGGTTATGCTACACGAACAAACGATCCCCGAACCACAGTCGCTCATGTCAACAAAGGTTTATCTGCAGTTCATATTTATGTTCAGCCCAGGAATCACAGGGATTCTGTGGCTCTGCAATGTGCCCTCTTCATCTGGGACACACTGGTTTTGTAGAGGAGGGAAAAGAAAGAGGGCAGAGCTGTGGACAAAGCTGGCATCACTGCGGTGAAGGATTATGCTTCCACAAAGACTGTCCTGTTAGAAGGGATAGAGAACGTTTTTCTCAATGATATAGTCTATAACCATTTGCCCACTGGTCACGTCTTCCTCCTTCACCCATGCAAAATGTATTCAGCCCTTCAAAGAGAAATAATCCAATAGTCTAACCAACCCCTGGATCAGACTCAAAATCCAGGAGCTCATATTAGTCAATATATTGAGTCTGAAGACATCTCTTTGAATGAGAACATGAGTTAGTTGGGACCCCACCGCACCCAGTACAGCTATGTTAGAGGGGAAGGGGCCATGTAATAGGGATTCTCCATTCTGGAGGTGGGGAATGTCCTTGACTTGCTCAAGTTCTCCTCCCTGGAAGGACCTCCCAAGACCATTGTTCTCCAAAGCTTTTGGAGGACAAGGCATAGACTCAGAGGTGGTGTCAGAGGTGTGAAATGAAGAGGTCAATTTTTTTAGCATTTTTACCCATAATACTTTCAACTAGTTTAGATTTCTTATATGGGTGTAGGGTGTAAGTATGTATGTGTTTGGAAGTATATATATTTAAAAAAAAACAGCAAGTTCAAGATTATTTGCAAGATTGGAGATCATACTAAAACTGACATCCTTCTTTCCTACATTCAACTGATTTTTTTTTATGATTCTAGCCCTTCATGTGGACGTTGACCTGACTCCTGAGATTCCATCAGGCACTGCAATGGGTGCCAATAGAGACTGGTGGGTTGGGAATATGAACGCCGTTTGAGAAGAGAAGAAAATTCAAGACCACTCTTTGAGGATTTGGGGCCAGACTTTTTCTCTTGGTGAGCATCCATGTCCCATCTATGCAGTAAGGCTGGCAGTCCCCATATCTGAGATGATTTTTCCCACAGCCAGGCTTCTACAACAAAGAGATGTTCTCATGATTTCCATCATCCCCACTGGGTATACGTGAATAACAGTGATGAAACAATAATTCAGCGACCTCGTTAGGGGCTAGAAGGGAAGATCCGTCTCAACTTCAAATAGGAAAGATCATTTACTGTTCCATCCATTTCCAAATGTGAAAATGTCATATTCTGGTGTCACTCAGGTCTGTGTCCTCATTTAAAGTTTTAACTTGTTGATTTCTTCTTTTATCAAAGAAAGGGGAAATTTTATGATTTTGTAATGACAGACATGATGGTCATCAACCCAACATTCCACTTGCCCCATCACACATCATAGCCCCTTTACATTTAGATAGGCCCATGAAGCTAGTTCTGGACATGGGCTGTGGGCAGAGCTGACATTTGACATTTCTGGAAAAAAAAAGCGTGGAAGACTCCATGTGCAACTTCCCAGCAATCTCTTTGCCTACCATGGAAGATGAGAAGATGCCATGTTCAGATAATGCAGTTGCAAGACATGGAATCTCTGTAAGTCTGGATCCTCAGATGAAACCCATACTGAGCTGCATAGAACATATAGCTTGATTAAAACAAAAGCTATCACTATGTTAAGCCATGAAGGGAGTGTTTGTTACTGAAGCCTAACCTAGACTTTTCTGACTTGTACCCTGAGAATCAAGAATCAAGAGCTCTTCTTTGGCCCATGAAGGAGAATTTAATCACTGATTTTCCAAAATAGTAGTTTAAAGGTCATCTTGGTCTAAAGTCTTCCAATGACATTAAGAGAAAGTAACAGCTGGGAAGGGGACTCTATCGGTCAAAATTCCATCGCATGTAAAGAGAAGACTAGAACACGATCCAGTCCTCAGTTTCCTGTGTCACACACTGCAATTAAAATGAATACTTTTTTGTATGTAATAGAGACAGTCACATGCTTGATATCACATTCAATATTCAAAATTACGCAAATGGTTTCAACATCAGCTACTCTGTCCCAATTAAAATTAAACTATTTGTACTACATGCATATTTATACAATCATCCCCTCTGACTAGATGTAGTCATGTGTATAGACATTGACGCTAAATCATGTATTGTCTGAACAAAACAGATGCAGAAGGATGGGTTGGTATTGGGAGCTAGGGATAGCGTCTCCATTAGGCAGACAGTTAATTTAAAGTTCAAAATGGATTTTCAAAAGCTAATACATGGCAGCTTCAACAACCTGACATATTTTTCTCTCTCTCTCTTCCTAGATCGTCCGCTCAACTTTGACTGGACCTGTTGCGGGATGATATGATTACCACTGTGTGCACCCTCTGGCATTATTTAGAAAAGCAAATCCCTAATCCCTGCTTAATTTTATGAACTGTCAAAACGATTCTAAATATCTCCTCTGTTTGCATTTTCACCTCGGGACAGGAGTCCAGAGGTACAGATTGGGGGTACAACAGTGGACTTCAGGCAATTTTCATCTCTTAATGCCTGTAGCGTGAGAGGCTGCATTTGTAATAATCACCAGATTATCTCTAAAGATCACCCTGTTGTACCTGCAAAATGGTTCTGCAGGAAAATGCAAAAGATATGGGGGAAAGTAACGGATGAGAGGCAGGAGATGATTGCTCTTTCTAATCCCTGATGGAGGAGAACTCACACCAAGACAAATGTCGGTAATTTCTATTAAATGCTGTTTGAAATTTGCAGTGGCAGAAACTTGCTTGAGAGTCAAAGACGGCCTTCTGCCCCAGCAGGCAGCTCATGGTGCTGGAGCACAAGGGCTGGGGGATTATCCCCAAAACGTGTTCGGAAAAGGGGGCAGACCCTAGACCAACAAAGGGTACAGAGTGGCCCCTGCGGAAAAGGCAGACTCAGACAATGCAGGAATACCTCTGGTACATCACCTGGCACCTGGCAGGGACTCCAAACACGCTGGCTTCCCTTTTCCTTTCCTCTCCCTGCTGACAGGGGGCAGCCTGGGGATGCAGGAGGAAGGCCAAGGTTGGACCCCCCCATGTGTTTCCGGACGATGTGCTCTCTATCTCAAGGCCCCTGTCTCTGTATCTGATGACTGAGGGAGGCAGGCACCATGCTGATGCTGGCAACAAATACCCACACCAACACGTAGGACAGAGGGCGACTGAGTCCCTTCTCTTTGCTGGGAACTGGACTGGGGGCTCCCCATCCACATTTCCTGTAACCCTTATTATTCTGTGTAGCAGGTGTCAGGAAAACGAGGTGTAGGGCTGCCCTTGCTCCAGCATGATCTCGTCTTAGGGAAAGGAGAAAAGATCGGAGGAAACATCAGAATTGAGTATGTTCAGATTTTAGTTTAGATTTACTGTACTTACAAATAAGTATAACAAATTCCAGACCAAAATGTCTTCCTGGATTGTGTTACATTCCTCAGAGAAAAACACAATCCATTTCTAGTACTGATTACATAGGCCAAACCTCTCCTCCTTGTCCCGATAGGATGCCGTCCTCAGGCAGGAGGCAGACAGGGCTAGCCGGATGCATGAGTCAGAATCTAGTCCTTCTGAAGGAAGGACTGAACGTCAGTCCTAAGGTGTCAGGATGCTTTACAAATGGTGGTGGTGGTGGTTTTGTTTGAAATCTGTAAAATTTAAATCCGTCTTAAATTTAAATCTGTGAAACCCTGGGGCCCTTTTATCAGATTCTCCATGTAGGAACTTTGATGTGAAACCTTCCTAGGTATAAGCTAAGATGGTTCCTGAACAATTAGATGTTGGGGATTCTGAGAAAATGGGTAGCATGAATTTTCTCATGCCTTATATTTTTTTGAGTGACCCTGCATTGATAAATTACTAAGCTAATTCTCTTCTTATGATAAGCTTTCATAGAAGGAAAAAATTTGCAACACTTCCACATGTAAACAACACCACTTTATGTGCTAGATAATACCTACTGGTGTTTCTGTCAAGTTGTTTTAAAACATTATAACTTATAAAATGCTTTTCATACACTGTACATTGTACCTATAGTGTGGCTCAATATTGGTTTGTTGGCCTAATAAAGTATTTTAAGTAACATGAATAATATTTAATAACATTAATAAAACTTAACACATCATACAAATTAAAGTCATGAATGAGGACGATACTGTTATAAACCATATGCTGAGTGGTTGCTTTATATAATATTGCTCCATTCTTCAAAGCCATACCAAAAGGTTGGTTTTATTCATTACCTAAAAGATTAAGAAAATGGAGCTCAGAGAGCTGAAACAGTTGCTTGGCTAAAGTCACACACCCAGTAAATGACAGTAAAATCAGGTCCTCAGGTGCCAATTAAACTAATTTTGACAGTGCATAATATTAGCCAGGTTTCTTAAAAAAACAATATGTGTCGCTTGCAAATTATATAACCCTTTTGTAAAGTTCTACCATTTGCAGAAACTTCCAATTACTTTAGAGGATAAATTGCTGCTTTGAGGTCTGCACTCGTATTGGTACAAGGAAGACTTCTACCTGTTATAAAACCCAGAAAGGGACAATTAAAAACAAAACAACTTGGAAAGCGAGTGGAACGCGAGTTAGTTCTCATTAGAGAAAGTAAAATCCTTTCTTTTCGGAGAAGGCACTTTGTATATCATCATAGGGGAGATGCGTGTGCAAATTGTGTCCTGCAGGGGCCTGGTGTGAACATATGGGCCCATTAATCATGAAATATTGATTGTGGATTGAAACTATGAAACAGGTTCCATGACACATGGGTTTGTTTTGTTGGTCTGAAGTGTTAAGTAAAATAACACACAAGCCATGTTAACATTCATCTCCTCCTCTCCTTTGTTAGCAGGTTAGCGCTCACCCAATTCACATAGCCTCAGGTTCATGAATTATTAATCAAAAGAGGGAAAAAGTCAGTCCAATCTGGTTAGATACTGTAGTTCTTGTGGCTTCCAAACTTTTAAATAATGAATGGTTTCATCACTTCCCCAGTGGATGTCAAGCAAGAAGAATGTCTGGAATCAAAACCCCACTGGGTAACAAAAGCAACATAGTAAAAAAAAAGTAGTAATTTTTAATAATAGCAACTCCAACCTATTGTATCATCCCTGCCACTCTCGAGAGAGATCATTTCAGAGCGGGAAGGAGAGGTGTCTTGAAAAAAAAGGACTTTATGGGATCAAATGTTGCAGAAGAAGTGTTATAGTATGGGGGAGTTGTTAGAGGACATGAATACATCCGCACAAATGCATTGTATTGTAAAAAAATATGTGTGCCTCTGCGATTCTTAATTCTTCAAAAGAAAAATGTGCCTTTAATTATTCCTTATATTGGAGGAATTGTCTGATGAATTATCTGTTCACAATGGGAACTTGGAGAAAATAGCATAGAATACAAGGGAGAAATACAGGGTGTATTGAGGTTGGCTGGATTATTGTGAGCAGTGAGACTAGAACCAAGATGGAGGTATTCAGTGGACAATAACAGAAAGACCAGCTCAGAAATATCTGCTTGGGTCAGGGCAGGGTTGTGGCAGAGAAAGGCAGACTCTGGGTCAAAACCTAAGAGAAGGAGAAATAGCATTACACGTTCTGGCGGGTGACCGAAGCTTGATGGGTGAAGGCATGTGGGAACTATGTCAAAGCAAGTGGCTTGGGAACTCTCCAAATTTCAGGTGAAATCTGTTAAGCCACTTTTGCCTCTAGGTAGGATCCCTCCTGAAGGTGAGGACAAGGGTGCTGCTGAGACTTGGGAAGTCGCTGAATGGTTAGTGTCCAGGGTATGCGTGCTAAACGTTTTCATTCACTCTAAAAAAAAAAAAACGTCGCTTGGTGCTGACATCCCCATTCGCAGGGAAACTTCTCAGTCCCTGCAAGAGTTCCTCACCAGTATTAGGAAGTACTGGCTGTGTTTACTATGGTATTGTATGTGTTTCCCTGCATGACGAGGCTGCCCTTGGGGAAGATGGCCTGGCAATGAGCAAGGGGAAACGGGGGTGCCTTTAATATTAAACAAGCTTCTGCCCCAAATTCCACTGAGTAGCTTTTTGGCAAAATGTGCTCGAACATACACATATTAATAACAAGCCCAAAAGCCTGTTATTTTTTCCTTTTCTTGAAGCTAGGGGCTGCCATAGAAAATATAAGTTATCCAGTTGTATTAGAATTTCAGAGGAGCAACATATTTTTTAATTTAAGTGGTCTAGAAGACTGTAAAAAACCTACTTACATTAAGGAAGAATATCCTTTGGTTTTCTGAGATTTAAATTTAATTAGGTGTCCTGTATTTTTATTTGCAACCCTACCCTAAATCGAAAGTCAAATTTCGAGAGAAACTCACCATCTAACATTATTTTAAATGGTCATGACCTTAATGAAAGTGCCATATATAAATAACTTAACACTCCCTCTCTCCTTTTTTGTCTTCCTCCCTCTTTTCCTTCCTTCCAGTGTGACTGAGGAGATGTGCCTGGATCTGTGTGCTGCTCAGGAGGGTATAAAGCTGAACTAGACCCAGGCGTTTTGTTGGAAAATCTCCCAGTGTCCTGGAAGAGAAAGGAATGCATATATCACAGGCCAAAGAGAACCATGTCACAGAATCTCTATCCCTCTAGCCATCCATTCAGCCATCTGTCCATCCATCAATCCTTCCTCCATCCATCCATCCACCCATTCATCTACATCTGATTCACGCCGAAGAACTGACTGATTCTGCTTCAGGAAGAAACCTCACCACCCACTCAGGATGTAGCTGTAAAACAGATATCCCATTCCACGGATGGTGAAACAGAGTCTTAGGGAAGCTCTTAAGCACTGCAGAGCTGATAAGCAGCAGTTTCTGGATCTAAATCCTTATCTTTACCCTCAAAATACACTTCATTTGATACTTAACAAGAGAGCTTAGCATGCCCAACCCCACTGTCTTTCCTTCTGCTGTTCCCCCCCCCCCCCCCCCCCAGAACCTCCACCCCCTCGTGTGCCAACGCTCACGCATTTCTCTCTGCAGACATCTGCGGCCTTGGGCCCTGTGACTCCCGTCACCTGCGCCGGGCAGGGGCTGCCTCCCTCCCCTCCCCCGCCTTCCTCGCCCTGGGTCTCTGACCGCAGGGGCTGAGCGTCTGGCCTCTGAGCACCACTTTCTCAGCGGGGCACTTCCTCCCGCACGCTGCTCTGGCAAGTTGTTTATCTCTCACAAGGATAGTAGCAAAGATGGTATCTGTGGAACTCTATCTGTCTGGGCACAGATGTCTGCCTCCCTGGCAGCGGCTTCATGTCCTGCTGTGCCTCACCTTCCAGAAGTCTTCTCCCCCCCCCCCCCGGGGGCCCCTCCTTCCCTTTTGCAGAAGATTAGCTGACACACAGCAGGGCAGTCGGAGCTGCTGCACCGCTTCTCCCAGAGCATTGAAGCTGTGAGGAAGGCAGCCCCTCCTAGGTCTTCCTACAACTATTTAGACACCGGTTATCGCTGGCCCACGAATTAGGAGGGGACAGAAGAAGAGGTGATCGCAGGGACCCCACATGGTAGGATAGCAGCTCATTGAGGGGTGCAAAGGAAAAGAGAGCCGGTGCTCCCGACATGACTTATTTAAAATGCCCGGCACGGTGGCCACGGTGGCCAGCCCTTACACTGGTGCTGTCCCAGAGAACTTCCTGTGATGACGGAGATGTCTCATATCTGCCCGGTCCAGTGCAGTAGCTGCCAGCCATATATGGATACTGAGCACTTGAAATGTGGCTAGTGTGACTGGGAAATGGAATTTTGAACTTTAATCTTAAACTTTATTTTATGTTTAAAATTCAAAATTTAAATGGTTAGTAGCTACCAAATGAGACAGCACCGATTAAGAAACTGAACCCACACACCCACATGGAAGGTGCCGAGGGGCACCCCTTGGGCTGGGAAACATGTTCCTGCCTGACCCCCACTAATGCCAAGAGGTGTCATTGGTGTATTTGCTCCTATTTCTTTGTGAGTTTCTCTCCCTTCAAAGTGCAGTGAACCTAGGGAGAATCCAGTGAAATCATTGATAGCAATACTGATAACACACTGTAATGCTAACAACAGCAAGCAGCCTTAAAATAAGCATCACTGTCTCGTGGGAACTCTGCTGTTCTTTGAGCTCACTTCTCCCCTGGAACCCTCACAATGGTTGTTTAGCACACTTGCAAAACTCCAAACAAACACAAGACCCATTGCTGCTGCTGGTGCCATAATGCTCATCTCTACTTTTTCGCTGCACCCAGACGAGGGGCACAGTGATGTGGGTGGAGAAGCGCTCTTGGGTCTGAGCAACCTGAGTTTCAGCTGCATGGACTCGGGGGACCACGGAAAGGTTTCTCAACCTCCTGGAGATCCTGGTCCTTATTTGTGAAATAACACCATGATGCTCATGGTACCAGGCTGTCAGTAGGACATTAGGAAGTCCTGTGTTTGCAGTGCCAAATGCAGGGGCCCTGGACTCAAAAAATGTCAGTCCCTGCCCTTCTCCATGGAAAGCAGTCCTTGCTTTTGATGAAACATTTAAGATGAATAGTAGTCTTTGAATCCCTGACTAAGGGCTACTGGGAACATTACAAAGGAAAGTGCTGTGGGTCTGATTGAGCGCAATGAGGACTTCGGCTGTTTCCAAACCCTTGTCAAATGCCTTGACATTTCTAGACTAAAGTCACTCATCTCCAGTGGGTTTATTTACATGCAGCAAAGCAAAGTTTCTGGCTTTTAAGGAAAGAGGCTGTTAAAATCATATTAAAAAGACCTCAAAAGGTTTCTTAGACATCAAATAATGCTTAAAATAATATTTTGATGACTTAATTGTAAATAAATCAGAAACACACGGATTAAATATTCATCAAAATACACATGACTTTCAAAATCAGGGAATGGAACACCATGTAATGTATTTGGGGTTTTACTGAACTCAGTGTATTTGAGAAAAGCTTTGGGGCATGTGCAGCAATGCTCAGAAGGAGTGGGGTACCCGTGCCCTGCTTCTGCTGTGCCCACCAAAGCACATTTAAGCCAGGAAGGGAGCTTTCAGCTTTCACAGGGTGTTTGGAATGTCCTTGATGCCCTGTCCATGCGGCAGGCTTAAGCTCTAGAAAGAAGCCCTGGACGGCTCCAGAAGGGGGGAGGGGAGCCCTGCCACGCCCCTTGACGGCAGAGCAGAGGGAGTGAAACTTTGGATGCATTTTAGTTCCTTCAAGCCTAGAGAGAGAGAGAAGGAGGCCTGGTCCTCCACAGGTAGAGCATTTGGATTGTGTCAGGCAGCTGCTTAAAGCAAACGTGCAGGACTGAGGGCCCAGGCAGGTCCCTAGATGACCAAGAAGTCACCTCTCAGTGCACATACACACACACACACACACACACACAGCCACAGATGGACACACACATGCACACAGATGCACAACATACTCAGACATGAGCAGAAGAGGAAGTGGATGTAGATGTGGGGGAACGCACTGCTGGGGCAGCCCGCCCACAGCTTCATGTCCTTGTCACCTCAGGCCCTTGCCTCCCGGTCTCCAAAGGAATTCTGGTTGGCAAGCTCCAGTGGCAAGGGGGGACCTCCCTGGGCTTTCCCTCTCCTGTTCTGCTCCCTCTCTCATCCCTCTCTCCACACTCTTTTCTTGCTTCCTCCCTTTCTCTATCTCTCTCTCCTCCATACTCCCTCACCCTCGCCCTCCTGGTGTTTAGTGAGCACTTTTCAAACGCATCCTGGTCAAACCAGTCCCAGCGTCCCTTCATACTCCAGGAAAACCGTGGCTCCTGCCTGTTCTCACCTCCACTGCTTAACCCCGGGGGCCCCATCCGCAGCTGATGAGTGTGTCTGGCAGCGGGGCACGCCCGCTCACACCAGGAGGCCACGCGTCTGAGGAGGAGCTGCGGCAGGTGAGGCTCCCAGCGGCGCACTGAACAACTGGGCTTTCTCCATGAAGTGAAACTTGTGTGCAAACCAGCCTGGGGAAGCAACTCCATGGAGCGTGACTTCAGTGGGGGCACAGTGGTGCCAGACCAGCTAATTACCAGCACTTACACAACAAAGGGCCCCCCTGAGAGCGGGTGCCCTGCCCACTCTGCTGGGTTGGGGAGAGAGCAGGGTGTGAATACCTAAGACCCGGGAGACTTCCTGTCCCCCCCCATGTCCAGCTGAGTGATTGTCAGCACGAGCCACCCCTCTACCCGGGGACCTCAGGGTCTTTATCTCCTAAAGGGGAATTTTAGAAAACTTGCCCGCAAGGCTCATCTGAGGGGCAAACGAGACAGTCTGAAGGGAGACACAGGGCATCACCAGCCGCGCCGGGCCGTGTGCTGGGGTGGCGTCCGTGGCTTAGTGGGCTCCTGTGGCTGTCTTTTGGCAGCCGCCCACCCTCCGTGGGCACCGCCCGGCCTGGCCTTCATGCCCAGAAGTGCCTGGGGCTGGGTATGGCAGGTGGGACACTGCTGGCAGGAGGCTGGCCCACTGAAGATCGCCTAGAAACCCCTGGACCTTCGTTCCATGGGAGGGGAGGGGACACCGTATTGATGGTGACAGTAACAAAATCACATCCACGGCCAGAAATTTGTAAGTGCTTAAATATCACAGTGCGCTGTGCTGCGTGTGTTCCTGCCTCATTTTATTCCCTAGAGAATCCTGTGCCCCAGGCATCCCCATCCACAGATGAGAAACAGTGTCTGTGGGGTTTACTGACCACAGGACACAAATAGGATGCATGCGGTAGAGCTCGGGGACGACAACCAGAGGCCTTACCGAAACCAAGGAAACTGCTTGTTGTAAAGCTTGAAGAGATCAAATATATCCAATCAATAAATTTCTATTCAAAGATTTTTATTGCGATTATGATGATTAATAATTAGCATTGACACTAAAATATTAGCATTAATTTTATTCCTAATTAAAGGTGATACCAATTATTATTACTGATAATTATGACAAGAAGGTACCTTAGCTAGTCCAGCCTATGTCAGTTCAAGTTTCCTAATCAAGGTCTCCTAAGGTTAGGGGTTAGGTGTGTTGATGTTCACGCAGACTGCAATGCTGAATTGTAAAATATGTCATTTTTAGATGTGTCCCTATCTCATTTGTCAAGCAGGTATCACCAAGTCACTCTGCTGGCCCTTCCCTCCCCCCAGGGATGACTGGTCCTCCGAGGGTCGGCTCCTCCCTGCCTGCTCTGACAGACCATCCCAACGGTAGCGTCACTCTTCCCTCTCAGGACGTAAGTGGTGCTTCATCACTATGTACTTCCTGGACTCGAGGCACTGCCTTCTGTCACTACCACCCTCCAAGCTGTATCAGAGTCCCAGCCCAGCCAGGGAATGTCAGGAGAGGAGGCAGAGCATGGGCTTGGAACCAGTTTTTAGCTCTGCTGTCTCCTAGCAAAGTCACGTGGAACAAACTAGTAGAGCTTCCTGGCCCCCGGCTGTCTCATCTGATTGATGGGCATCGATATCTCCACCAAGGAAACTGAAGACCCTGCCTGGATGGCACCCTCACAGCTCCTGGCTTTAATAGGGGAAGGGGCCTCCCTTCCCAGCAACAGACTGCATCATCACAGAGAAGATGCTCAGTCATGCATCCTCCAGCATGGAACAGACTCGGGGAGACATGGGCATGGAGAGCAGATGTAGCTCCATCTCTCAGCTCTGCATGCACGGAGGGACAGAAATAGGGCAGGGGATAGAATAGTCTCCAGCTTTGGTTTTCTGACCTGCCGACGGAAGAACTCCTGCCTCTCAGGAGAATGGTGAGAATTAAATAAGCTACTGCTACATCCCAAGGTCTAGTACTTCAGGAAAACAGAACTTGTTTTATAAACTGTTTATTCCCTGTTGTCCTTCTCAGAGTTAGTGTTTCAACAGTAGTGATGAAGAGGCAAGAAAGGAGAAAAGATGGGGGGACACTCGCCTTCACACTCGTGCAGCACTTCCCAGTTTACGGAGCCCTTTAATAAATACAACCTCATACGACATTTACAACAGTCTCAGCGTAAGGTAGCACATCCACATTATAGATCTAGAAACGGGGCACAGCTGGCTTCAGTGACTGGCCACGGCTGCCCGGGTGGGCCCATGGAGGCCCTGGCAGGCAGCGCTGCTCTCAGACATCCCACCCCGCGGGGTGGTCCAGTCGGGCTTCCATGCATTCGGAGCCAAGACTGCAGACATGGAGAACATGCCCTGTCCAATTCCAGCCATGCTTAGACAGTTGTGAGTGGGGTAAAGCAGGGGGCTGACCAAAGATCTCCCAAAAATGAAAAATAATCCAATAACCTTCCCCTCCATGTCTGTAAGAATGAATTTCTTCCCCTCTCAAGTCTTTCCTTCAATCCTTGGCCGAAGTTTCAAGCTGTGATCACTACAGGGAGGAGTAGAATCTGCACGTTAACTTTCTGCATCCATGCGGCCGAGGCAGGACCAAGCACCCACACCGCTGCCTCTTCCACCCCCTGGCTGCCCGCACCTCCTCGTCCATTCTCCTTTCTGAGCCGCTGGTCCTGCCCTTGACCTGACTTGTGGCCTGTCTCTCCTTGCTCATTTGCTGCTGGAATGACTCCATCTTTCCTGAATCCACCCGCCATTCCACACCCACCTCCCCATGCTCTCAACCTCCAGAATGAGGCTCCGTGGATTTCATGACTCTTGAACATCTGGCTTCTCTCCATAGTCTCCAGGGGCCCCCAGGAGGCCCACTAGCATCTCCTCAGTGGTTAAGACTCAGCATTTTGAGCCATGGTTTTGTCTGCCTCTGAGTGGCTCTGTTCCAGCATGTGTTGATACCAGCCAGCTCTGGCCCTAGCATCTGGCTCAGTTATTCATCCTGCACTGCCGGCACCACATCCACGCAGACCCTCTCACGTCCCATATTTGGCTCTGCACTTCAGCTCCCACCACCCACCCCAGGCACCGTCAATGTTTTGGCAGGCGAGGTGTGCTTCTCCAGCCCTAAGGCCCAGTTTGGCTCCTGACCCAGGGAGCCTGCAGCAATAGGGAAAAGCTGCTCCCACCTGTGCCCTGGCCTCTTGGACACAAAAAATCAGCCTCAGCTCCCCCTTGCTATGCAGTAGAACCCCAGACCTCAGGCTTACATGTGTGGCTCTTCCACTCACCAGCCACCTGCCCATGCCCTTGGGCTCTGTCCCTCTGCATAGGATCAACTTCTCTCTGGACCATAGTTTTCTCATTTTGAAAATAATGTGGTTGAACCATATATTGGTATGGGACCCTCCAACTTGTATTTCCTATTTGGGATACATTTTCTTCAAGTGACCTCCGACAGGTTCAAGATCTAAAGACTATCTTTTAAAATCAGCCTTGTGGAATCTTTAGGAGTTAATCCTTTGGCTCCATTCAAAGTTTTTATCGATGGCCTGGATAAAGACAAAGACAGTCCCATCCAATGCACACACTGAATATGTGAGATGGTAGATGTTGTGATCCAGCTCTAAAAAATGCCAAGAAACTGGAATGATGAGTGAAATTTGAGTTCATTTTCCTCCTTAAGGAAATGGTAGCTGAGCTGAGTCTAAAGGATATTTTTCTTACAAAGAACATGAAGACGTTTAAGCTGTGGCAGGGGAAACACTGGGGAGCCTTGATTTCTGCCTTCAAAGGTCACAGATCTCAGGTATGCAATGTCAAACAGGGTCACAGGGACAAAAGGAGCCAGACCTGATGTCCAGGTCACAGGCACAAGAGTAGTGGTGCTGCTGGGAGGCAGATGTGTGGTCTCAGTTTCTTTGCAGCAGGCATGGCTCGCCCTTTGTTCATTTAGCAAATGCTCCTGCAAGAAATACCCTGCCAGTCCAGAGTAAACAGCAGGGACCGAATGGGCACGCCTCTTCTCTCCTAGTCGTAGATACTGGAGGAAAAGATACATAACAGGACAGGTAAACACGTACTTAAACAGTAAATAATCACACAGGTAAGCGGGCACATAAACAACACACAATGGTACACAGGGAAACACATGCATAAAAGCACACGATCGCATACAGGTAAGTGTGCACATAAACCATATATAATCACACACAGGTAAGCATGTGCGTGAATAGTACCGAATCACAAACAGATGTGAACATAAACAGTGAATAATCGTAAGTAAGCAAGCACATAAATAGTACATAATAATACACAGGCAAACATGTACATAAATAGTGTATAATCACATACAGATGAGTGTGTACATAAACAGTAATCATAATACACAGGTAAACACTGGCATACATAGTGCATAATCACACACAGAAGTGTGTATATAAACAGTACATAGTAGGACACAGGTATACATATAAACAGTATATGGTGACATACAGGTAAACACACACGTAAACAGTATATAGTCACACACAGGGGAACACACAGGTGATCAATCAGGACCATGAAGGGAATGAATGGGATGCGGTAACAGGGTAGGGGGGAGGGTAAGTGGTGGAAGCAGTAGGGCCCACACTGGGCAGGGTCGTCAGGAAAATCATCCCCGAAAAATGCCATCTGAGACCACAGGGCAGGGCTGAGCAGCCAAGCCAGGTGACCCCCTGAGACAGGGAAGCCCCCCACACTCACCATCACCCCGTCTGGACAAAATCTAGCTTCTCCCAGGACAAGGTTAGCGTAGCTGGAGATCAAAGTGCTCACAAAGGTGATGTGGGGTAAGGTTCGAGGGACAGGCTCCTGTTAACTCAGGCGGCTCCTAAGTTTATAAGGAGAGCGAATCTCATGGGCTGCCTGTGACATGGTGAGCTCCGCATCAGGGGAGGGAGGCACAGACAGTATGACTCCACCAGGCATGTCCAAGGGGGAGGATAATATTGATGTGGGAGATTGAGGAGGGAACTCAAGAGGAATAACTTAAAGCCCGGTCCATATTTGACATAAAGATGCTCAGTTCCCAGGGATTGGAGACCTCTGAAGTTTCATCTCCTAGCAGATCTGGGTGGACACACTTTGCCAATATTGAGGGACGGCCACCATGGGGAGGGTAGTAGGGCAATGCTGACCAAGGAGAGGCCGGCAGTGTGGTGGAGCAGATACGGTGGACATGGGTGGAGCCAGTGAAGAGACTCAGAGCTGTAAGCTAATGGCAACCCACAATGCCTCCTCCCACTGACCATTGAAACTATAAAAAAAGAGGAAAGAAATTAAAAAGATCTTATATTAGTCCTGCTATCATTTCACACTGATATGACTTTAGAATATGAATGCAATTTGAAAGACAGCACCATCTCTTTGATATATCAAAAAGCCCTCTTCGCTAGACTAGAACCTTGCTAAGATGCTGGCAGTGAAAGCTACCGCTTGACTATCCTCCTGATGTCGTATTACCATGACAGCCGCTCTCGATATATCAATTTCATCTAAGTTCAAAAAGCTCCCTTAGTTCTGCCCTAGTGAAGTCAAATGGACTTTTATCATTTTGCAGTGCAAGACACTCAGTTTTTGAGAGGAAAAAAAGCCAGAATGTAGTTGAAAGGGTAATCACATTTGGAGAGGAGTCTCCATAGTTACTTAGCATTGAATATTTCCCCCACAGCACTTGTGACCAAGAAGGGGTCACAGGGTCGATGACTCAGCTGCCCCTCAAACACTGTGGAATTAAACATAAGCAGATATGTCGGGCCATATCATTCTTACCTACATTCCCAGACTCTGATGTGAATTTTCTGCCCGATCCCTGTTGCATGGTATGGATGCATCGTATGGAAGCTGATGCGAAGTATGTGCTTCCCTGAACAGGACGCAACCTTTGTGAGCTTTGATTTCAATTCTAGAATAGGTACAAGGGCACTTGACACTGTCACAGGGAGTGCATGGAGTTCAGGAAGACAACAGAGGGGCTCAGATGTCCCTGAGGCCCTCAAACATCAGATGGCTGAAACCCTCTCTCTTAGCTTCTGTGATACTGCCTAGGTCCAGATGGAGACCTCTGATTCTATTCTGGTTCTAGAAAAATAATCCAATCTGATGACCATGAAAGCTGGCTGGGTTTTGTCTTCATTCTACTGCTAGGGAACTCGACGCTTTGGTGTTTAAGAAACTTCCCAAGATCTAGTAAGGGAAAGCTTGCTTGATGCCAGCGTCCAGGCTTTGCCCTGTCACGGTAACTGACCCAAAGAGCCATCTGTGGAGCACCTGAGCCAGATGCACTGAGCTCCTGCAAGGTGCTGTGGGCTGGCCTCCTGGAATCCACCCACCCCTGTCAGACAAGTTCCCTACCCCCTTGCTGGCCATCTGATGAGTTCCCCACTCCATCTGGTGAGATCTGGGAACCTCTGGTACTGTTACCCAATCACCCTCCCTGCTCCTCTATTGAAGTCTCCTGGGAGGGAGGACTTGGGTAATAACCACACTAATGAAGAAGCGCTAACTGAAGACCCAAGTAACCTCTTGGTTTCCTCCCTTCCCATGGCCACGGTAATGAGGCGAGGCAGGCACTGGGGGAATAACAAGATCCAGCTCAGGGTTAGCTAAGAGGTGGTTTGTGGTCAGGCGCCCAGCAGATGGGTTCAAATTACCTGGCTTTAATTTCCAATAATTGGTGGGCTGGATTACCCTGCAGCTCAGGGGACCTGGAATTATATAGCGCTGGCTATCAATCCTGAAGGAGAAGAGGCCCTGCCCCCACGGGGGATGCTGCAGGGAGGGGCCGGGAGAGTAAAGACCTGGACACAGGGACACCCAAATGATGCAAGAAGCCTGGCAGGGCGGAGTTCTCAGCTCCCAGAGAAAGCTTCTAATAATGCACCAGGAGACTTTTGCAGAATTTACAAGGACTTTGTCCAGAAGCCAGAAGAGAAGGGCAATCATGAAAGGCCAGATTTGGTCATACCATTCTCTCCTGTTTTTGCCTTTTGTTTTAATTACTGAAATGTTTATGCATATGCACAAATTTCCAAATGCTTGCTTAGTCTGCCATGGGTCTACTCATACTCTTAATAACTGCTAGATTTTAGCAGGGACCTTGCAGGCACTAGGCTAAGTGTTTTCCATGCATGAGCTTACATAATGCTCAAATGACCTCCACAGAGTTGAGATTCTTCTAGCCATCGGTTTGTTGTTGTGAATATTGATGACAAAAGAAGCTTGCTGCTGGTCCCATAGCTCCTCCTGTAGAGCTGGACTCTGTTCCTAACCTGGTACCCACTAAGCCACCTCAATCACCCCATCTCACTGGCTCTGTCCACTCCAGGCTTTGACCTCCTCTCTGGACAATGCCAAGGTCTTCCACCCTGGCATCTCCACCACTAGATTTCTCCTAGTTTTCTCAGTACTCAACAAGCCATTAATCTATTCATTCATTTATTTATTTGTGCAAAAGCACGTCCTCAAATCTACTCTTCTTCTACTCTCCTGGCACAAACCTGGCCTATACTAGACACTCAATAAACATTTGTTGGGTGAATCATTGAACAAGTATATAATGATTTATAAGAGAGGGGTCCTCTGTCAAAAGCTCATGCACAGCCTAGTGAGAAAAATGGAACTATAAACAAATCTACACATACCAGGATGGTCAGTTTCACAACAGATGATGGTTAACGAATTGCCATAGTGAGGATGAATGAAGTCATGTGTGCAAAACTGTGAAGTCCCTTACACCATATCTGATATGTACATAAACATTCGGTGTACATTGTGTGTGTGTGTGTGTGTGTGTGCATGGGCATGTGTGTCTATGTGTGTTTGTGAGTGTCTTTAATATTCTGCATTCCCAGGGCCCCTGGTCCACACCTGGTGACATCCTTGGTACCCAGCCTATGATGGATGCTTCAGGAAAGCAGAACAAGGGCTGAGATCAAGAGATGAGGCAGTTAAATGTCATCCCAAGGCTTCCTGAGGGCTTTTGAAAATCAGTATGAGTTATTTTGCATTCTGCATTTGTTCTAAGAAGTGCTCTCTGACAGAGCATCTGGGAACAAGACCAAGAGAAAATATAGCCATCTTGTTCCTACCTGCTGTGAGTTGTAAGCCACAGCTCTCCGACTTTCCAGGGAGAAAGAGATGCTGGCTGGGAAAGAGGGCTGGACTGGAAGCTGGGAAGTGTCATTGTCTGCAAATGGGGATACTCTCAGCCTCGCGGAGTTGCTGAAGGAGAACCTGACATAACCCGTGAAAGGTTCTTAGCCAGTTGCCTGGTCCATAGGATGGACCCTCGACCTTGATGACCTTCAGTTTCCACATCTACAAAATGGTACCTAGGAGGCACCAAAGGGGGTCGTCATAATGACACAATGACACAGTGTAACCATGAGTGCTTTATAAACTGTCAAATGCTAGGGGTATTGACTAATTTATTAATTTATAACACACAAACGTATAATGTATCACCTTAGAGCAAAGGTGAAACTTGCATCTCTAGTGCGTCATATAATCATCACAGCCAACTGAACACCTCTCACATAAAGGTTGCCTACATGACTTGAGTGGCCACTGAGAGAGCTCGGGCCCCCAGACAGTTAAACCACGCTGGGGCCACCTGGTACTTGAAGCACCTCAAGGGCCTTCATAAAACTGCTGGGTGACCACAAAACTAACCACCAGTTCCTCTGGAGCCCAGCCTTAGCAGCACAAGCTTGAACCGCGGGAGAAAAGGGTGATGCAGCACTTCATGGCCCTGGTCTTGAGCAGGCATGCCGGCCCCAGCGACAGCCGGCCTGGTTGTCAGTTTCTCACAGAAACGTGCCTGGAAAGTCCCACCTGGCTGGGGACTCTGCGTGTGCCTGAGCTGTTCCCTCAGGGGCTGCACACCTTGAATCTGGAATCTTTTCAAGAATGTAGTGACTGTGAGTTTAAGGGGTATGAGCCTTTCAGTTAAAAGCAGCCATCATTGGGTTTTCTTGGGCAACCTTGGGAGCAAAGAGGGGAGGCTGGTGCCAACCATGTACTAGAAAGGGATGGGATGTCTTAGCAGTGTCCTGACCGCTGGAGGGCTTGGATATTTTGGAGCAGAGATCAAGGATATAATGATACCACCTGTCTCCCCACTAAATCTTAGGTCAACTTAACTTTGACCGTTTCTTCCTCCCCAACACACACACACACACACACACACACACACACACTCCTCAATCATTTTTATTTCTTCATTCATTTCCTTTTTGGGAAACCAATGAGGTCGAACTGCATAATCAGAACATGGCCAAAGGCGTCAGGCCCTGTGTTGGAACCCCAGTGTTCCCACATAGTGACTATATGTGTTTTGGGCAGTGCATCTGACCTCTCTGCCTGTCCAATCTGTTTCCGTAGATGGGGGGTTGGGTCTGGGAATCTATATTCAAGCAAACAGACCAGCCAAGGGGATTGTGCTGGCACTTGTCTGAGGACTATGCTCAGAACCCTGGCACTGGGTGGGGTTCATGGGTGAGGTTCAAAGCATTAGTGACCTTTACAAATGATAAAAAAGATACTGTCACCTGTGTGTAATTTAAGGTAACAGTCATAGAGTCCCAATGAGGTCTCTGACCCAAAACTAACTTAGAACCAGAACTTAGAGGTGAGAAGAGAGGGGAGCTGCTGATGACTCCAAGGTTCAGGGCCTGTGCTCCTGGAAGATGGTGGCAATTCAGCTTGATGGGGTGGGTCTAGAAGGTGCTGGAGAGATGAGGACTCATGTTTAAAAGCAAAGATGCAGGCATGTGGGTTGACAGCGAGGTATCTACATGGAAAGTAGGAGACACCGATGGGGTCCGGCTGAGGAGAAGATGGGGCCTTCCAATGCACAGGCCGTGACAGTGTGGGCTCCGAGAGTGGCTCCAGAGGCCAGAAAGATGGGAGGAAATGTGAGAGTCCAAACGATGAAGACGAAAAGGGACTGGGGCTTTAGAGGGAGCAGGACTTGTGAGTTCCTGGAATAATGATGGAATGCTTATTCTCAAACACAGCCTTTGTAGACAGAAAAGAAGATTCCAGGAATTGTAGAACCCACACCATTTCCAAACACCCCCTGGCTCACGGGTCACTGCCGATACAGTGGCTGGTGAGACAGGCCCATATCTTTCCCTTTGGTTCTAGCAACACTCATCCAGAAAGTGTTGCTTGTCTTCACTTTGAAGACATGTTTCACTTGAGATTTTTTGTTTCGTGACACCCCAACCTATAGGTCAAAGGCAAGCCCTTGGAGCCTGGTGGAAGCCCTGGGTCTCAAGGTGGAAAGCTCAGTGACCCTTGTCTTGGCCAGTTGCTCAGAGACCCTCATTTGGCAGGCCAGACAGCCGGCAACCAGAAACGTGGCTGAAGGGCCCATTGGACTAGGCAAACCCCACCGTCAAACTTTCACCAACTACTTTCAAGAGAAGAAAGAGAGCTGGGCCACTCTGCACTGGTCAGTGTCAGTCCCCTTGCTGTTGAAGGTAGGGGTGATGGAGAAGTAGAGATGGCCGAAAATACCAGAAAGAAATGTAATCACTCCAATCCCACACATGTTTACTGAGCACCTCTTTTGTGCTGTTCCTGACCCAGGCCCAGAGCCTAGCTTGTGGTGTTCCTGACCTCAGGCTCTCCTCCCAGGTATGAGACACCAAAGCAGTTAGGACCGGCCTGGACCTCTCCACCACCCTGGGGCACACATCCCTGGAAAGTCATGCTCTGAGCTTCAGTCTCCCATCTTTAAGAAAAGCATAATAAACTCCTCCTCTCCATTCATGCTCTCTCAATAGGAAGCTGTGAAGTTAGAAGGAGTAAACATACACTTTTTTGAAACTGAAACTCCTTAAGTTGGAGGTGGGCTTCACGTTCAGTGCTTCCAGCACCACCCCTATGCACACCAGGGGCCCACTTCTTATTTCCCTCACTAAGTATCTGAATAATTAAAACAAAAAAAAACCAAGTTTCTTCTTTTCAGCTATATGCAGAGTCCACCAACCACTCCTTGGAAAGAAGTAAACTTTGTAGTATGAATTTATGACCCTTTATTCAAAACCTTGGGGCCACATGCACTTTGGCATCTAGAATGTTTCCAGTGTAGAATGGTAATATGTTGCATGTTCAGTATTATTTAACACGTCCAGGGGGCCCTGGTGCAGCACCCTGCAATCAAGCACATTAATCTTTCTGCAGGAAAATAGATGAATTTGAGCATGAAGTGGGATAAACGAAGAGTATAAATAGCCTCGTGTCAGTCCAGGTCAGCTTTTGCTGCTGAATGAGTTCAGATCAGGTCAGTTGTAGCCAACTAAGTTACAAAATGTAGGTGTTTTGGAGTGTTTGCACTTTTAGATAAGGAATTCTGGACCTGTGGTAGTACTCAGCAGTGACTGGGTGTTTATGATGAGCCACCCTCTGTGGTGAGCGGGCCCAGACACTGCTGCACAGGGCCCTGCAAAGCAGGTATTACCATTCTCCCTATGTTGTGACAGGGAAAATGAGGCTTAGAGAGGGCCATTTGGGTAGCTAGCAGGATGAGGTCTGGTCTCTCTCCCTAACACCAGAGTTTACGTTCTGAACCAAGACATTAGACCAAAATTCTATCACTATCAACTGGGAGCTGTAGAAATGGTTTGAGAATCAAAGCAGCTCATAGGGGCCATAAAAGCAGCTGATTCTGGCAACCCAAATTTTCCTAGGACCTCCTTCCAGCCGAGAAGATAGCATAATGTTAATGCAAGGAAGATCAGAACAGGAGTATAACATCAACATACCAGTTTCTCCCCTTGGATGTCAGGGAATCAAGAATCTGGGGTCTGACCAGACTGGCAGATTCACCTCCAATGACCTGTAGGGTCCTCCTCACCTTTTCCCCATGCCATTGTGAAGGCCTTGTGACTGATGTGACAGAATGCTCTGTCTTGAGATCGGCTCCTTCCAGTATTCCCCACACCTCTGTTGGATTTACCTTCCTAAAGGATATCTCTGAACATGTCATTTTCCTGCTGAAAATACTCCAGAGCTCCCTGATGTCTGCAGAGGAAGTTCACAGGTTTTGAACTGGCCTCTGGTGTGCTGCATACCTCCTCAGGTAAACTACACCGTAGGATGTCCTTGCCTAGACCGGTATTTCCCATGCCAAATTCTATTGCTACCACTGACTCCTCACGTTCGGTGTCATTCTTCTACATTTTAAACAGAAGGCTGCCTGTACTGTAAGTCAGATGCCACTTCCTGAAAGAAGACTTGCTTATGGCACACAAGATGGATTCTCAGCTCTCACAGATCTTACTTTGACTTCCCTCCAAAGAGTTTTAAATGCCTTTACAGTTGAACCATTCTTTCAGGTCTGCTTATTTTAGTATGGCACATTGGACTCCATATTATTAATGAAATTGTTACTATCTATCAAATAGCCTGCATATTTGCATACCGGTATGTAGAATCAATGGAACTCAACTAGATGCAAATATAAAGCAGTATTAGTTTAGCTCCTGAAAACTTAGGTTACAAATTCAGTTGCTTGTTTTCTTAGGCTCCTAACCTATGAGGTTTTCAGATACTAGCCCAAGTGTTAGAATATTGCTTTTCAAATATTTTCCTTAGTGCATGATAACAAGAAATCTAATTTCAAAGGATTCCTTATAAACAACAGTTTGTCTTCTCATGCTTACCTATATGTAAACATATATGCATAGATAATATGCTATTCCAGTCACGTATTCTCTAAAAAAAATCACACCATTTACAAATAAAAACTAAATGAAATCACTACTTTTATCTCTATGCTATTCTAAATACCACATCTCTTCTCCGTCTATTTTTAAAAGAGATTGTGTGTAGCGTCAGGATCTTCAATGGTTCTGTAGGTTTCCTAGCTTCTGGTTACTAGCTCAAGGCTTTGGAGAGGCATCTGGGGTGCTTGCACACATAGCACTGGAGGCTGTGGCATCCTTCAATGAGTGGATTCCTTGTTTTCACTCAGACTTGGGTCAGTCAGGTGGTATGTGTATCAGTAGATTTCTAAGCCCTTTCTGTGAAATCTGTATGACAAATGAAGGGTTTCCCAGTGATTTGATCTTGAATGGTGTTTTGGGGAATTGAGGAGTTGAACTCTTTATGTTAAAAGTGGCCTTTCCTGGAAAGCTCAGACTTCCTGTGATTCTTCAGATAAGCAAGAGCCTGCAGTCCCGAATTTAATCACAGAACAGGACTTCCCTTCTTCTCTTGTCCCTTGCGTCCTCCGGCATTTCTGCCAGCTTCACACTCTGAGGGCAGCCAGGTAGCCACAAACCCTTCTGGCACAGAGGGCTTCCCTAATTACTCCTGATGAGTTCTACAAACATATCCACCTCTGTCAGTGTCTTAGGATCCCATGTTTCCTTTAACTTTTGGCCCATTTTGGTTTAGGAAAACACCCTAACCCTCAGCATATCCCCAGTAGCCAAATGATAGGCATAGACATGTTTAACCCATTTGGAAGTTTACAAGCCTTTGGCAGCCTTAGATAGCCACACTGGCATTGCCAGGATGTGTTTGGGGGCACTTGCAGGCTAGCTTGGCACTTGCACTTTGGGAGCCATGCCTGTCTGTTCTACTGTGTGAGGCCTGTCCCCATGTCCTCAGTCCCCACTTGTGTTATATTAAGGGGAGTTATCTCCAAGGGGTGCAAGCTTGCATGCATTTTAATTTTGAGTTTCTTTTGTTTGTTTGCCTGCCTTCATCAATGAACTTTTGGCATTGCTTCGAGGTTTGATAATGTATGTGAATTAATTTCATTGAAATAACAACATTATTATTCTAAAATAAAACAGTCCTTCTGGATACGTTTCTGATCCATCTCTTTATTCACCACATGTCCTATTCAAGTCAGCAACAATAACTGTGACATTGTGTTATTGTGGTTGGTGCTGTGACTGCATTAAAGCTGTGCTCTGTGGCCAGGCCCTATGTCTCACGGTGGAGGTGCAGGGGTGACTAAGTCCTGGTCATTCCTGACCTCAAGTGTCTCCTAGTCCAGAAGAAGAGACGGGTGTTGGTTTATTATGCCTGCCTTAGACACTCGTCTTCCCCAGCCCTTTCCGATGTCGGGGAGGCGGCGACTCCTGACCATCTATCTCCCTTGCCATCCTGGAGAGTGTGGGCAGCTCCAGCATGCCTCTCCTTCTGGAGTTTGGGCCACCAAGAGTGGGAGCTCTGCCTGTCTCTTAGCAGAGATAACATGAGTGGGTACAACTGACATGTTTCTTCCTTTTGGAAGTGTGGGTGCCTGCAACATTTTCTTTTCTTCCTCCTTTCCAGAAGTATAGCCAGGAGAATGCCAATGAGGAGTGGGTGGTTCCTGCCACAACCCTCCAACGGGCCACCCTGAGTTCTCTAAATCTTAAACATCTACACTGATGTGGGGTTGAGAAGATCAGACAATATGCCACTCACTCCCTTGCCCATATTGGAAGATGCTCAAAGAACTGCCAGAACAGGATACAGATCTTTATGCTAGCAGAATGCCAATGCTGATTCTAAGGCCAGTGTTGGCACACACTAAAAATATGGCTTTATGTTCCTCTACTTGAATATTTCAACCCAGATTTCACCTCCCTAGTTTCCCCATGGAAAATTTCCAGGTTTCCTCTTCCTAATGTGCTTAGCACCTTTTACACTTCGCCTTATGACCCCCATCCCATCCCATACATACGCTTCCATTCATTCTTTAAGCATGTGGTAAATGTGTGTAATGTCTGGATTCATCACTGGACTGTCACCTTCATTAGGAAAAGGAGTGAGTGACGGGGGTGTGTGCATCATTGTCCCTCAGAACCTAGTGTGGTTCCTGGCACAGATGGGTCTTTAATATATTCGTATAGTTGAAATAAGATGCAATATTTTGCTTGATGACCACAAAAACCTTTTAAATTATGCAAATAGATATTATCCCAATGAACAGATAAGGAAACAGCTTCCTGGCTGGTGACTGAGATGAGGCCAAAACTCAAGAATCGATGTTTACTAATTCTTATCAATATTTTCCAAAAAATGTATGCAATCTTGGGGAAGACCAGAGAAATGTTTGGGATTTGTTATCTGTAGCCTGAAGACCAGGCTGTCATTAAGGATCATTTTAGGCAAACACTTCAGGAGAACAAGGCGTTGCTTACGTGGGTGATTTGGAGAGAGCCTTGAGTATATAGGCAATTGACGGAATGAATGAGAGTACATCAGTCTCCTTTCTGCACAATGGGAGCAGATGTGATTTGTTAGCTCATTGTGTTATTTGCAGGAACAAATACAATATCAAGGGTGCAAGATTTTGGGAACCTGTCTCTGTATCAGATGATGGTGATTTCACTCTGTGACATTTCCATTTTGAGAGCCGGTCTCTGCATTACAGTGGTGGGGGTTTATCTCCATGGCATCCTGGTGCTCCTTCACTGTAGCTCTGGTAAATTCCTGGAGATTGGTTGAAAGCCCAGCAGCAAACATTCTAGGAAAGATGCTTTCTAAGATTTCTGCTCTTAGAACATCATCTCCCTAGAAGAAATAATTCAGGAACTCCATCCATGTCCTCCAGCTATGATGTTCTCTTCTTTCCTGAATTCTAGGTCTCTGGAAATGTTCCCCTTGATCTGGTCCCAGGCTCCACCCTTTTAAGTTCATGGACTACAGTGTGGGCAAGATGCGTTAAAGTTGTCTTTAGAATGAGCTGGCAATCTGTTCATCAAGGAAGAAGTTGTCCCTCAGAAGGAGAAGAAGGTCGGGACATGGAAGCTGTGTTAAGGGCAGTGCCTGTTTGTGTCAAGTAACTATATATGTATATGGATATGTTACCTTCAGATGCTAACACCTCTGAGGTGATGAGGGTAGGTCTGTGACTCTGGAAGTTTTCTTTTTAAAAAATACAAAGTCTCTTCAACAAAATTCACATTTGCCTAATCATGTCTTGTGGCCAGCTTTCCACATTTAAAGATTTAAAACATGTCCGCTCTCAAGGTTAATACAGGTAGGCTGTGAGCGATTGGTGCTGGGATGAAAGGTCTGTACTGATCAACTGTAGAAGGAAACTTTTTTACTTTTAAAATGCACACGATTCTCAATTGGGATTGCATTTTTAGAGATTTATTCCATATCATATGATACCAAGATTAATCATAAAAATACAATTTTTTCCACAAACACATCTTCAGTATGTAAGACTGACCCTTCTGTGAAATCTTCGTGGAAAAAGGGCAGCCCGATGGGATTCCTGCTGGACCCACGAGTCATATTGGGGTCAGCACCGCACTTGCTGAAACTCTCCTTTGCCATTTACGTGGCTCCTGGTTCACTTGGAATTGGATTTGCAGCACTCACCACAGCATCCTCCCATCCCTCACTGCTCACTCTCAAGGGCTCTTTGGGGCATGTTTTCAGAGCCCCATCTCATCCATCCTCTGGGTATTGCAGTTTGGTAGACGGCTTTCAGTTTCTATTTGATGAAAGAGATCCTTCTATCCTTGCACCTAGCAATGTGGGACTGGCTTAAAAACAGCTTATTTGATGAAGCAAAAGTCACTAGACTCAAGAACCTAGAAAGCGAATGCAGTAGCAATGCCTCAATGGGATGGGATGGACACCTCTGATATAGGGGCATTTGGGAATCAGGAACCTCTCTGTCAACAAGCTTTACAATTCATTGACCAAAAGCCTAGCAAACTTGACCATCATCCTGTAACGAGGCACAACTATCTCACAGACTTTAGCGATGGCCCCTCTGAGAATGCATGGTAGAACTATGGTAGGTCTCTGCAAACCAGGCAGTTTATTCCTTGTGCACCTCATCTTTACTCATACTTTCATTCATGCATACGTCAAGTATATGAATAGCTACTATGTGCCGGAGGCACCATTTTGGCACTGAAAATGCAGAGATAAATAAATATTATTCCTTCAAAATAACCTTGTGGGGGAGTCAAGCATGTATAAAACTAACTAAATGACAAGCACAATGACCTCTGTTCTTATCTGTTTCCCTTTTTTCATTTTATCTGTATCTTAGACTAAATGTCCCCAGTCCTCAAAGATGTCAAGTATCAATGACAATTTTTTTTTGCCCAACACCCTAAGAGGAGGACATCAGCAGTGGGTGGAAAGATCGCTGGAGCAGGAACATCAGGACCCATGAGGATTTTTTGCTCTACCTCTGCCTCTGTGTGTGTCCATAAGCCGGCCAAGTTGTGGCTTTGCAGGTCTCATTTATGCAGCTGTGAAATGGGGCTACTGGTAACGGCTCCTGTCACTGAATCCAATGAGATATTATTATGTGGAAGAACTTTGAAAAGTCTACAATACGATGCAAATGTGGGTCAGTGGTATTAAACAAGTCCACATGGTCACTTGAAACATTGTGCAAATCGTGGCTCGTGTGGCCTGAAGAGACACAGAGGCTATGGATGCTGGGTCTTTTGCCAAACTCCTGATAGATGTAGAAGTCACTCTGGAAAATGCACAAACCTCCATTTTTCACGAAATGTGAGGGAGTTCACAGACTCCCCAGTGGCCCATTTATGGGACACTAGGAAACCTTGGAGCCCTGGTGGACAGCTGCAATTCTAAGGCAGCATCTGTGGGACTCAGAGGGATGACCGCCTCAGCTTAAAGAAGAAAACCCCCAGCTGGCCTAGAAATCAGCAGGCGCGTGTAGGGGCACCCCTTCCCCACCCAGCTCTGCTGAGCGCGGCAGGACGGCGGCGTAGCATTGCTTCTAGCGAAACAAAAGAGCACCACCTGCCCAACCACATTCCGCTTCCAGGAAACTGAAATGAGAGCGGATGTTGTCTTTCACTGCTTGTTTTCATTTTGTCTTCTTCCTTTTATGCACGGCTCTATTTTTGTTATCTCACTCCTAAAAGAACATATATGCTTGGAGCTGTTTCTGTCCCCCCCAAATTACTCCCTGAACTTTCCAAAGCCTGCATCTTCCTAGGGGCAAGATGCCCGTCACACAGAAGTGGTGAGTATTCCTGTGGCTACTGACCAGAATGGGTGCAGCACCTATTCCAACTGCCCAGCAGATGCTTCTGCGCTCCCCCCTACGGCAGGGGTGGAGCCTCCTCTCCTCCTGTCCCCAGACTATCAGCTCTCAGTAAATATGGGTTGAGATTTTAAGACCAGGAGCAAGTCAGGAAGTACTGTGGGTGAGAGGTCACTGGAAATGATTCCAGAAAGGGTGCTAGGGTGTGGCCTAAAGGGGGCTTTCCTGTGGAAAGACCTATTGACAGAGAGCTTTGTGACCGAGCCTCTGAGATTGAGGGTCCCTGCCAAACACGTGATTTCCCCGAGGCCAGAGGGCTCTGGAGTTCTGCTCAGGTTGAAGGCTCAGTCCTACGTGAAAGAATGAGATGAATTAGTGAGATACAGGCTCAGGAATGAAACAGATAAGATTGCTAGAGGGCATCAAGGAATCACTAAGAAAGACAGAAGCCGTGAAGCATGGATACAGCTTTGTCACTGTCCTCTGTTTATGTGTCCACACCACACCTTGATCACTGCGGTCCTTGGCAGGCAACCCCTTAGAGGAGAGCCTACCTGCTTGCCTTCATGGGTCAGTACGCTGCAAGGAGCTGTGTCTATGAGAAGAAAACAGCATGTAGGCGGGTGGTAGCACTACTGAGTCCCCAGGATGCATGACAAGGAGGGGAAGCCAGGAAGAGGCCACCCTGGTCTGAAGAATGAATTTAGGATTTAATGAGAGAAAGTTCTGGGAGATTCGCTGGAAACATACTCCAGTTCCACCGAGCCTTAGACAGAGAGGCTGAGTTCAAACTCCTGCATGTGGCCAGAACAAAGTTAGATTTCCAAGTCAGTGGCCAGGTGGGGGTATGGAGAATCAGAGAGGACACAGTCCCCCCCGGCAGTGGCAGGAAAAAGCAAGAGTCCACCCTTAGCCAGGAAGGTGTATGTGGCCGGCTGGTCCAGCTGCAGAAAAGATACTTGTCCAGTAAAGGAGGATATGGGAGATTTCCACATCAGTTACCAGCAGTGTAGCCTGGGAAAAGTCCCTAATTCCTCGGAGACTCCCCTCCCTCGTTTATGAAATGAGATAAAGTTAATGACAGTGCTCACTCTCTGCCCCTCAAGGCAGCTAGAAGGCTGCAACGTGAGAGGGTAATTCGTACGAAACGCTTTGTAAACAGTGAAGTGCCTTTCCACTGCAGGGCCTGTTGTCGTGCACGGCAAGGAGCTGTTCTCCACTGGCTGTGCGTGCTGCAAGACACACCAACTCAGGACACCTGCAGTCTAGCTGGGAAAGGAAGAGATGTGAGCTGACGCTCTGAAGTAGCTAAGGCTCTCAAGGGCCATCTTCATCTGTGGCACGTTTGCATACCTCACCGTATTTAATTTTTGTTGTTTCAGTCATCTTCCCAAGGGTCACTCATCTCCTTTTGGAGGCGAGGTTACATTGGCAAAGGACACAGGTGTTAACTGGTGGGAGTGGGATGTGACCGAAGATTTTCCTAACTCTCCCTACCTTATAGGCTGTGTAGGGCTTCCGTGAACCACAGAAGTAGACAGTGGTTTCAGGCTATGTCCAAGCTCCTCGGCGTTACAGGCTCAGGATCTCTAGTACACTTGAAACTGCAGTCAGAACTGGTGCCTTCTCACTGCTTCCTCCCACTCAGCATACCCTGAACATGCCGCTGACCCTAAGTTTGCTAAGACTGCATCTCCCCAGTCAAGATCAGTGGAAGGGTGACGTGTAACTGCTCCACTAGGGACACCTCTTTCTCCAGCCCCCTGTTGAAGATGCAGCAATCAGGAATGTGTGGCCCCTGTGGTCACAGACAACAGGACGACAATGACACGGAGGCCATTATAAGCTCAACACAAGACAGGACTGGCCTCTAGAGTTGTCCGTTCTCCCAAAGACTCTGGAAAGTAACAACCTGTCTGGAGACATCCAAGCAAGGCAACAGAAACTTTTCTCTTGCATTTCAAGAGAGGAGCTCTGAGTCCAGTAAGAATGCAGATAAGAGCCTGAAATATGGAGTGTTACTAAAGGGGACCATAACGTCCTCCACATAATAATTTCCTTTTCATTGTAGGAGACTTAGCACATCAGCAAGTGCGTTCACACATTCGTGCATGGTCTTATTTCAGAGCCTTGTTCAAGGCCGATTGGCCAGTGTCTGCATTCCCTGTAGGTGAGTATCAGTGGTCCCTCCTTCAGCCAGGCAGCTCCTTGATGAAATGGACTATGAGGGAGTGTTAGGGAGGCTGAATGCTGAACATCTAGGTCTTCACATGTGTAACTCAGGCTGTTTCTTTAGGGCTTGGCACAAAGGCTGAGGTTGCAGCCCCCTAAATAAGAGTTTGTGGAGAATTTTCAGAATTGTAGACTCAAGCCCAGGTCTTTCAACCCTCTAACCAGCTCCTAGTTCTACTCTCATGTGGCCCAGTTGTCCAGCTCATCAGAGCATTGCTTACTTCTCTCCTGATACAAATATAAGACCCCTCTTTCCCCTGTCTTTCCTTCCTCCCATCATTCCATTTTTCTCTCCTTCCTTCCTGCCTGCCTTCCTGACTTCTATCTGTCAAGAAATATTAAGCCCTTACTAAGCCCCAGAATTACAATATGAACAAGAAGGACTCGAGGTTAAAAATGAACATGCATAGACAACAAAATAAGGAAGTTCAGGTCTATGATGGTGAAAAATCAAGCCTACAAGAATCCACCACTATTAAGTCTGTAGGAGATAATATCAGAAAGAAAGTCAATCCTTGCGATTTGCAGATTTAGTCTTCTGAAAAAAATCCACAGTCGTATCTTCAAGATTGGTGAGAATTTCCAAGAAAGGCCAATAGTGGATGGGCCCCTAGGAAACACTGTTAAAAATTATGACCAATCTGGGGACTGTATCTTGCTCTTTAAATCATTTTACCTTTTAAATAATCATTTATGCCTCCCAGTCTAGGAGACTATTTTTATCAACAGTTGAAACTCTCCACTGCCAAATGCTGGGGCACATGGATGAAAACAAAATCCCTGCCCTCATGCTGCCTGGAGCCTAGTACAAAGAACTTCTAGGCTAGGGTGTTGGCCTTCCCAGCATCATAGTAGTTAAAGGTGGACCTCTTGCTGGTGCAGCAGTTTTCATCCTAAGGAGAACCTTTAAAATATTCAGTAAGTTCTTTCCTCTATTGGTTGGGAAACCAAGACTGAAGACCTATGAAAAGAAAAGTTTGGTTTTAATGGAAATCTTTATTCTCCGCTTGTTCACCGAACACACATAGGTGAAAGACATACTATATATATAATCAGGGACTGGCTTTCAGTATTCAGTAGCCAGTTCCCTTCTCGAAGAAAAGAGAGGAGGGGGGAGTTCATCTTTTATCTTGTGCTTATGTAGCTGTTAATAACAACTGCTTTGATTTGCTATGACTCAACTTCAAGGCATGTTAAAAAATATTTTTTAAGGAAGAGAACACTTCTTAGGGTAAGGTTCATGATAAAATAGGTGCATTCTAATGCAGAGGGACAAGGAAGTGGTCTTTAAATCCTTTTGAAGAGTAAAACTAGTGACGCTTATTATGTGGTTCCTTCCAAGAGCACTTCCAGCACACGGTTACCCATTGAACCCTCACAACGTGGCCATGCCAGGCAGTGCTCCCACCACAGTAGACTCATGGGCAGGTGAGCTCACCAGGAATTCTGGGATCCTTCGTTGTATGAGAGATTTGGGGATTGGTAAAGAGAGTCTTCCCAGTGAGAGCTTGAGGTCTAGTTTGTTGTTTACATCGATGTTCTATACAGAGCCATCCACGGCAGAGGAGGAGAAAACGGGTGGCAGGATCAACAGATCTGGTTTTGTGAGCACAGTTGGCTTCAGCCCTCATTGACCTTCCTCTGAGATGGGTGGGAAAGTCACAGACTTGCCGAGATCACTTCTGTGTGTTGTGGGTTTGTAAGAAAAGATACTAAAAGAAATCTCCCCAGGATCCATGAGGCATTCTTTCCTGAGGACAGGTGGGGAACCTTGCCCTTTGCCACAAACCACAGTATTTCATTGCAAGCACAGGCTTTTGCAAAATATTTTGAATGAACGTTTTCTGGGTAGCCATGCATCTCGGGCCAAGCGGAGAGGCCGAAAGGAGGTGTTGCAGAAGTTCCTAAACATCAGCAAGTGGAGCGGTTGTTCAGTCTGTTTCCAAGGAGAGATTGTTGGAAATTATTTCAGTCTCTGCCCCACCCTGTTACGCTCGTGTCCTATAAACAGAAGTTCTCTTCAAGGAGCTCACTTTCAGATCGATCACTCCCTCCTCTCTTTAAACACCGTGATGCGCAAGGGAGCCCACACCTAGCACCTCGCACAAGCAATGAAGTCTTTGCAACCAAGCCCTTTGGTACCCAACTATACTTAATAAAGCCTCCGACCTGCCTCTGAGGGTTACCTTGTTATTTAGAAAACTCCGTTAAGTACAGGCACACAGCTTTTTGTCCTACTAAGGCGGGATTTCACCAGCTGGAGCTGGGTCCTCAGGTTACGACCCGATTTTCCTACAGCATCGTTCGGACTCTCTCATAGGATCTGATTGCTGTTTTCCCCCAAAATAACAAAGTGTATTTAACCATAAAGGAACAAGATTCTGAATGAGACTTCTGAGAAATATTCAAGTTTTATATGGAAAATGGTCCCGACTCTAAGCCATCATCATTCCTATGCCGGGGAAACATGTCTGCTGAAGCTACGAGCCCTCCGGACCTAGCTGGTGGGAAAAATGCTCCCCAACGCTCTAGAACGATCTTCTCTCTCCCTTCTAGGGAGTGTTAGTAAGTAGGTTTCATTAAATATTTTTGTATATCCTCGTGAATACAAAACTCTCTCTGCAGCCACGTTAGAAAAAAATCAGAAATGCCCAGGAGGAAGTCTCTAAGCACGTGACGGTACGGCAAATGCCAGGGACAAGTCAGAAAAAATTACAAAACCTGTTCAATTCTTCTGAAGTTGGTCTAAAACCTCAGAGTTTGGTTCTCTGTATTCCATATACGTGTGTGTGTGTGTGTGTGTGTGTGCGCGCCTGCATGTACATATGTGCGTATATGCACGTGTGTGTCTGCAGTACAGATGTGCTGCGCACGTGTGTCTGTATGTACATATGTGCATGTACGTGTGTTGGCATGTACATATGTGCGTGTGCGGCTGCATGTGCATGTGTGCATCTGCATGTACATATGTGCGTGTATGTGTGTGTCTGCATGTACATGTGCGCGTGTATGTGTGTGTATATGCATCCATGTGGGTGGGTACAGACACTCTCTCAGCAGCACAGAGTTCCATGAACTCTAAGAATTAAAGATGAAGTGACATTTGACTCATTACAAGGGAAATCCCCTAGCTTATGTAATACAGGGAAAAAAAGGCCCTTAAACTGCATTAAGATTTTTTTTCTTACTACCCTAATTTGAATAAAAGCAAATAAACAAACTGGTGTTGAGCTTTCTGACTGCAGGGGGGCAAACCAACACAGACTCTGAAACGATGTGAGTGATGTCTTTAAGTTCTCAGCAGAGAATGTCCTATGATGTAACACATCCCTTCAGTGACGCTTTGGACTGTGTTTCTTGCTCTTCTACCTGTCAGGGTTGGAGGTGCTCATATGGGGCAGGAGCAACCCCACCCCACTGGCCCCCCAGTCATCTAGCAGAACAGGGCCCCTGCAGCAAAACTGCCAAGGTTCAAATCCTGACCTTACCTCCCTTCTCTGGGAATCCTTGGGCATGTTTCGGACCCTCGGTGTCCTCTTCTACACATAAGAATCACCCATAAGTCACAGGGATTAAGTGAGGTGATACATAGGGAAGTTGGCTGTGTATAGTCGATGTTACATAGATGTGAGCTCTTACTATCCTCCTATTGTCATTTTCTTGGAGAATGGTAACAAAAGATGTTACCTGATCTGAATAAAATATAAGTTACCTGCTCAAAATCGGGCCAAGGGGCACCTCCTCCAGGCAGGCACCCAGAGAGGAGAAATGTGCTCTGCCTCTTTCACCCATAGTGCAGTGGGTGGTTGGAGCCTCTGTTGTGGTTTTGATCCCACCTCCCCTCCTGAGTTTGGGAAGTGCAGGCCAGACAGGACTCGGAGTGCAGACTGAGCCCGCACCCTGTACCCCTGCCCAGTGCCGGGCCCACACAGCTCCCCTCTCGTGTGTCCAGCCAGGCAGGTAAACGAAAGCAAAGCCCTGCCTTCGGGTGTGATGCAGCATGAGAGGAATCCCAGAGATGCAGGCGAACCAGCAGGAGTCCTCAGCCCAAAGGCACACTCGTTCTCACAACTGATTTCCTGCTGGGGGTAAAGTTCATACAGGCACAATCCATGACTAGAGCTGAGAAGATCATTCGTCTTTGTGATCTGGGACCTTCTGAGGTTCTTTCCAATAGATGGTCACTTAATCTGCTATAGGCATCAAGCATTATGGATAACCAACACAGGCCTGGTCCTTCCTTACAACTGGAGTAAAAAGTAAAACAGGAAAATAAAAATAAAATTGTTACCTGCTATGAATATCATAAAGAGAAACACTGGTGGGGTAGGAATCCTCAAATAACACCTGCAAAAAGAAATTCCAGTTTCCAGTATGGACATGATTTAAATTTTCATGAACAAATCAGCTGGTTCGCACAAAGGCAGCAGTGATGGAAAAAAGAAATACAGCGCCAGGAGGATCTGTGACCCGATGGGGTCCCCAGGAGGACCCCGCTGACCAGGCTCTGGAGCGTGCTTCTTGTTGTAGACAGCACCTCCTGCACTGGGCTAATTATCTTTTAAAATTCATATCTAGAGCCATGGGCTGCCTCGTGGGATTAAGCACAGTATGCTTTGCAAATTGAAAATAAGATAGCTGTTAGGAATATATACTTGCCTCTATGATTACTGTGGCAAACAAAGGCAAAACATTAATTTACATCTATTATAATAGAGAAACAAAGCTGGAGATATTCCTCGCATCTTAGGCGAGAGATGAATTTGCAAAGGTGATGTTCCTGGAAGATGAGATGGTGGTGGGCTACAGAGGCGAGGGGTGGGGGCGACTGTCCAGTCCGTCTGCTCCTCTGTAAGTCACACCCCTCATTCCCCTTAGAGACAAGAAGACAGGTTCAGAAAGGGGAGAGGAAAGGGGCAGAAAGAATGTGGTTTCCCCTAAATTCACACTTCAGCATTCTAACAAGACGGTGGCCACTGGGTCTTGTTTTTTTATTCAGAAGGCTTGTTAGGATCATGTTCAGACTCCCAAAATAATGTGGTTTGTTACAAGGTGGAGACTTACTCCACAGACCCATTGGACAGAGGAGCAGGCAGAGGGTCGGAGAGGAGGAGGACAGCCGGTTCTTCTTGGATTCTTACCACGTGTGATGCATAGTACCTGCTGTGGTGGGTCCTACTATTAGTTTTTCCATTTCATGGATGAAGAAATAGATACACAAGAGGCTAAGTTACCTGCCCAAAGTCCCACAGCCCGAACATGGTGCCTAGCCTGTACTCTGGCCATTTTAGTGGGGAAGCAGGGGGTTCAGAGCCCCCAGGCTATGCTCACGACCACCTCCCTGAGAGGCCTTTTCCAGCTCCTCAAACTGGCTGCTCCTCATCAAAAGCAAGTCACCGTGAATCAGTGTCTTTCCAACCAACAGGGCAACTCTATCCTCCCATCTCTGAGTCTGTCACTGCATTCCTCACCAACCTTTGATGGCACAGGGAACATGGTGTTGACCAGTGTTAACCACCAACTGAGCTGGGAGCCCCAGGAGGGCAGAGCCCACCTCTTTCTGTCAGGGGCTCCATGCCTGTGCTTGGTGGGGACTCGGGGTGAGTACAGCTCCCTCTCTGCCCATTCACCGAGGCTTTTCTCTGCTTTACCAGCGTGTTACTCCTCTAGTTCATTACCCAGACCTTCCTCATCTCCTCTGCATGCATGTACACCATCCTGCGCCCTACCAGTGCCAAGGTTTTCTCTCCAGACACACAGCCTGTTAATCTGACAGAGCTGAGTTCATTCTTCCCCGCAGCACCCCGTTGACCTAGCTCGGTGGTGACTTGGTGGGGTGGGTGGGGAGGATGTCAAGATATTTATGGGTTTTTGGAGTCTGGCTTAAGGCAGGTCTTGCAATGTGGTGACTTAATGAGGAACGGAGAAGGAAAGGGTGCAGATATAGCTGAGGACTGGCAGCGCAGCATGTTGAGGATTTTGAAGAGCCTGGGGAGTAAACCATTGTCTGATACTTTCTATTTAAGAGTGAATCGTTTGATGTTCTTTTATATGGGTTTTTCAGGAAGTTCCTGGGATACTTAATAAAGATATTCGTAACATTTTTCTTCCTGGACAAGGCTCTCTTGGAATAATAAAGTCATGAGAGTGTAGCCAGCAGATTATATGGGACAGATGATCTCAGTCATCATACATGTCATCTCATGTCATCACCCCCTACTGGACCTCACAGGGAGTCTGCCCCTCTGGGGACTTTCAGGCCACCCAAAGGACATTGGGCTTATGAGGGTCAAATTCTGGATTCTGCTCCGAACACTGTTACTCTGTCACTGAGACCTTCATGAATCATGGACTCTGTCTGACCCTCTCTTCTCTTCAGTCCAGTGGGGCTTGGGGGCAAGACTCCGCTTCATCCCACAACCCTGTGACTAAGTTTATTTGCCAAAGGTGGAGGCTTTGGGTAATGGCATGACTAGCAGAGACAGGAAAGTGGAGGAGGGGAAGGACTTGAGAAAGCAGAGGAAGGTGGAGAGGCAGAAGGTGCAGGTGTGGTAAGTTCTAGAACAGCAAGGTTGCTTTACTCAGGTCTGAGGTTTTTTCAAGTGTTTTGTCTAGTAGAAATGCATACAGCATTTACAAATTGGAAATAACTCTGTAAACTCAGATAAGATTGTCCCGGTAATACCGTACCCAGAGACAGCTCACCATGGCTTTCTTTCAATTAACCATTGAAATTGTAGCCCATACAAACCCAACCCCTGCTGCCTCCTCATAAAGAAGAAAGTCCAACCAGAGCCGAAGGGTTTTGATTGACACTGCGGAATGTGGAAGACCCACGATCTTTCTCTTGGAGCCTGTAGTCTAATGCGGCTCTTTGAAAGAGCATTCCTTCAGCTGCTGGCAGAGATATCTCTCCCTACCCCCTCCCTTGTGAGATGAATGGTGATTCATTATAGATAACCCCTCCTGATTAATTTTGTTTTGACTTTAACGTTGACATTAAAAAAAAGAAAAGTTGTAATGGGTAAAATTCTCCCCTCTAACATTCACTGCTCAGCTATTTTTAGCTGGCTTTGGTGTTCGATGCAGAAGAGGGAAAAATCTAAATTTAGAAAGAAGTTAAATTGTTGATTGTCATCAAAAGTCCCGGCTGTCAGATTAGAAACTCATCATGTTAGACCTTTTGTGATGAATAATAAATCAGCGATTTCCTTGAAATTCTGATGTGAGTTCTTCCCCTTCTGTCAACTGGGAGCATCAGAAGATGTGTTGGTTAGTCAGGCCCACGCTGGCTGACCTACACAAAGCCTTTCCTGATGCCCAGCTGCTGGTCGTCAGGGGTTCTACACAGCCTGCACCCCGCAGAGGGACTGGCCATTTATCTGTGTGCTTAGATTGACAGCGGGGGCAGGTCCAGCTGCACAGCAAGGGGCAAATGAGGTTGACTTGAATCCTGATTCGAACTAGTGTTGGTTCCGACTAAGTTCCTTTGGTTTCTCTGGGCCCCAGTTTTCGAGTCTATAATATGGTTAGAATCATACATGTTATTCAGAGATGCCAAGGGATGAGAGGTAATGTACAGACATTGTGAGCCTAATGTTACCTACGTAGGCCATCCAGGATGTGGAAGCCGTTATCATAAATGATATGTAATAGTAGCACTAGTGTAGACAGCGGCAGTAACTTGATAAAACAGAACCCATGGGGAAGCCATAGGGATGTCTGAAAGTGATCTCCAAGTGTGGCATGTCCGGTATGGATCGGAGTTAATGACTAAGTGGACTTGCCTGGACATTAAGCTGTGTAGACCAGACAGAGGTCAAAGTTTCGTCCCTTTTTGTGACATGAGGCACAGCACATTCCACGTAATTCCCAAACGTACAGCCATAACTAAAACCCACACGAAAAGATTGAAATCAAACTCTTTGAGACCCAATTAAATGATTGACATTAAACTAAGTACGAACGTCGGCCACTAAAAAATAGGCAGAGGTCGTCTCACGGGTCCACGCACCATGTTCCTTCCGGCTCTGTCCCCAGGCCTCAGACACTTGCACGAGCCACAGCGATTTCTCCCTTCCCGGAAGCCGTGTGGACAATATGGTTTCTGGACAAAACTTTAGGGTGGATCATTAATGAAACTACACTGTTGGAAGAAGTAAAGAACGGAAGGAAGGGAGGAGGGAGGGAAGGAGGGAGAAGGGCAAGAATAAATCTTCATAGCATGAGACATTTTACAGATACAGAGCATTATTTTGCAGTTTCTAAATCATGGAGAGCAAGGTTTTTAACATTCTGTACATAGTAGTCCTGTGCACATAGAACATACCTAATAAATATGATTGATTCATTCAAAGGGAATTTTAAATTTAAGTTTGGATAACAATAATCATTTTATCACTACAAGCAGCCTTCATTCTGCATAACACATGGGTAGTGTTATCTTTTTTTTCAGTCATATTCCAAAGGTTTCCTAATCAAATTTAGTAACTAACAGGTAGAACACAGAGCCTCCAGGCCCTTAGCCTACCTTCTGCTATGCCCTCAAGCCTGTGGCTGGATCCAGGCATCACAGAAGCTGTGGATGTCTCAGGGGAAGGAGCCCAGAGTTCATCTAGGCAGCGGGGTTTCACTTTAGCACAGGGACCCTTTCACAGCCACTGACACCCGCCCCGGCGTCCCCGGTGCAGGGTGTAATGCAGCTGTCTCAGCGTCCTATGGCTCACAGAGAGAGGGTCTCAGAGGCCCGTCTTCTCAAGTCAAGGGTCCTATGAAATTACCTGGAAGCCCATTATCATGCCCAATAACTGTCCATAGCTGGTGATACTTTGGTCTGAGATGAAAAGCCCAGGATCACTCGGCCAATTATAAGAAAGATTCAGATTAGACAACCCATTTTTCAGAAGCGCAGCGTAGGACCTCTTTTATCAAATTGCTTCCTCTCTGGTATGAACTGTATTTCTCTAGAACATGATTGTTTTGGTCATAAGGTCTAGATATGGACATTTATTTATGTACAGGGAACCTCATGATATATCAGTCTAGGCCAGTTGGAACTGGGGTAAACGGAAGTCTGGATTTAGTGAGAAGCTTGTAACGATTTCCAGATTCCTTCCCACTTCCCAAGAGGGGGAGGTCATGCCAAGCAGGGCCCTTAGAAGCGGCCCAGATGCCGCATTTCCCAAAAGGATGGAGGCAGTCACCACTGTGTCCCCACGTGCTGTGGCTTCGTGCAAGTCACTCTGTAGCATTGCAGCCTGCCCTGCCTCGGGGACCTCAGGGGTGTTCACTCCCTGTCTGAAGAAGGAAGAAATGAATCTGGACATTTGTGGGATTTCATACTGTCTGTGATTTGCTTCTTAGTGCTGTGTTCCACCATGCTTTTCAGTTAGAGGAGACAAAACATTTCTCTACTTTAAATTTTAGAACAAGCTATTCTGAAATGGGATGAGCAGACTATTCCTATTTATTCCCAGCCACAAAATGTCCCTTGCATTAACCGCCCTGACTTCACCTGAGTAATGTCCAACACCCCGGTCCCGAATATATATTTAGACGGATTTGTATCAACATGGCATTGTTACACTTGACTTCTCCCTTTTTTTTAATTATGTAAAAAAAAATCACATTAAGCCGAATCTAATTACTGCAATGTATATTAGAAGCAGGGCACCATCAAAATTTTATTTAAATTAATCAGGTTTTGATTTAAGATATTAAATTCAAATTAATCATGTAAAAATGGAAATGATCCTTGACGCGCTTCCAGCTGTGAATTCAGTCTGTTTTCTCGTGAGTCACTTTCGGGATGTCTTGGGGGGAACATTACAAAAATTCACGCCGGTGCTATTTCAATTAGAGTTATTTAGCAGGACAGATGTAAAGAATATGGTATAATTAAGAAGGAGCTGATGACATGGCTACAGATTTTCAGGATTAAAAGGAAAGAAATAATACATGAACAAAAGTGAAAAGACACTACTGGCCACCAGGCCCCAGCTCAAGTGCAGGGAGGTTAAGCTTTCATTAAAGGCGGAAGGAAGATGCGCAGAAACGCGGGACTGTTTTCTCTGGAGCCATCTACAGACTCCTACTTTGGTCTCAACTTTGAAGCTCCATTAACAAGCTGGTACTAAGTGATACTGAAATTCTTATCATTCCTGAAATTACCTTTCCCATGGCAATTATAGCCACAGATGAATTTTATTCTAGGGCCATTGGAAAGATATGAGAGTTAAAATAATACTTCGAGACCCATTTTAAGTCGAGTTGCCTATATTGGCATATATAATATTGCATAGGTAGATCCATTTATTACTTATACTCATGCACATATATTAGGTGTGATTATATTAATAATTCTTAAAACAATGCAGATTTTTCATATTATAATATATATGATACATAGTGTTTGTAATACATGGACTCATTTTTCATAACACTTAGATGGGGTGGGTTTTCGTCCTTTATTCAGGGATGATGACATGGACTTACAAAGGTCATACAATTTGCCCCAAGCCTTGTATCTAACCGGACACTGGGGACTGGAACCTGCCCATTCTCCCGGTGTGCCTGCAGCAGCGGGTCGTGGTGGCCCACGCCTGTGGAGCAGCCTCACCTCTGGCTGCCTTTGGTTTTCAAGGCCTCAGAAAGTCCCAAGAGTCAGAATATGATTTTAAGGTCCCATTTGGGGCCCACCTGGTCAGAACAGAAATCCTGGCCGTGTGATTACCGTGCCGGGGCCCCTCATTTGTTCCCAGTGACTCGGCTGAGCCCAGAGCGGGACTGAGGTGGGGGCTTTCCTACCGGAGGATGTGACTCAGTCTGGGTTTCAGAATCTCAAATAATATTTCCATGTAAAAATACTGTAAGTGTCCTTTCTTGTATCCTCGCCGACAAACCCTGCTGCTCCCAGGGACGTCATCTGGACCCCGTCTGGCTCTGAGCCCCCTAAGCTCCTGGATGGAGGCTGCACCCTCTGCCCCAGGATGCCGTCTGAGGCTTGGGGACAAGCAGAACCTCTTCTCCATGAGAGCCTTCGTGGTATAGACAGCTTGACTCCTTCCACCCTACCTCTGGCTTGCACCTTATCACAGGCTGACCTCCGGAGGCCTGTCCCCAGAGCCTCTCTAGAATGTGAGTGCCTCATGGGAAGAGAGCCAGGCTCACTCTCAGAGATAAACTTGATTCAAGGAAAACCAGGGGCTGTGTCTTCTTGCTGGACTTACGATTCTCAGACTAGCATGGGGCTCAAAACCCAGTGGGTACTCAATAAACAATTGGGCAATGAGGGGGAGAGGGAGAGAGGGAGGGAGAGAGAGAAAGAACAGAAGAATAAATCAGCGAGTGAACGTTTCTGCCGCTGAGCCAAGAGCGAATCCTCACCGAGGATCAGGACGAAGAGGTGGGCAGGAAACGCTCCTCTCCCCCAACCCCAGCCCACCCCAAGCGACATCTGTTAGGTTCGATGGTCCCACCCATGGATTTCCACCTTGTTTCCCCTGCATGTGCGTCTAGATTGATTTGTGAGTTTAGGAGACAGGTGATTCATTGACGGGGTGGTGGGGGTTGGGGGGTGTCCAGGTTCCCACTCATGCGATATAAATACTTGTAATCACTCTTTCAAAATCATGTTTCACTTTTTCGAAACAAAAAGACCAGGTGGGAGGTTAAAATAACTTTCTTTTTTCTTGTTGGAAAATGGTCTTTATCACTTAAATGCTGTTACTGTTTTCTCAGAAGGCCAAACAATCCAATACAAGGAATGTTTCACATGCTTGAATCACAACAATGTTATCTTTCTGGTGTCCTTTTCCTCTTAACCTTTCAAACCCACTTCCCACTCGTGCGCTTGCACCATGCAGTGTGACAGATGGAAATGCTGCGAGTTCAGACCTTGTTGCTTGCGTGCTGTGGGCCCTGGACAAGATGCTTGACCTCCCCGAGCCTCAGTTTCCTTAGTTGTAAATGACCAACGGTTTTTGGTCTCAGATTTCAACCTAACCTCATGCTTCTTTCTGCCTCCTGCTAGTTACCAGTTGTTGAGCCCCTACAAGCTCCTAATAGATGAGGTGTTAATGAGCCTGCTGGGGCTTATGATTTAATCTAACTTATCCAGCTCTTGCAAGGCATTGTGAAAAGCAGTCTATGCTTTGTAGGCTTAAAGTTTCTGTGATACTGGGCAAACACTTTAAATTTTCATATATAGTGTCCTCATTTGTAAAATGAACAAAACGGCCTCTGTCGGTCTAGAAGCACGATTGCAAAGACCCCATGAGAAAACATTTGACTTCTCTGGCCCTATATTCTACCATCATCTCCCTTGTATACCCTTGATATTCCTTAAATAGGCCAAGTGGGCTTTGGCCTCAGGGTCTTTGCACTTTCTGTTCCCTCTGCCTGGGATGCTCTTCCCCCAGTTAGCAAAAGGCTTTTATTTGTCACTTTGCTCAGAGGACCTCAATGTCCCCTTGTCCCAGACTCCTCCCCTGATCATTCTTTCCTGCCTCCAGCATTTTCTATACCATTATCCACCTTTATTTTACTTCATAGAAAATAAACATAGAAGTAAAACACCTGCTTTTACTTTCTTGCTTCTCGATTGCCAAACCCCCAGCCCACCCTTAGAACAAGGACCTTCTCTCTTATTCACTATTGTAATCCTTGGATGTCAATAAAGAGCCTGGCCAGCAGTCCAATAACTATATGTGGGATGAAGACTTACATCTGAAATAAAGTGGACATTCACCCAGAAAATGCAAGCTGTCCTGCATTCTATGAATCAACTTTTTGAAGGGTACAGGTTCAGCTGAAGAGGCTGGGACCTTCAGCCATCGTCTCACGAAGCCTTGTGCCAGAGGGTAGCTACATGACCTTGGGTGGGCATGTGCAGAAAGACAGGAAGAAGCACCTAGAGAGAGACCAAGAGGGCCGGAATCACGAGGTCACAGGCAGGGTCATGCAGGGGGAGGGAGAGTCAGAGAGTCCCAAAGCCAGGGATAGCCGAGGGCTGAGAGCAGAGGCCACCAGGGAGGGAGGGGAGTGTGAGGACAGGGAAATCAAACATCAGAGCAGAAGTGGGGAGGCTAAGCTGTGAGCCACCCCACCCCACACAAGTCCATCCTCTACCGGCCCCAGTTGGCCCTTCCAGATCCTGTCTTGCACCTGAGTACAGACGCAGCCTTGCATCATCACACTGGGCACTTGGGAAGCCAAACCCATCCTATTTACTTAGCTCTTATGGTCAGGGCTGAGCATCTCTGTGGAGTACACCATTCTTGAGTGCTCCCGGAGAGGCTGGGAGTCCCCACAGCGCCAGGTCAGGGACGGCTAATTAATATTGACAAGGTCTTGGTGGTTCCCGCTAATTGCCGAGGCCTCTGCAGGTCTTGGTGCTCTGTTACTTCCACCCAGCCCAGGCTCCCAGGGGCCACAGGCCTCTCCAAGCGGAGGGCAGTAACCTCTGAACAAGTGAAAGTTTCACCACATCTTTGCATCAGGCCTGGAAATATTGCAAAGAGCGGACAGAAATATGGATCTCCTTAGAGTGTCTCAAACAGCCATTGCAGGGACAATCCTTCCACACGTGAGTTCATGGCTACCTTGCAGTAATCCTGCAAGGGAGATATTTTGGCTATCCCCTCTTGAAACTGGAGAAACCAAGGCTTCCATGAGTGCCATGTTCTAAAGATGCCACAGGGAGCTGCAGAACACAGAATCAGAATCGAGGCTGACTCAGTCTCAAACCCTGCACCTGCTGCCATCCAACACTGCCTGTGGGACATGGCTCTGGACTGGGACACCAGATTTGATTCCCAGGTGAGTCCCTTTTCGGAAACCAGTGAGGCCACATGTATTTCAGAAATCAGAATTTGGCACATTTTAGGAAGTTAATATGTCTTATCATTGTATATGCTGCTAATACCCTCAGTGGAGTCTGGCGCAGACCTAGGGTTGGAACACATTAATATTTCTGCAGCGAAATGTATGAATAGTCTTATATTCATTCTTTCAGTTCAGGTCAGGTGTTTCAACTAGATAAAGGATGAAAATGACTTTTGGTTTACAAAGCTTCTTTTGAAATTGCGACTGTATCATTCTGGATGGTCTAAGAGGCAAAAGAAGGTTTGTTTTTTTTTTTCCACATGACAGAAGGCATGTATGGCAACTCAAGGGCTGTGCACAGTTTTAGTTTATAAACTAGATGTTGTTTGCAAGTAGAAAAGAGGTACAGAGGAGAGAAGGTTCTTGAACAAAACAGTAGAAAGCAACCTGTGTTCCAGCGATGCTCTCATGGGCATGTCACCCGGGAGTGAGCATGTCCTCCTCTCACGGAGGCAGCTGGGCAGAATAAATGCCCAGAGCAAAGTCTGATGCTCTGCAAACCTTCCCCAGATGGTGCACAGGACTGTCATAGCCTGGAAGAGCCCAGTGACGCTCAGACCAAACCTTCTTTAAGTAAGTAGGCACACGTACTCTGCACGTTCCGTGAGTGGTCACTCATCTCTCCAAGCGTATCTCCAGTCAGGGTCTTGACAATGCTGTGCATTTACTTTGGAGCAGTTTTCAGATGTACCCAGCTACTACATGACTGTCTGCCCTCAGAGCTCGTGTGTCAACTGCAGAGGGAGGTGGGAGGCAGAGAGCATAAGGAGATGGCACCTTTTCTAAGACTTTGCATCAGTGTCCTCTTCAAAATACGAAGATGCTTCCTTCCCCGCTCAAGGCAGCTTACAAGAAAGAAGTAAGCATCGCTCCACATTTAGACCAGCAGTCTTACCGCAGGCTCGCACTCACCCGGGAGATGGGCTATTTTGTCAAGGCCCCACGAAAACTTCTTCCTCCCATCTGATAGGGTTGCTACTTCCGTTACAGTGTGAAGAGCAGGGGTGCAGCTCCCATCCCCCCGCCATGTGGCCAGGAGATGAACAAAAAATAGGCCAGGTTTTCACAGAGGAAGCCCAGAAGCTGCTGTTACGTAACTAGGCGTGGTGTCTACCGGGTCACATCCATGGGCGGGTGGGGAGGGAGGTAATCCCAGGGCTTCTAGGCAGGGCTCTGCCTTCTGTTTGGCTGATTCCAGCAGCTGGAAGGCCAACTTCCTGTAGAGTGAGCACCCTGTAGGGAGCCCGCTCTGAGGTGGGGTAGGGGTGGCATCTCCCAAGCAGATCCCAGCCCAGAAAGGATTTGCTGTCTCAGCTTACTCATCTGTAAAGTGGGCCACTCACTGCCTCTCCACAGGACCTCTAGAGTGCAGATCATAGGCATGGAAGGAATCCAACAGACAGCAACGAGGCTAATGACCTAACAGTTCCTGTGTGCTCGTCATTTTACAAATATCATCCCATTCATCTTTTCTCACCAAAGTATTGATGATTTCTTTCCTCATGTGCCACCATGGAGACTAAAACAGTGACTTGAGGTCATGTGCCCAAGACCATAGACAGTGAGTGCTAAGACCAACACCAAGGCTCAGGGCCGTCCCTAGGCTTGGATTAATGCCACTCACCACGTCTGTTTTGCGACTAAACAAACTGAACTTAGACAAAGTTTTACAACAAATGACCAGCTTACAGAAATAGCAGCAATACAAAACCAGTCTTCAGCTCAAGGTGTCCAGTCTTGCAAACAGCATTATAAGTAAATACCAGATTTTCATATTTTTTTAAATACACAGTTTCCAACTCAGTGTGGATTGTTAAGAAATAACTGTTGGCTTAATTTTCATCCAGATCGAAACATTTCTTATAAGCACTGGAGGAACAAAGTGTGACGATGGACACGCCCTGCACAGAGACAGGCAGCCTGACCCCGCAGTATCTCTGGTTTTCTATCTGGGTGAGCCCCCAGGGCCTGGAGGGAGAAGAGGAACCTTTGAGACAGGGCAGAATGGGGACCTGTGTCTTTAACAGATCCGCTTGTTCTTGCCTTTCCAGGCTGAGCACAGCACCTGGGCCACCCGCAGGCCCAGGCTGCCTGTGTTTGCACAGCCCCTGCACCCAGGCTGACTGCTGCCCTGGGAGTCTCCCGGCCACAGGTGAGCTTCCGCGGCCCCAGCGATGCCCAGGGGGCCAATCAGGCTGGGCCTGCATGAGGTAAGATGGAGAGTTGCCCCGTGTGCTCTGGGTTCTCTTGGAAATCTCAGCAGATCAATGTCACCGTGGCGTTTAATTACCCCTCCTCGGTCTCATCATTATTTCATGGTCTCTAATACGCCCAGCAGGCAGCCCTGGGCGCACAGATAAACAGCCACCCAGCATGACCTGGGCCCAAGGGGGCTCCTCCCTTGGCCTCAGCCCAGGGGACGGGGGCCTGACGGGGTACTGATCACATTTCTGCCTAGAGCCTTTGGGTACCTTGGAGCAGCCCTTTCAAAAGTTGAAGGCACCCATTCGGGTCAGCTGGTACACCGAGGACCTACCAGGCCGTGGGCCCCCATGGCTTCTCCGGACTCCCTGCCTGCCCATGTTCCTCTAATTACTTCCAACTGTCCCCCCATGCTTGCAGCCCTTGGCCTAGGATATATTCTCCACCCAGGGTGATTTTGCCCCTGCAGGACTTGGACAATGCTTGGAAACACTTCTCGTCACAGCTCAAGGAAGGGTGCTGCGGCAGCCAGTGGGGAGGCAGGGATGCCATCAGACGTCCAGCAGTGCCCAGGATGGCCCACGACAAAATACCCCAACTCTGAATGTCACCAGAGCCACGTCAGCAACCCTGCCTGAAGGTCACAAACAAGCCCCGTCACCTGAACATGGAAGGCTCCGAGTGTCGCTAGTGACCTCCCAGGCCACTCTTCAGGAATAGAAACCATACGTGGGTTGTCCACACCATACCTGCCACCAGCCCTGCCAGAGCTGGCCTCCTGCTCATCCCATCCCTCCCCATGATGTCCTTCCTGATTTTTGACATCCACTCATCCTTAAAGTCATCCCACCCCACCTACTTTGGAAGGGTTCAGTGACCAACCCTTCTGCTCAGAGACCAGCCCTTCTGCTTAGAGACCCCAGGTTCACATTACTCCCTCCTCCTCCAGGCCAGCAAATCCCCAGCTCATGTGCTTAATCCCATACCTGGTTCATAATCCTGGTTGATGTTCTGGAAATTGGAAGTGGTTTGCATTTAACTAAAAGATGCCTCTAAAAGCATGCCTCCAACTCTTATGTGTTGCTGTGTTCCTTTGCATCAGTAAGGACCCCAAGGTGCTGGGAAGAATGCGCCCTGGGCAGCCCACTCTCTCCATCACCCTGGGCACACAGCACCACGTGCCCAGATCAGTCATTGGGACAAGTCGTTGCCGAAGAAAGACCTGTAGTGTGGACGTGTGGTCTGCGATGAGAAAAGAGTCTAGACGAGCGGGTCCAGGTGGGATCTCCTGGAGATCAGGGACAACAGCTGCCTCTGTCTCCCAGCCGCTGCCCCCATCACAAGCTGGCTGCATCAACATTTGCTGAACTGCCACCACGTGCTGCTGGCTCCTATCCTCAAAGATTCCATTCCTACCTTAGGAGGTTGGTGTGTAAGGGCCTGATGCCAACTATAAAAATTGTCATTGAAAGTCTTAACCAAAGTGGTCTCAGAAACCTTACCTAAGGAAAACAACCCTCATTCTTCTCCAAAAGAGAAGGAAGGAGGCTAAGCAGGTAGTCAGTCCAAGGTCCCAGCTAAGAAGTGATGGACCCAGGGCTGCCGCTGATCACAAGTGTCTGCTCCTCTAGCCCTGCCTCTGAGCTGACAGTCCTTGTCTGCACCTAAGTCAATCCAGTGAACTCTAATTATACACCACTCTGCTCAGGGCCAGGACAGAAATGAGCAGGACTTGGTCCCTGCCTGATGTCACATAGGCCAAGCTCCCCCAGCCCTCAGGAAGGCAGACCTGTAGCCTTGCAGGCCAGAGCCAAGGAGATAGCCAGCCATGGTCTGTGCCTTGGAACCCCCAGCCCAGCCATCTCTTGGCTCAGGACCAGTGATGAAGAGATGGGAGTCCTGTCAGAACCACCCAGGGTGGCTCTTCAGGCACAACTTCTTTTTAAAATTTTACTACTATGTGAATTGATGGATGAATGTTTGGATGCCTTCCATTAGCTCATAAGCTGCAAGCCCAGGCACCTGCAGGGGCTCCCCTCTCCCCTGCATCTGTCCCTCACACATAGTCCAGAGTCTTCCATGGGGGCATTTATCATCTGGCCCATTTCCCAAATCCCCTCTGCAGGCCCTGCACTCTGTCATTTGGGGAGAGTCCCTTGCTCCCTGTGAATGCCAAGTCCTTACATCAGTGAAATGGAGAAGACAAAAGCCCCACCTCACAGTGCTGGTGTGACGATCCCGGCTTAATGCACGCAAAGCATGGAGGGCAGTCCTGGAACATGGCAAGCTCGGGATCTCCAGAACACACAACCTTTCTCCTGCTGTACGCTTTGCACACACTCTTTCATCTGGCTGAAATTTGTCAGATACGGACGGCAGAGGTGGCCAAGGAGAACTTTTTAGAGCTTTTTCTCAGCTCCAGAATTAGGGACCTTAGAGTGAAACAGGAGGGATTTGAGCCAATTTGGAGGCAATGGCTCCTCCTGGGAGGTGCTGGTGGGAACCACTCTGCTGTGCGCCCAACTCCCCACACAACAGAACCTGGTGACCTTGGCAGACAGTCCCAACAGCTTTGTGTGAGACCTTCCCCAAGTGTCCTGGTTAATAGTTGATCTTTTCACGGAATCTTCACATCTAAGGGGAACCTCTCCCATTTGAACCTCTCTGCTTTGAATTTTAAGACTGGGGCTGGCTCTGAACAGGTCATCACTGGGTTGATACTCTTTCTGGTTTCTTAATGGAACCTGAATATATGATATTTGTATTTGCTCAGTAAGCCAATTAGTCAGTGAGCTGAGCCTTGAGGAGTTAAGCTTGCAGAGGTAAGGAAAAAATAATGATTTGTATTTGTTTAGGAGAGATTTTGCACATAAATAGCTTGTCACAAATTCAACTTTAAGATACTTGAATTTACCTAAAGCTAATACTCTTTCAGGAAGAATTCTGGAAAATTTGAAAAAAAAATGTTGGAATTTAGATCTAAATACAGATCTATTTATTAAGTTTTCCTCCCTCCCTTCCTTCCTCCCTCCCTCCCCTCCTTCCTCCCTTTCTTCCTTCTTTCCTTCCATTTACTTTCCTGCAATGTCATAACACTCCCTATATGATTCTGTAAGTCTGGGGAGAGGAAATCCCTGGGCAAAATACCTCTAAAAACCAAAATCAGTCAAAGGGAGAAATAGTTTCAAACCCGTTCATTGCTTACAAACTGCAGTCCAGCGCCGTCTCTCTTTCCCACTCCAGAAGGAAGCAAGCCAGCCCCTCCCTTTAAACTCTCAGGGTCAGACACACCCTCAATTGCCCAGGTAATTACCCACTGACATGGAGATGAACTTCGCTCCACCCCTGAGGATATGCAAATACAGTAAAGCCAGCGGAGATACTCTGGAAATGTTACAATTTTACCTACAGATATTCAGGGAAGAAAGGATTCATATTTGTGGAGGAACCAATCTACACCAGGGTTTCTGCCAGGAATTTCATGTGTTATCAAATGTCATCCTCACTATAGTACTATGGGAGAAATCTTAACATTCTCCACATTTTCAGAGATTTTTCTGATTTGCCCAGCCTCTCAGTACTTGCAAGTTACAGAGCTCAGTTTTGACCCGGAACAGTCTGACCTCAAAACTAATGCTCTCTCCTCTGAAGACAGACCCTGTGGCATCCAAAATAAACAAGGCACTCTAAGGTGATCTGTGCATGCGGTGCTCAACTGCGTTAATGGAACGGTTTGAACTTTAACCTCAGTTTGAAGTCTGGATTGTGGAAGGAGACTTTTGGAAGTTTTCCCAGAATGGGAGTTGTGGACACAGTGTGTCATTTGAAGCTGAAGAGCCAAACCCTTAACTATTTCTTGTGGTTCCCTAAAAAACAAACAAACAAACGAAAAGAAGATTCTTCCTTACGCTACGAAAGGCAGGGACTGAACTGAGCATCTCTGACTGAACTCAGGGGATGTCTGACTGAATGGTGGTGTCTCTGAACTTGGCATCTATCTCTGACTAAACTATGGGCATCTGTGCCTGACCTCTGGCTGAACTTGGGTGTCTGTGTCTGAACTCTGAGGTATCTTTAGCACCCGCTGCCCTGCTTGGAGCTGAGTACAGTGTTTGGCCTGGGGTGGTAGCTGGAGACCCATGGAAGACCTCTCTACTCTCCTCCTCTTCCCTTCCCTCCCCACCCCTCCCCTCTCCTCTCCTCCTCTGTCCTCTCCTCTTTCTCCTATCCAGGTTTCCTTTTCACAGTCTGTGTGTTTGATAACACCTTAATAGGAACCCTTCACACCTTCCTACCACCTTACAGTTTAGTAATGCTCACACCCTGTTCTCACATCTGAGCTTCCCCGTGAGGCTGGAGGACAGCAGCCCTTTCCCCAGCCGGCAAGCCAGCAAACAGTCTTCAAGACCCTGGGTCATTTATTTTTCTCCTTTTATGACTTTCTGCCTCTCAAACAACTTTCTTCTTCAACTTACTCAAGGGCATTTGTTTACCTTTTTTTGAATTTGAATTTTTTTTTAATGTGGTAGAAGCGATGGGAGCTAAAAAATACTTCTCATGTACAAACTCCCAATATGTCCTCATTCCTGTCACACTGTCACCCTCGACCTTGACCCTGGAGACCTCCACCATTTTAAGTTCCTCCAAAGAAACACTTCCAGTTAGTCACGTGCTTTGCTTTTAGAACTCTGGACTTGTGGCCTGCTCAGGTTATAGGGTGGCCCAGGGACACTCCATTTAGGAGAAGACCTTGGCAGGGCAAACCACAAGCCGTGTTGTCAACTGGCTAAACACCCGCCCGGGGGGTGATGGTGATGGGGAAGGTGTCTCAGAGGGGGCCACCTGCAGTCTGCGGATAGCAGGGCAGGGCAGCAAGGTTGATTATGGGCAGGAAGGCCCCTGGGGTCTGGGAGCAGAAGAAAGACAGGGACCTGGTGACAGCTGCCGGGCCTGCTCTGTGGCTAAGGTTTCTTCTCCTTTGCAGAAGATCCGCTTTGTGATAATGGAGGTAGAGGGACAAGGGAAGACACGGCCACGGTGTCATCCCGCGGAGCTTGCATTTTGAAACATGAATCACTCCTAAAGTAGCTCTTTGAGAGAGGTCTGGATACAGAAGCACATATTTTAAACTATTAGGTTTATCAAGGGGCTTTATAAGGGAAACCCATGTGCAGGTCCTCACTAGGTGAAGCAGTGTGGTGTGCAGTGGAGCTCACTGACCTTGACCTATATTGCCTGGGGCACCAGCTGCCTGACCTAAGTCTCCTCGTGTTCACAGGGAAAGCTCTTCTCCAGCACAGCCAGTGTGAGGATGAAGAGAGCAGAGGCAAGTGGGAGCATCCATCATGGGAAGACAAAAGAGAGGAGGGAACACCATGAGCCAGAGCGGTTTTGTGGGGACGTGGCAGGGGCTGTGGACAGTAACCACTCCTTCTCTGGCTAGATTTCCTGGAAATTTTTATTTCCATTTCAGTTCCAAAAAAATCAAGGCTCATATGCATGTCTTCCTCCAAACTTGCTAAGTGGTGACCAGAGGGGCACCAAATGAGTTCTGCTTTGTAAATGCTGAGCCCTCCCCCCACTGAACCCCTCCACTCCTTCCTCTCTGTTGGCCGAGGACGATGTTCTGTCATCCCTCATAGGTCAGCAAGGAGCCCTGACACTTAACCAGGTTTGTCGTCAATGCTGGTTGTGGAAAAACAGGGGGAAGTAAATTGCTTTTCTGCAGCAAGGAGTCAAGGACATGTTTGGAAAGCCCAACTCCTGCAAGTCAGCATGGATGGGGACGTTCTTGTAGGAAGAGATGCGGGAAGCTGGAAATCCCTGGTGTGGGTGCGGAGAGCCAGTCCCTCTGCATAGCTGCGGGAACTCCCTGGGCCAGGATGGGAGAGAGCTGGCCTTCAGCAACACGCAGCGAGTGGTTGTCCAAAGGGCTCCATCCAACAGGTTCCCACTCATTTGAAATAATTAGACTGACATCTGGGGATGATTTATAACCATAGTTTATTTGATGCACAATAAAACTCCAGATTTGGCAGGGTGATGAACACTGCTAAGCCGAAATGTGGAATTGTTAAGCTAAAGAAAATGCATCTATAAATCACACTGCGCGTCCTCATGGGGATTTCAGAGTAACATTCTCAAGTTGACAGCATGTTGGACTCCAAAATCGGTTTTGCAAAAGCGTCACAAGGAAAACAAAATGCAGGCACAAAACAAGTTCTTAAAAACTGGGGAGGGGCCCAAAGACAGGGGAATTTAACTGAGGGTCCCTCTCTCTGTGGGTGTGGATTCGAGTTAGGGAAAGAGGCCAGAAGGGGGACCTTTTGGCAACATGGATTATAGCGATAGGTAGGATTTATTGAGCATTTTCTATGTGTCCATACAGTGCCTTTAGAGAGTATCTCATTTAACCCTCATGAGAGCACACCAGGGCAAATTCCACATTTCACTTGGAACAATCAAGGCACAGAGAAGCCCACCAGGTGGCCCAGCTTTCCAGGGGCAGAGATGAGACTCAGTCCTGGGTGGCTGACCCCACATTCCCAGCCCACCCACCTGAGGCGCTGAGCAGGCAGATATAAAGGAAGGAGTTTATGCCGCGGGGCCCCAGAAACCCCTGTCCCTGCATCTCCACCACTGCCCAGCTGGGCCCCAGCATCTGTATGTGTAGGATGGGCATGATGATACTACATAGAGTTGTCACTGGGATAACATTTGATTGAATCTGATAAAAATATCTACCACTGGGCTTAGTGTCTCATGTGCTCTCAAGGTTTGCCAGCTTCTCTTTTTCCCTTTTCTTCCTAGTATGGAAAGTGAACCAAATTAAGATTTGAATGGGCTTTGCTCTCAGCCAGCTGGGTGTTATTTTATGCAGGTACACTCACTACAGGGTCATCAGGAAATAGTTGAGCACATGGGGCAAATTATCCTTGGTTAGCGCCCAGCTGGGTAATGGTTGATGTCTGGATCTTTACACTGTGGCTGACTAGCACATGACTGATAACCTCTATCTGGAAGGTCACCCATTCAGGGGTCAGCCAAGGTCAATCACAGTGGTCCTGCCAACTGGCCCATCTATCCAGTCAGAAATTGTACTGAATGGGGCAACGAGAAGGGACTGAGGGGCATTTTTTCAGTTCCTGTACCACCAGGAAGACAAGACCATAGTGATGTATCCCCAGTCCAGGGCTGATTCAGCCCCTAAGAGGGGGAGTCCTGAATTGTGTTCTGGGCCCATATGAACCAGACTACAGCATCCAACCTCTCATAAGCATGTGGTTTAGCCATGGGGTGGCTCAGGTACTCTGCCGATGCCACCCTAAGGGAAGAACATTTGATTTAATCTGATAAAAATATCTACTATTCCCTTAGGATGGCCCTTACGATTTAATGCAGCACTCACAATAAAATTAACTCATAATTTGTTGTAAATAACACACGTGCATTCCAAAAATTTCAATATATAAATATGCAAATATATACAATATAAATATACAATTCAAACACAATAGAAACAGGGTACCTAAGGAAACCTAAGATCATCAGGGATGACCACCATTCATTGTATTCGTCCTTCCAGAAACAGGCTGCACATTACCAAGAGTGTGGGTTTGCCCCTTCGTGTGATGTGCTGCCATGCTCTTGCTTTCTTATTCAATTAGAAATAGTTTGTTGACTGTTCTGTATCAGTACGTTTTGAGGGACCCTGTGTTTTTCTTGACTGCATAGTTTTGTCTTTTGTGTGGTTGAGTTATTGCACAGTTAGCAACTTCTGTTTAGAGGAACATTTCAGGTTATTGCAGATTTTTTTCCCATTACAATCAATGTTTCAAAAACATGCTTTTAGGTATTTCATATCTGGGTGTGAAAATGTCTGTAGACTAAAGACCAAAGACCTGCACGCTTTCAGTTTTGATTGCATATGGCTGAATTGTCCTCCTGAAAGGTTGAGTAAATACGAGCTCTCGCATGGTGGGACCTATTCCCCATACTTGTGCCAACACTTTTTAAACTTTACAGTGTTCTCCATTCTGATAGGTGAATTGGTGTCATTGCTATTTTAATTTGAGTCACTCCAACTGTTGGGAAGAATCATAATCTTCTTATGTCCATAAGCAATTTGCATTTCCTCTTATGTCAGCTGCCGGTTTGTGTTTGTTGGTATGGAAATACAAAAATCGTGCATTTTCAGATTTATTAAACAGTGCCTTTATGGAGTCTCCATTTTGTGTCTTGCTTAGAAATAAGGCCTTCCCATGACAAAATAATAACAAAACATGCTTTCCCATAGTTCATCCTATGCTTCTCTTTTCATTTGATTTGTTATAAAATGTAAACCATTGACCAGTGTTTCCCCTAAAAAACATTGCAGTGTCTAGATCCAAATGGACTAAGGGAAACAAAGAAAGGGTCTTGCATCCTGCCTTCCTGTGGCTCAGAGAGAAGCAGCACCCCCTTCCCTGGTCTACAGGAGCAGCAGTGAAAGCTTGGCTGGAGAGGGTGGAGTCTGCCGCAGACTCAGGGTGGCTCTCTGGCCACACCCCTCCCTGCTTCCCTCCATCCCTGCTGAGAGCTTCTCTCAGGGGGCACTTGACTGCTTACATTTTTACAGGGTCTTACATTTTTGGCTGTTCCACAAGAAATTTTTAATGTGTATTACTGAAATGTACTCCAAAGTCTACTGTGGTCAAACCCTGGACACAACAGCTGTCTTCACGTCCTCAGAATAGCTTGAGATGGCTTGACAAAAATAGTGTGTGGGTGGGAAGGAGGGTAATGGGCTCTCAGATGGACCAGGAGCACCCTGGGGAGGCTCAGAGGGCTGCAGACTTCAGAGGGAGGTGGGCCCCTGAAATGGCAAGAGTGTCTGGAGACTGCAAGGTGGTGGGACTTGACATCTAGGTTCGCAGCTATTGGCTGTTCCACGAAAACCATGTCCAGCCTTTGAAGCAGGTTTTTGGTAGGAAAGCAGAAGTCTCTGAGGACCCCCAGGAGCCAGGACCTGAGCTGGGGTGCCTGTGGGCCCTGGTGAGAGGACCACTCTTGGAAACCATGGAAACCAGGACCAGCTGCCAGCCTTTACCACTGACCAGCCCCAGGTCTCAGGCAGGCCCCACGTGGCTGATACTTGGTCCCACCTTCACCCCAAGCCCACCTCCAGCCCCTCTTCTGCACAGCTAAACCCCATTAGGTTCTCCAGAGAACACAAAACTCTTTTATAATCAAGAAGAAGTCAGCTGTGATGGTAAGTAGCAGGTCTTTCCTCCATTCGGGAATGAGGTGGAACTGTCTTCAAAGGTAGGGGCAAGGATTATAGAGGGCTCGCTAGGTTTAGAAAGTGCTTAGGCACTTGCATACTTGATCATTACTGGGGAGGTTGCATTGCAAACAGATGGTGTTTAATAAAACTCAGTGAGTGCCATGACTGAACAGTGAAGAAGGAATTGTGAGAGTTCTTTAGGGGGTCTCTAATTTCATCTTGAGGGGTAAATGGAGATTTCACAGAGGGGGCAAGGGTTTTGTAGGTTGAATAAGAGTTTGTCCTAAAAGAAAGAGAATGAATTACAGGTGAGGCAACATCACAAGCAGAGAGCTAAGTATGTAGGGAGAATAAACAACATATGCATGTTTGGGAGAACACAGTGGGGGAAGAAGAAGTAAGGAAAAGAAAAGAGGAACCTTAGCCCCTGGTACCAATTCTGCAGAGCCATAGACCATAGCAACTTCAGGTGGGGACTCTGCTGGCCTTAAACCCCAGACCTGTCCTGTAGGTGTCTGACCTTCACCAAGGTACAGACCCCATTTCTGCTCCAATTTGCTCATCTATCAAATGAGGCTATGAACAGTCCACTGATATAGGTTGCTGAGAACTTTAAATGGGCTAATCGATGTACAACATAGAGAATGCAACAGGAGAGCATGAAACAATGTTCCAGTTGTCAAACTCCTGGCAGGCACGCCCATGGCACCAGGATGGAGAATGCGTCACTGTTTCTGGAGACACTCACCGACCAGTGGTGAGAATCGGGCATGGGACACTGCCAAGCAAGTGTCCTCCCGGAGCAGTAGGGAGGAGGTGGTGCGAGGACCCAAGGGCCTTCCCCGGGCAAAGTGATTCCATCTGACTCTCCAAAAAAGAGGCGGCCTTTGTCCGGCATGAGCGACGGGACCCGGGGCCAGGGCCCTTCTGGACCTCTCCATCGGCTCCCGGAAGATGAGGAAGGCTGAGCGTTCCCCACCAGCATCTCCCCTAATCCAGATGCGTCCCTTGCCTCTTCTTCATTTAAATAACGGGGCTTTGGCGGGCGGTGGGATGAGTGGTAGAAACCGCCTGAACTCCCCGTCTCCCCTGTATGCTGGGGCCAGTACATAATGATCCAGGTTGGCTCAGAAGAAGGAAACTTGGTTCAAAATGTATGAGTTCATTTTTATGTTCTACTGAGAAAATTTATTCAGTGTGATGCTCACTCAGCAGCGAGTGCCGTAAAACACCTTAATCCCTGGTTGAAGAAAGGTAATACCTTGACAGATGTGTGCCTCCTACTTTCCTCCCGGCCATGTTTCAACGACAAACCTTTATTTCTGCTTCTCGGCTGTAGCAGGGAAGAGAAAAAAAATGAGGAGAGCAATAAAGCAGTCAGAAATCTCAGGAGCCAGGCGGCGATGCGATCGCAGTGACAGATTTTTAATGTGGCGGGAGAGATTGACAGGGAAATGTCTTCGGAGCAAACGCTCGCCAGATGGAATGCGAACGGTTTATTGGAGGAGAGAGGGCCAGCTGAACCGAGGAGAGAGCGGGTATAAGGTGGGCTTTCTGGCTGCTGGGAGTAAACACACCGGGAAGTGGGATGGGGAGAAGGGAAGAGACACAAAATAAGTAGATAAATATGAAGAGGGAGAAAGGCATTGAGGTAGTCCTCAGCCCTGGCGGCAGCCCTGCCGAAGCTGATAGAGAAGAGAGGGCCGCGCCTTGGAGGGGGAAGTCCTGGAGTCAAAGCCGGTGCTGGTGAAAGCGATGACGCTCTAGTGACCCTTGAGGTGCAGGCTTCCCTGTAACTTTGGGCTCTTCTGCGTCTGCCCATGTTGACTTTTGTTCTACAAACATTTTGGTGCTAGATTCATGACCAGGCACTGCAGACAGAAAGGGGAAGACAGCTCTGTCCTGAAGGAGTTCGAAGAGATACACACACGTCTAGCATTTACTAATGGATCTCTGTGAAGAGTAAAATAATGGGTTATTAAAGTGATATCATGTGTGAATATATAAATATGTTTATCTATCCATCCATCCATCCCTTTTTCCTTCCTTTTAAAATCACTTTCCTGTATACAGCTCATTATTTGTTTGAAGTGGCTGAAATGGTGGTACTCTCCAATTCAAAAATCAACAAAAGCATATGATACGACCTAAAATAGGAAAATTGGGTTAACTGTCTTATATAGCTCTGCAAAATAATCATCTATTAATAATATGTTTAAGACCAGGAAGATGATATTCCATGGCAGGGCCGTATCTTTTAAGTATATGTAACTGTGATATAAAAAAATGACTAAAGTGAAAAGTAAAATGAAGATTTAAGCAAATTTAAGACCATGTCAATGATACCAATGATCTGCAGTCCCCAGATATCCTCACTCAAGTTCAGGGATCCCAATACTGTCATGAACCAGCTCTGACCTTGAGCCAATCACCTCTCTTTGTGACCTCAGCTTCTCTAGCTTGTAAAATCAGATATGGTGTATTGAATGAATACACTGCAATTTATAGATAGTATGGTTCTCCACATCCTTTCATGGCTAATATTTTAGGATGCTAAGTGCAAGTTTCTGCCGGTGGATATTCTAAAGGCTAATAGTAACTTTAAAGTAACAAGGCAGCATAATGACATGCAGAAGTGGACTGTGCTTTTACAATACACAATACAATAAAATTACGTTTCTTAAACAATCCATGACAGATGAATTCATCTTCTCTTTAGAACCCAATCAAATGTAAAGATGCCCCCTTTCAGCATCAGGGGCTACAACCCTCCTTGTCCTCTGAAACAAACAAATGAAACCTGATGTTCCCAGGGATGCCAAGTCAAGTTCCAACCTGTTGTCACAGCCCTGCAGAAAATGTAGATCCGTAAGATTTCATGCCAGACGCTGGATGCCAGACATCTTGCAATAGGAATGGGAGAGAAGGAGGGCAAAAAAAAAAAAAAAAAAATTAGTGGTTAAATGCAAGGACAGAATGGGAAAAAATAAAATCATATTCCTAGCCATCCAGACAGCATTCTTCTCTGACACGTTTGTGATACGGATCTCAGCCAAGAAAAGTCCATGATGAGAAGCCAGGTACGGTGAGCCCTGTGAGGTAGAAGGGGGTTTTGTCAGGACGGGGTTGGTGCAAAGGTGCATTTTTAATCACTTTGCGGTGGCTCTATTTTCCAGCTCCACAGAGTGAGAGTGTTGGGGGCCTTAGCGTCTCAGAAAAAAAAAAAAAAGAAATAACCAAACCAGCATGCGATGGAAAGTTGTGTTTGCGCCGTGTGCATCTGGCATCTTTTCTGTTCACGTTTCATCCTGCCCCGTCTTCTGGTCCCAGAGGAAATAGCCCGAAGCCTCTCTTGATCTGTTCAGCTCAGTATTCTTACCTTTGTTTTAAGACAAATGCTCAAATAAACAAACGATTTGATTTTCAGAGACTACTGTTCTTTGAAACTCCCATAGTGTTCGGTTCAAATTTACTTCTTAAAAAATTAAAATCCTGCTTGGCGTGAGAATCTGACTGAGTAAGGACATTTTAGTCCAAAAAACTAAACAAGGTGAAAGGTTTAAAAGACAGACAAAACAGACAGCTGGATTTTGGCAATATATATATATATATATATACAATGGGTTTCTTTGAGTTCATTAAAAATGAAAAGAAAAAGAAAAAGGCGACAGCGTAACTTCTTGATTTTGCACCAACCGTCCATATTTCTGACAATATTAAAGTTACAAACCTATGCTAAAGAGCCTTTTCGCACACTTTCCCTAAAGAAGGAGCAAGGGACCCCGTATCAGATGGCTCATTCCGGCTCTGCTCCGCTCCCGGGGCGTGACTGCCGGCGAGGCATGGGGTTACCAGAGCCTCGACATGCTTGCCTAGCAGCTGGGCGCAGGACAGACAGGGTATGATCCGTGGGCGAAGCACAGCAGAGAGGCAGGAGAATGGGCTCTGGGGGGCACTTGCACTGTACTTACAGCCTAATCATTAATCTAATAGCACTGACGATGATGACATATTTTAACTTGCTGCTTTCCAGGTAATTCAAGGCACCTTTACAGATTTCTAGAACTACATCTGGGGCAATATAGGCTTGAACAACTTTGGTTCCGAAATAAAATATCTCAATCATAAATGCAGCTCCTACCTTCTGCCTGTTCTCATTTTCCTTTTGTCTATGGGTAGAGGACCTAGTCGCTACATCTCTTCTAAGGGCATAGTAGAGTAGGTTATTTATTATGGTCTGCTTTTGTTGAAAAGTAGAATCTGTCGTGGAATGGCCAAACATTTTGGCAATATGTTTACCCCTCTTACTGTCCTCTATCATTTTGAGATACTGAGACATTGCAAATATGGTAAAGTGAAGTCAGGTCCTGCCTTACCCCTGGACAAGTCTCCTAACCCCTGGGGACTTGAATTTCCTCCACTGTGGCTGAAGATCATTTCGAAGGTCCTTTCCTCCTTTCGGAACCTAGGATTGAACTCTTCTATACTATGAAAAATAAAATTTGGAAAATGACCCAGCACCCATTTTATTTTATTGATCTTAGCTATTAAGAAATCAAATCTTAAGGCTGCCACAATATATAAATCAACTGATGTTTTTGATGAAATCAACAGCTAAGCATGGATCTGCCATGTGTATCACTAATCTTTGCTTTAATATTTTTTTCTCCTTCTTCTACAAGTAACAAGTGCAGAAAATTTAGAAAATAAAAATCTGGAGATATTACTGCCTAGAAATTGCTGTATATCTTTATAATATTTTAGAAATGTATGCACATGAATATTTTTGCTTATTTCATATAACCATTTCCACTTAATTTAACATGCTGTTTCCTCACATCTTTAAATATACTGCTACAACATAATATTTGCTTATGCATTTTCTCTCTTCCCAATTAGAGTGTAAGCTCTGCAGGCACAGGGATTTTTTAGCCTTGTATATAGCCGTATTCTTCAGGAAGATTTAGAAGACTGTCTGAAACACCATAGGCCCCAAATAAACATTTTGCATAAACAAATCCACAATACCCCACCCCGTGCATAGATCACAACTTCCTCATTTAAGAACTCCTTGCACTATAATTTGAGATCTGTGAGAATGGGACCTAGTCCACCAACTTCCCTGCTGTGGCCTCAGCACTGGGAACAACACCTGGCACTATTTAGTTGCTCAATAAACACTGTTCAGCAAATAACCAGACTCCATTGCTTCCAATATTTTACTATGATAAACAACAATGTGATGAACATCTTTGTAGTTAAATATTTGCTAACTTTTGAGTGACAATTTCTGGGGAAGTACAATTGGTGGGTCAATGTATGGGTATATGCTTGGGAATTTGCATCCCTGAAAAGTGCTGTTTGTTTTTTTACTGTTCTATGTCTTCAAACAATATAAACAGCACCTCTTCCTGATGCTTCAGCACCAGAGAAGTCGGGTCTTTTAAAGCTTATTAACATGGTAAATAAAAAGTCACATATCCTTGATGTCTTCTTACATTTCTTTGTTATAAGGAAATTTGATATTTTTTTGTTACTTCAGGGTTTATTTCTTCATTTGTTCATTTTTGAGGTGTTTTTTTCTTCTTCTTTTATTGAATAAATTACAACACACAAAGCCGTTAGGACTACTGGCAAAAGTAAGCACTGTTCAACATGATGATTATAATTCATTTTATTTTATTTTCCCTTTCTTCTTGATATTGATTTGTGAGAATTTAATATTGTGAATCATATAAGCATATTTATATATTATTGGTGGACACCTGTTGAAAATAGCCTGTTCATTTATTTATTTATTTCATAAATATTTTGCTTTCATATTGTCGCATCTACTTAGTGTTTCCTTTAAACATTTTTTGGTCCTCTGCCTATGCCACTAATTTGTCTGTTGAATTCCACAGGTAATACTTCACAGACTTTACAGGCACTTACACTATTAATAGGCTGGATAAAGTTTAGGAAACATGCTGCCAGGCTAAATTTTATTATTAAAATAATCATGTCCTGTTTGTGATTTACAATTCTCAAAGAAGTTTCCTATATGCTTTTTTGAAGTCTTCTGATAACTCTTGCTACAGTGCATTAAATATGAAGACATGCATTTTTACAGAGGAGGTAGCTGAGCTTTGAGCACAAAGGGAACATATATAAAGAAGATGAGTGAGGACTGGCAAATACTCTGAATGTCATCTCAGGGTTCTGTATATTTGGGTTTTTCTTCAAACACCTGAGAAAAAAATGATGGTGATGGTGGTGGTAATGGTGATGATGGTGATGGTGGTGGTGGGAGTGGTGGTGGTGATAGTGGTGTTGGTGATGGTGATGGTGCTGATGGTGGTGGTGATGGTGATGGTGCTGATGGTGGTGATGGTGGTGATGGTGGTGATGGTGGTGGTGGTGGTGGGAGTGGTGGTGGTGATAGTGGTGGTGGTGATGGTGATGGTGGTGATGGTGGTGGTGGTGATGGTGATGATGGTGATGGTGATGGTTTGGTGATGTTGATGGTGGTGGTGGTGATGATGGTGATGGTGGTGGTGGTGATGATGATGGTTTGGTGATGCTGATGGTGGTGGTGGTGGTGATGATGGTGATGGTGGTGGTGGGGGTGATGGTAGTGGTGGTAGTGATGGTTGTGGTGGTGGTTCTGGTGGTTATGGTTATGGTCATGGTGGTGATGGTGATGGTTTGGTGATGCTGATGGTGGTGGTGGTGGTGATGATGGTGATAGTGGTGGTGGGGGTGATGGTAATGGTGGTAGTGATGGTTGTGGTGGTGGTTCTGGTGGTTATGGTTATGGTCATGGTGGTGGTGGTGATGGTGTTGGTGGTAGTGGTGCTGATGGTGTTGGTGATGGTAACTATACTCTAGATTTGATGCCACCATTTGGTGGTCTCAGGTCACCTTACATGTCCTAAGTCCACAGTCAAGTGGGAGGAGTCAGATAATTAAGATTTTTTAAGCAGTTATTATGGACCAGATACTTCCATGTGTATGACCTCTGTTAATCCCCAGTGCAAACCTTGGCAGTAAGCGTTATAATTCCAAGTATCTTTTTTCCTTTTGAAAGGACAGGAATCTCAGGTCTCCAGTGTGTGCCCCAGGACACACTAATAAACAGCAGAGCCAGGATTCTCACCCAGCCAGCATACCTCCAAGGCCTAAGGCTGCCCCCACCTGCACTCCTCAGCATTAAGTCTGACAGAACCAGTCCCTGACTTTGAGTGGCAAATTATAGCCTGGTTGTATAATAGCTCTCAATCTTATTTATTCATTTTTTTAAAATTCCTAAAAAATCATGGCAAGTACATCAGCGTGGCCCCCTGCCCCCCTCACTGCGGAAGTTTGATAATGTATGTCCTAACCGCTTAATTGATTGATTACCTCACTGCAGCTTCCTGAGGTACCAAATTTATCTCTAATAGCCAGAGTCAAGCTCTGCAGGCAACCGTGGGGGGGACGGGGGTCCCTTGGTGTCGATTTGCTCTTAACTGGAAAGTCATTACCACTTAATACATGTAGATTGTGTTGAAAGAAAATTATGTGTAATGAAATGAGGGAAAAATTAGTGGAGTGTTATGGGCGAAAGCAGATGTTAGGGAGGAATTATGCTAGCAGAGATAATCACCTTCGTTGGTATTGTGTGGGCTAGGGTGTTAACTGAGGAAGAGGCAGAGAGAGAGCCAAATGAATGCAAGGATCCACACAGATTCACCCCTGAGAACCAGCAGCAAGGAATGGTACCCTCAAGACCTGGCGGCTGGGCCCGTGCAGCATGGCTCACCTATGTCTGGGCCCTTTCTCCCTGCAGTCTCCCTGGATGCCTGGACACAAAGAGTCTGCCTGTGGGGGCTTGGGGAGCTAAAGTGGCCCATCCCAGGGAGGCCTCCTCCAACCAAGGCTGGTGAAGGCATGGACCTCCAGTTCTTATAGCATTAGTTGAATCTGGGACAAAGCAAAACCAAACATGCCCTTTCCCCCTGAAAAAAGAATCTTAAAGAAAAACAAAGCTTAGCTGCTTAGCTTGTAAGAGAGTAAGGCTGTTGAATCTTTTTGTAAATAATCTCATCTCAAATGGAGGCATTTAAGTGCCTATGCCTGTATGTGATGCCAGGGGGGGATGAAACCTCATTGCTTTTATATCTCAGGATCCTTGGCTACAGAACTTGGCATTCAGAGGCCAACCTCTTGCTTGACTCATCTGCTGCTAAGGAAACTGAAGCCAGAGAGAGAGAAAGGGTCTCCTTGCTCACGATGCAGACCCAGTGAGTGAAAGAAGCTGGCCATCAGTGAGGGGGCAGTGGACGTCCAGTGCACCACACTGCTTTTTCATGCATACTCGGGTCTCACTGGCCATGAGATGAGGTTACAAAATGAAGTTTTCAATTCTTGCAACAAACAAATCCCTACCTGTATCTCAGAGCCATCGGGAGTCTGGATTTAAGTCCCAGTTCTCCACAAGTGGTCCCTCCCATAGTCTATACCACAGAGTTTTTCCCTATTTACAGGAGTCCCCACTGTCAGATAGTTCTCTGTAGGTTTTGTGAAACTAGAATCACCTGTCATTGAACATGTGGGCTACATGCTCCAGGCTCAAGGTTAAGTCTGTTGCATGACTATGCCAAGTAAATAACCTCTCTAACCAGTGACCCATCTGTAGAAAGAGTGGGTGCTGTACTCACCCCATGAGTTTGCTGTGAGCAGTACCAAAAATAATATTTACAAAGCACTGAGCAAAATGATGCATATAGTAAGTGCTGAATAGCTGTTTCCATTATTCATATGATAACTGTTAGATTTCGCAGGGAGTATATTACATGTTTGTATATATATATTTATAAGTACACATATATACATACACATATCTAGACTTTATTGGGATTAAAATATAACAAGTAATTTTAAAAGGTTACTGAATTAATGCATTAAAGTGTTTAATTCACAGTCATCCTAATGAATATAAGGGACACTATTGTCAGAGAGTGGAGACGTTTGTTTTGCTGTTGATGTCATAAAGAAGCCCTAATGCTTGAAAAGGTGGAGGGGGCCTACTCCACACATAGTAAATTAACTCTGTTCTGGAAATAAATGGAATAAAACTAAAGATCAAGAGTTTAAATAAACAAAGGCATGTTATCTACATTGACGGTGTCCTTTGACAAAGTCTTTTTCATTGCAGAAACCATCGCTATGCCATTGTAATAGCCCAAGAGGAAATGGTAGGATATTTTCTTCCATCTACTTGCAAATATTTAAGACAAGTACCCTTTGATTTTGTTATGGAGATGGGCATCATGGTTTCATTGAGAGCTGGCAGCTATTACCAGATTTCCTCTGCTACCAAGGAGTCTTTTGGGTGCAGGGAGCTGAGAAGATGACACAGGTGTTTCAGGATGTTTGTTCAAATTGTAATAATGCTTATGGTTCAGGGCAGGACTGATGATACCACTGGGCATGAGTCTTTCTTTGCTAGTTACTAAAGAAGTCATATTCATAAGGACAATTTGGCAAACAGAGAGAAGCTTAATAAGCACAATAAACACATACACACAATAACAAAACATGCCCACAATGCTCCTTTTTTGCCCACTCTGAAGCCATTGTTAAATTATTCACAGGCATTCTTTGTCTATGTGTGTGTGTGCGTGTGTGTGTATTTGCTTGTGTGTCCTTACATGTAGGTAACATCCTTACGGATGTCATGGAAGGCAGTGGAAGGAATGCACTATGATTCACATAACCAGTCATGATCTGTAGAATGTTTCCAGTTTTCTGTTTGTTTGTGAAAATAACCCAGCGGTGAATATCCTTTTATACTGTGTTAGTACATCTTTGGTTATATGCTTAGGATAAATTCCTATAAATGCACTTTCAATACCATAGAGTACAATCTTTTTAAAGCTTTGAGAAATAGCGCAGTTTGTAGCATTAGAATATAGTCTAGGTGAAAAGAGGTGCTACAGTAATGAAGTTCCATTTGAAAAAATACCTCTGGCTCTCTGCTATGCTGACTCCACGAAGCCCAGTGCTTTAGATGACAGTATTTACCCATGCAAATATAGCCATATTTTATATTATTTATATTTATATTTTATTTATATATTTTGCATAGTGTTATATTTTAATAATATATATTTTTTATATAGTTATATTTTCATCACCCTATATGCTAGACACATGTTAGGAGCTATCTCATTTTAACATCATAAAAACCCAAAAACTAGGGATAAAGCCCTTTTAACAAAAGGGGAAACTGTCTTTGCTCGATTACTAATATTCACAATAACTATCAAAGAATTCTATTATGATTCTTTTAATGCTAATGCACAGTCCAGTAAATTTAGGAAATGTTTTGGTGCTAGATCCCAAAAGGAGCCCAGGTTCTTTTCCCAGATCACATTTTCTATGTGACCTTCAGCATATCACTCAACTTCCTTGAGTCTGTTTCTTTATCTGGTAATGGGAAGTCTGATTTCCTAGATTATTTGGAAAACTCAATGAAATCATGGTATACACTATTTCAATGGTAACTGTTATCAGTGTTTTTACAATTATCTATGAATGTTATGTCCCTGGTAAATGTTGTGGACAGACCCGTGTTTGGATCCCAGCTGAATGTGTGGCCTTGGTGAAGTCATTTTAATGCTGTGGTATAAAGTTTTCTCACCTGTAAAATGGGAAGAAAGATATCTGCCTTGCTGGGGCTTAGTGGTGAATTAACGAGAACATTTAAGTAAATATAGAACCTAGCACAGAATAGGGACTCATGATAGGGATGCAATAGGTCTTTGTCTTTTTTTAATCCGTACATAACAAAAACAGAAATGATACTTCGAAAGGTATCAGCCCTCTTTCCCCAGATTCACAGCTGAGAGAATTTTCCAAGGGGGAGGCCGCTTACCACTTCTATATTAATGGCTTCAACAGGCAAGCAGGCTCTCTTGGAGCCACTGGAATACTATGATGAATGTTTCAATGACTAAAAGAATAATTAAATTGCTCAGTGCTGGATGCCATTAAATGAAATGGCTCTGCATTAGAGGCATGTAGCTGTTATTATTTATAAATACAAAAAAAGCAACATTTAGTTAATGCTTTGGGTCTGCCTGCTACCTATCATTCACACAGGCAGTATGAGTGTGAACTCCAGCCTGTGCCTTTTTTTTTATTCACTTAGGGGAAGGGGCTTGCAGCCCACAAGCAGGGAAGGAAGAGCCCTGGATGTGTGGTTGGTTTTACATGAGAGTGTGTGTACAACACCAACAAATTCCTGTCCCCTAGCTCCTCGGAGTGTCCCGTACAAAGATTGTTCAGATATCTCCCAATGTGGGCTACGGCAAAGAACATCCCTGAGTTTGAAACCCACCATGTGACCTTAACTTTAAGCAAGGTAGTTATCCTCAAGCCTTGTCTCCCCATCGATAAAACCAAGATAAAATGACCTAAAGTTTTTTGTGGTGATTAGAGGAAAGAGCGTGCAGAACAGCTCCGGCATATCATAGGACTTCAAGAAAAAAGGGTGACTTCCTTTGCTTTCTCCCTTTGAAGACAGTTTTTTTCCTATTGTTTTATTTTATTTTTTTGTTTGCTTTATTTTAAACATGATGGGAAAACTGTCCAATGTACATTCAGAACTACCTAAATATTCTTCATTCTTCATTTTGTACACTTACCACTTAGGTAAATAATCATGACCTTGAGATCTGTAGGTCAATGTGTTCTTATACCAAATGTCCCCAAAATGTCATTCTTTTTTCTTATATTTCCTATGTTTTAAAAATAATTATTTATCTTTCTCTTCCTGATTGTCCTATTAACAACTACTTCCCTGAGCAGTAATACTTTTATGAGCTCCATCAGTCATCGATCGTTTTAAATATGCTTGAAGCCAAGAACTTACTGTCATGGTTATTGATTCTGCATTGAGTCCACAGTGTAGGGCTAAGACTTCCCATGTGATTCAAGTCTTGGCTTCCGAGATGCCCTTTACTTTCTTGGCTGTGTTATAGATGGTTGAGGACACAGATGAGTGATCTACAGCTAAGGATGGCCAAGCTCTGCGGTAGGGAATCAGGATACTAGTACTGACATCCTCCATATTCTAATATTGAATGACTCACAGGACCTCATTATTATATTATAATTTATGCCAACACTGATGTCTTTGATTGGATTTTGGATAATGAATTTACCAATAGCTACAAGAGTGTTAGTAAACCACTAAGAAATATGTCATGTAAAGCATTAGATTGCATCACTTGTGGTGTAGATGAACCTATTTTTCCAGCCCTGATCACCTCTGATTATCACTAGAGTGAGCATGTGTGCCTCTGCAGGCCGTCTCCAGCAGGCTTGTCCTGAGCACAGCATCCCAGTGCCTTTAGGTGGGCCCGTACGATCTGTGGTAGCCAGAGACCTCTAGCCAGTCACCTCTTTCTAGATCACGCTGCCGTTTTTGGCTATTTTTCACACTTTGTCACACAAATAAAAGCCTTTCCTATCTGAGTCATAATGTAAAACAATGAGGCAAGCACTGCTAGACAACATTTTCATCATCTAAGTATGTCTGCTGGTAAAGCCTATAAGGATGTCCTTCCACACTATATCACCACAGTTGCATTTCCTAGCAAGAGAAAAGCACTATAACATGACCATTCTTGATTCTAATGTCTCAGCATATCATGTAAAGACCTTTAATGCATTTGCTCTCTTCTGCCATCAGTACTCTAAAGGACAGGAAGATGAAGTTCAGTGTGGCTTTTTGGTGAAGATCATATGCTCTATAGTCAAACAAACCTGTGTATGATTTGTCATCCTGCTATAGTTCTTGGCTGGGTAATCTTGGACAAATTTCTTAGCTTCTTTAAGTCTCGGCTTCCTCATCTCCAAAAATGGCACTACTAAAGGAAGGTGTGTATGGTTGTGTGCATGTGTATGTATGAAAGAGCGGGAGACTAGAAAAGTTAAATATTAATAGACTTGGACCATTTCAGGAAGTACCATCTGATACGTTCACTCATTTACTCCTGAATGAAACTAAAGAAATTTTCAAATATTAAATAAGCCTCTCCTAGATGCCCAGTATATGCCAGTAACGGGAAACAAGAAGGCAAATATGTATTTTCTGTTATTTTACCTTACTGTCAGTGGGAGGAAAATAATATGGAGATCGATAACACAGCAGATTTGATTATTTGCTCACAAACGCTTACTGTTTCTCCACTTTTGCCATGCTGAAGATGAAGTTTACTTCCCCATCTCTTTGGCATAGAGACTAACTCTGTAATTTGCTGTTTGATTTGCTTTGGCCAATGGGGTGTTAAACAATGTAATGTTTACCTCATCCAAGCAACAGCTTTTAGAGGCAGGGTGAGTTCCCACCAGCGCTCTTCTACCTGACTTCTGCCATGAGCAAACAGCAGCCAGGGGCTGTTCCTCCAGCCTAGGTCCCAGAATGAGAAGCCCAGGGAGCAGAGCCGCAGTTCACCAGCAGCTTAGAGCAGAGCTTCAGAGCACACAGCTGGAAAGCTTCAGCCTCTTCAGGCTTACGTGTAACAGGGATGACAAATGATTAGGAGCTATTTGTTAGGCAGCATTGCTTCAGCAATAGCTGACAGACAAGAATACAACAGATGCATTTCACAAGACAGTAACTGTGAAAACACTGAAACGTATTGAGATATGTCCTGAGAGTACAAGGGAGATTTCATAGAGAGGCAACATCTGAAGTGTGAGTCAAGAATTATGGTACAAGGGTAAGTTTGTTTAAATGCTGACGACATATTTAGTGAAATGTCAAGGACATTACACAGAAATGATGCACAGGTCAGCTGGACACAAAGCCAACAAGAGGATCGCATTCAGTGAATGAGTCCCCCTCATGCATTGTGGCTGAGTTTGGTCTCTGTCTGACTGATGACCTTATTCTGGCCTTGGCCTGGCTTTGAGGTCTTTCAGGAATTCAGACCTGGAGCAGTAAATCCAGAGTTTAGTTTTAATTCACTTGGAAGACAAAAGCTAACCTCTCTCAGCATCAACATTATCATTTGTAGAACTTTTTTTTAAATTTTGCCATTATTAATGTACAATTACATGAGCAATATTATAGTTACTAGACTCCCCCTATTATCGACTCCCCATCACATACCCCATTACAGTCACTGTCCATCACCATTGTAAGATGCTATAGAATCACTACTTGTCTTCTCTGTGTTGTACTGCCTTCCCCATATACCCCCCCCCACCTACAATATGTGTGCTAATCGTAATACCCCTTCTTCGCCCTTATCCCTCCCTTCCCACCCATCTTTTCCAGTTCCTTTCCCTTTGGTAACTGTTAGACCATTCTTGGGTTCTGTGAGTCTGCTGCTGTTTTGTTCCTTCAGTTTTTGCTTTGTTCTTATACTCCACAGATGAGTGAAATCAGTTGATACTTGTCTTTCTCTGCCTGGCTTATTTCACTGAGCATAATACCCTCTAGCTCCATCTATGTTGTTGCAAACAGTAGGATTTTTCTTCTTATGGCTGAATAATATTCCATTGTGTATACGCGCACATCTTCTTTATCCATTCAACTACTGATGGGCAGTTAGGTTGCTTCCATAACTTGGCTATTGTAAATAGTGCTGCAATAAACATAGGGGTGCATATGTCTTTTTCAAACTGGGCTCCTGAATTCTTAGAGTAAATTCCTAGGAGTGGAGTTCCTGGGTCAAATGGTATTTCTATTTGAGTTTTTGAGGAACCTCCATACTGCTTTCCACAATGGTTGAACTAATTTACATTCCCATCAGCAGTGTAGGAGGGTTCCCCTTTCTCCACATCCTCGCCAACATTTGCTGTTATTTGTCTTTTGGTTGTTGTCATCCTCACTGGTGTGAGATGATACCTAATTGTAGTTTTAATCTGCATTTCTCTCATGATTAGTGATGTGGAACATCTTTTCATGTGCCTGTTGGCCATCTGAATTTCTTCTTCGGAGAAGTGTCTGTTCAGCTCCTCTGCCCATTTTTTTTAAAATTTATTTTGGTATCATTAATCTACAATTACATGTGCAATATTATGGTGATTAAACTTCCCCCTTCATCAAGTCCCCCCCACCAACCCCATTACAGTCACTGTCCATCAGCGTAGTGAGATGCTATAGAATCACTACTTGTCTTCTCTGAGTTGTACAGCCCTCCCCGTGCCCCCGCTACCTTACATCTGCTAATCGTAATACCCCTTTTACCCTCTTATCCCTCCCTTCCCACCCATCTTTCCCAGTCCCTTTCCCTTTGGTAACTATTAGTCAGTTCTTGGGTTCTGTGAGTCTGCTGCTGTTTTGTTCCTTCAGTTTTTTTCTTTGTCCTTATACTCGACATATGAGTGAAATCATTTGATACTTGTCTTTTTCGGCTTGGCTTATTTCACTGAGCATAATACCCTCTAGCTCCGTCCATGTTGTTGCAAATGGTAGGATTTGTTTTCTTCTTATGGCTGAATAATATTCCATTGTGTATATGCACCACATCTTCTTTATCCATTCATCTACTGATGGACACTTAGGTTGCTTCCATTTCTTGGCTATTGTAAATAGTGCTGCAATAAACATAGGGATGCATATGTCTTTTTCAAACTGGTCTGCCCATTTTTTAATTGGTTTATTTGCTTTTTGTTTGTTGCGGTGAGTAAGCACTTTATTTAATTTGGATGTCAACCCCTTATTGGATATGTCATTTATGAATTTTATTCTCCCATACTGTAGGATGTCTTTCTATTCTATTGATGGTGTCCTTTGCTGTACAGAAGCTTTTTAGTTTGATATAGTCCTACTTGTTCATTTTTGTTTTTGTTTCCCTTGCCCGGGGAGATATGTTCTTGAAGAAGTTGCTCATGTTTATGTCCAAGAGATTTTTGCCTACATTTTTTTCTAAGAGTTTTATGGTTTCATGACTTACATTCAGGTCTTTGATCCATTTTGAGTTTACTTTAGTGTATGGGGTTAGACAATAATCCAGTTTCATTCTCTTAGATGTAGCTGTCCAGTTCTGCAAACACCAGCTGTTGAAGAGGGTGTCATTTCCCCATTGTATATCCATGGCTCCTTTATTGTATATTAATTGACCAAATATGCTTGGCTTTATATCTGGGCTCTCTAGTCTGTTCCATTGGTCTATGGGTCTGTTCTTGTGCCAGTACCAAATTCTCTTGATTACTGTGGCTTTGTAGTAGAGCTTGAAGTCAGGAAACATAATTCCCCCGGCTTTATTCTTCATTCTCAGGATTGATTTGGTTATTCGGGGTCTTTGTGTTTCCATAAGAATTTTAAAACTATTTGCTCTAGTTCATTGAAGAAAGTTGTTGGTATTTTGACAGAGACTGCATTGAATCTGTAGATTGCTTTAGGCAGGATGGCCATTTTGACAATATTATTTCTTTCTATCCATGAGCATGGGATGTGTTTCCATTTATTGGTATCTTCTTTAATTTATCTCATGAGTGTCTTGTAGTTTTCAGAGTATAGGTCTTTCACTTCCTTGGTTAGGTTTATTCCTAGGTATTTTATTCTTTTGGATGAAATTGTGGATGGAATTGTTTTCCTGATTTCTCTTTCTGCTAGTTCACCATTAGTGTATAGAAATGCAACAGATTTCTGCATATTAATTTTGTATCCCGCAACTTTACTGAATTCAGATATTAGATCTGGTAGTTTTGGAGTGGATTCTTTGGGGTTTTTAATGCACAATATCATGTCATTTGCAAACAGAGACAGTTTGACTTCTTCCTTACCAATCTGGATACCTTTAATTTCTTTGTGTTGTCTGATTGCTGTGGCTAGGACCTCCAGAACTACATTGAATAAAAGTGCGGAGGGTGCGCATCCTTGTCTTGTTCCCGATCTTAAAGGAAAAGCTTTCAGCTTCTCGCTGTTAAGTATAATGTTGACTGTGGGTTTGTCATATATGGCCTTTATTGTGTTGTGGTACTTTCCCTCTATACCCATTTTGTTGAGAGCTTTTATCATGAACAGATGTTGAATTTTGTCAAATGCTTTTTCAGCATCTATGGAGATGATCATGTGGTTTTTGTTCTTCTTTTTGTTCATGTGGCGGATGATGTTGATGGATTTTCGAATGTTGTACCAACCTTGCATCCCTGGGATGAATTCCACTTGATCATGATGGATCATCTTTTTGATGTATTTTTGAATTCAGTTTGCCAGTATTTTGTTGAGTATTTTTGCATCTATGTTCATCAGGGACATTGTAGTTTTCTTTTTTTATGGTGTCTTTGCCTGGTTTTGGTATTAGAGTGATGTTGGCCTCATAGAATGAGTTTGGGAGTACTCCCTCATCTTCAACTTTTTGGAAAACTTTAAGGAGGATGGTAGTAGGTCTTCACTAAATGTTTGATAAAATTCAGCAGTGAAACCATCTGGTTTAGGGGTTTGTTCTTAGGTAGTTTTGATTACCAGTTCAATTTATTTGCTGATAATTGGTCTATTAAGATTTTCTGTTTCTTCCTTGGTCAGCCTTGGTAGGTTGTATTTTTCTAGAAAGTTGTCCATTACTTCTAGGTTATCCAGTTCGTTAGCATATAATTTTTCATAGGATTCTCTCATAATTCTTTGTAGTTCTGTGGTGTCCATAGTGATTTTTCCTTTATCATTTCTGATTCTGTTTATGTGTGTAGACTGTCCTTTTTTCTTGATAAGTCTGGCTAGGGGTTTATCTATTTTGTTTATTTTTGTGGAGAACCAGCTCCTGCTTTCATTGATTCTTTCTATTGTTTTATTCTTCTCAATTTTATTTATTTCTGCTTTAATCTTTATTATGTCCCTCTTTCTATTGACTTTGGGCCTCATTAGCTCTTCCTTTTCTAGTTTCATTAACTGAGTTTAGAATGTTCATTTGGGATTGTTCTTTTTTCCTGAGGTAGGCCTGTATTGCAATTTATTTCCCTCTTAGCGCGGTCTTCGCTGCGTCCCACAGATTTTGCTGTGTTGAATTATTGTTGTCATTTGTCTCCATATATTGCTTGATCTCTGTTTTTATTTGGTCATTGATCCATTGATTATTTAGGGGCATGTTATTAAGCCTCCAAGTGTTTGTGGGTGTTTTCATTTCCTTTGAGTACTTTATTTCTAGTTTCATACCTTTGTGATCTGAGAAGCTGGTTGTTACAATTTCAATCTTTTTGAATTTACTGAGGTTCTTTTTGTGGCCTAGTATATGATCTATTTTTGAAAATGTTCCATCTGCACTTCAGAAGAATGTGTATACTGTTGCTTTTGGATGCAGTGTTCTGTAGATGTCCATTAGGTCCATCTGTTCTAATGTTCAGTGCCTCTGTCTCTTTATTTAATTTCTGTCTGGTTGATATGTCCTTTGGAGTGAGTGGTGTGCTGAAGTCTCCTAAAATGAATGCATTGCAGTCTATTTCCCCCTTTAATTCTGTTAGTAATTGTTTCACATATGTAGGTGATCCTGTGTTGGATGCATAGATATTTATAATTATATCCTCTTGTTGGACTGACCTCTTTATCATTATGTAATGTCCTTCTTTGTCTCTTGTTACCTTCTTTGTTTTGAAGTCAGTTTTGTCTGATACAAGTACTGCAATTCCTGCTTTTTTCTCACTATTAGTTGCATGAAATATCTTTTTCCATCCCTTTATTTTCAGTCTATCTATGTCTTTGGGTTTGAAGTGAGTCTCTTGTAGGCAGCATATAGATGGGTCTTGTTTTTTACCCATTCAGTGACTCTACATCTTTTGATTGGTGCATTCAGACTGTTTACATTTAGGGTGATTATTGATAGGTATGTACTTATTACCATTGCAGGCTTTAGATTTGTGGCTACCAAAGGTTCAGGAGTAATTCCCTTACTATCTGACAGTCTAATTTAACTCACTTTGTATGCTATTACAAACACAACCTAAAGATTTTTTTTCTCCTCCTTTTTCTTCCTCCTCCATTCTTTGTATGTTATGAATCATATTCTGTACTCTTTGTCTATCCCTTGGTTGACATCTTTTTAGTCTTAGGAATACATCCATCTATAGGAGTCCCTCCAAAATGCACTGTAGAGGTGGTTTGTGGGACATAAATTCTGTCAGCTTCTGCTTATCTGAAAATTGTTTAATCTCTCCTTCAGATTTAAATGACAGCCTGGCCAGGTAGAGTATTCTTGGTTTAAGGTCCTTGTGCTTCATTGCATTAAATACATCATGCTACTCCCTTCTGTCCTGTAAGGTTTCTGTTGAGAAATCTGATGATCGCCCGATGGGTTTTCCTTTGTATGTGATCTTTTTTCTCTCTCTGGCTGCTTTTAAAAATCTGTCTTTATCCTTGATCTTTGCCATTGTAATTATTATATGTCTTGATGTCTTCCTTGGGTCCCTTGTTTTGGGAGATCTGTGCATCTCGATGGCTTGAGAGACTATCTCCTTCCCCAGATTGGGGAAGTTTTCAGCAATTACCTCCTCTATAACACTTTCTATCCCTTTTTCTCTCTTCTTCTTCTGGTACCCCTAATATTGTTCCGTTTGGATTGGTCACACAGTTCTCTCAATATTCTTTCATTCTTAGAGATTCTTTTTTCTCTCTATGCCTCAGCTTCTTTTTATTCCTCTTCTCTAATTTCTATTCTATTTACTGTCTCTTCTACTACATCTTATCAGCTTTTAAATCCCTTCATTGTATGTTTCATTTCAGATATGAAATTTCTTAATGATTGCATCTCTGTTTTAAAATCGTTCCTGAGTCCTTGAATATTTTTCTGTACCTCCATAAGCATGTTTATGATTTTTATTTTGAACTCTCTTTCAGGAAGATTGGTGAGTTCAGTTTCATTTGGTCCTGTTTCTGGGGTTTGTGAGATTTTGGTCTGAACCATGTTCTTTTGACGTTTCATATTTCTGTGTGGTGCCCTCTATTGCCCAGAAGCTCCAGTCTCTGGAGCTGCTCAGCCCCTAGAGCGAGGTTGAGGGTCATAGGGAAGAAGAGCTTGTGCCTGTGGGGAGGAAAGATCTGTTTCCTCATTCCCATCTGCCCTGCCTGTTTCCAGTATCAGAGCCAGTGGGCTGAGCACACAGGTGTAAGCCTCTGTGCTTGTCATATTTAGGTGTTGTGGGGGGGGCGTCCCTCTGGCTGGCCTGACACCAGCGCAGTGACTGCCGTTTAGTGAGCCGGTGCTGGCAGGCCAGGAGGAAGGCTCGGCAGGCTGCGTGTCACAGTGGGGGGGCCTCGGAGATGAGTAGGCAGCCAGGGGAATGAAGCACCTGAAGCTCCCCAAATTTCCCAATCTGCTGGACAGAGCGCACCCAGACAACCTTGTCCCCCTATCCCTTCTCCCGCGCAGCAAGCCCCATGTAAATCCCACCCCTTCAGCAGCCCTTTCACTGCTAGGAAGCCTGTCAGGCTGCCTGTCTTTCCCTATTCGAGAGCAGCTGGGTGTGGATCCCATCCTCCATAAATGGCTGGAATGTGTCTCTCAAGCACTCCGCCTGTCCCAGCTCCCCATCCTCCAGAGCACCACACAGTGTAGGTTTATGCTCACAAAGCAGATCTCCAGGGCTGGGTGTTCAGCAGTCCCAGGCTTCCACCCCCTCCCCTGCTCCGTTTCTCTTCCTCCCACCAGTGAGCTTGCATGGGGGAAGAGCTTGGGTCCCGCCGGACCAAGGTTTTAGTATGTTATCCTGTTTTGTGAAGTCTGCTCTCTTTGTGAGGTCTGTATACAGTCTGGTGCAGCCTTCTTTCCTGTTGCTGTTTTAGGGTTAGTTGTATTAACTATATTTTCACACTATCTGTGGGTTTGGGAGGAATTCTCTGTCTCACCTCTCATGCCACCATCTTGAATCTCCATTTGTAGAACTTCTTAATGCAAATTAATATTTTTGTAGAAAATCATGAATGTAGATTTTGGGGCTCAGACAGATGTCCTTGGATGGTTTCCCCATATGTATTTGAACATGAAATACAATTATCATAGTATTTCCTTATATGTCTATGTCTCTAAGGGTTTATGTTTATAGCATTTGTTCACAAGAAGATTTTGAGATATCTGTGTAAGAATTTGAATACTGGCTTTTAACTGCTTGTTAATGTATAACCTTGGGAAAAAACACTTAACTTCTTTTAGGTTCAGTCATATCATCCCCAAAACTGGGCAATTATTATGCATATTTGGCATTATTATTTTAAAAGCAAACAAGATAATCCCTGTAAAAGTTCCTGATGTGAGTATAAGCACTTCCTATCCTTCCTCATTTCCTTCCTTCTTAGAAATACATATGATGTACAATTTATATCATAAGCAAGAGTTTGTATACAAAATCCAGCTAAAATGTAGAACTAAGGAAGAAAATAACTATACCTACATAATAATGACTATATCTACATACTAAGGACACATCTCTATGTTCAGAAAGTGTTTCATCCTTTGTAATTCTCTCTACTTCAACACCTCTGACTGTGGATACATCAGTCATCTCCCGTGGCTTTTGTTTCAAATCAAGGATGGTCATTTTGAACCTAGGGGATGGGTAGCAGGCTGGGCAAGCTCAGTAGACAGACCTGTCTGCAGTACTAGTAGATTTCGTAAGTTTCTACTCTAAGTGGGACATTAGAGGAGAAGGAAAATTTGGGGTCTGTGATGCTTAGGATGGACGTAGCTGAAGTACTTGGATTTTGTTCTACAGCCAGATGACTATTTTTGATCTAGAGTGGCATTTCTCATCGTCAAGTAATAGGTATTACCTGAAAAGACTGGTCTTCAATCACTTCTGTGTGGCAAAATGCTGAGATAAACAGATTGCTTGACAGCAGGAAATCTCAGAGGTTTTAATATGTTAATGTCTTCATTCATTGAGTCTTGAGTTCCAACATCTCCCCCTGCACCTTTCTTTTTAATATTCTCACTTACATTGCATTATTTTAAATGACATTATTTAATTTGAGAAAGACCCCTATGTGGTAGTTATCATTAGTTTACATTAGTTTATTCTAACAGATGAGGGAACTGTGGTGTACGGTAGTTAAATAAATGAAGCTATGGAGGTATTTTAACCACTACAACCCTTTAGACACTTAGAAAAATTTCTTTTGTTTACTTCAACATTTAGTATTATTTTCTGTTTTTATCACTAAATAAAACATGCTCCACAGACATGTACCGTGTTTATCCTGGGATGGTCTCCTGGTCACCCGGGGAATATATGCATATCAGCCTGAGAGGTATGGGTATTAAAAGAATGAGGGGTGACATGTTACACTGTGGTAAGTATTGGGCCAAATGGGTTAGGTTCCTTAATGAGAACTCTAGTTACAGATTTTGCATGATCCCACTCACCAGCTAGAACATACATCCAAAGACTCAGTTAAAAGGATAAAATAGGAGGGGATCAACAGTCAGAATAGCTTACTGCAGACCTCCGGATGGAAAAACTGGTTGGCAGTGCTGGGATCGTCTTTGTCCATGGGAAGCAGAGAAAGCACGTAGCTAGGACATTCAGGGTTTAACCGTGTGGTCTTTTTAACCAAACACCCAATTTGTTTTACTATTCTCTCAAGAGTGATTCATCCGGGACCCTCACCAGTGTCCCCTTTGTGCCTGGATGCAGAGAAGCATCTAGAACACATTTAGCTCTACATTTTCATAGAGTGGCCGTCCACTCTGTGAATATGATTAATTCTCCAAGCAGCAAATTATATCCACAATGGGCTAATTGTCAGCTCAATTAGCCAATTGCAGGCCCAGTTGGCCACTTGTCCCATAACGTGAAAGTGCAAGTGGACAATTGAAGGAAAGATTAGATGCATGCAGAATATTATATATTCAAAGAGGAGGCTAGGGGAGGAACAGCCTTTGAAAATGTGGTAAGTGCAAAGTAAAAAATCCGTATTTGTAGATCTTTGAGACAGAAAGGATAATCCAGGGGACACTTTTTCAAGCTCAGTACAGTACTTCGGCTGTTGTCAATTTTATTTTTCAATATGGAGCAAACCATGAGCTTTTATGATGGTTTGGGACTTAAAATCAATTCAAACGTCCTGAATTTAAGTCAGAATGACCACACCCCAAGCCATCCCGTATCTGTTTATTCTCATGCAGTTTTCAAAGTCAACAGTTTTCCCCAAAAAATGTTATTAATAAAGCAAACAGAAAACAATCTGCTTGCTGGGACAGGTGCAATTGAAGCCAAGTTTAAATCATCAAGAACTCCCTTCTCTATCTCAAAGCCTATTAATTTTAAGGGTTAACCGTAAAGCAAATGCGCCTCTAAGAACAGTGGATGTTGCCAAGCTTTTGGCCGAATCCCCTTGACTTTTCTCATTAATTCCCAGTTACTCTTAATTTTCTTCATTAAATAAATTTCTCATCTCCTCAAAGTCCCTCATTGTTGGTTTTCTTTCCTTTTTTTCCTTCTTTTCTTTTCTTTTCTTTTCTCAGTAGCGCTATTATCTCAGACACCTGTAAGAAATGACTGCTTTCATCCCTCACCTTACATAATCATGTTCAGAGATTATCATTATTGTTAAAAATTATTTGTTATATTTCATAGTCCCGAACCTATAAATACTCACCTTCTGTGCATGCTTTCTTCACAGGAAACCCAGATTCAGAAGTAGAAGCCTAAAACAGCAAGAAATTGTGTGAAAACCGGCACATTGTAGGCACTCAGTAAACAGCGATGGAAGGGGGAATATCGCTTACAGGGAGATTTAGTGCTGAGAAAGAGGTTTGGAATTGTCTCGTGGTGGGGACTGAGTTGCTTTGAAAGTCACTACAGCTAAAATGAAACAGGATTAGCATGGCTTCCCCCCCGTCTGCAGTTTATATTTGTAGGGACTTCAACCTTCCGCAAATTGGTCACAGACTCAGAAGCATATCCAGCAGACTTCCACACAACAGGAGTATCAGCTAGTCAGGCAAATACACTCAAACCCTGTAGAAAATGTCATTACACCCAAGTTTGCCAAACAGTGAATTTTCAAATATGAGTCTCGGGGATTTTCTGAGAGCAAAGGATTTTCTGAGAAAAAGATCACAGTCAAAGATGGATGGGAACACAGCACTCTTTACATATTTAAGGTAAAAAAAAAAAAGTCACCAATCAAAAAAAAAACAACAACACCCTGTTTAACACATTTTAACTCAGAATATTTTAGATGTTATTGACCAAGGAATCCTATTTTTCCAGGAAAGCTAATACTGTGTTACCAATTTAGAGTTCAATGGGATACAGTTTTGGAAATGCAGTACCCGACCATGGCTTCGAGTTAAACTGCTAAGTTAATATGCACCCTTAACAAACTTGATTATTTGGTTTTTAGCTCACAGAAATTTTTAAAAAGATCCCTTTCAGGGCTCAACACTGAGGCCACATACAGGAATTCTGAAATAAAAAGTAATTTGGAATCTGTGTCACAGGTCTGTTCATTGGAAGAAAATCTTTTACCACACTGGGCCTCGGTTTCCTCATTTGTACAACGGAAGAGATGCCAAGGTCCTTCTTGCCCTGCCAGCCCATGATTCTCAGTGCTTGGGCCAAACAATACTTTATTTCCTCAACTGTCTCTTGTCTCTCAAACCAATCTCCAGGGCTTGCTACACAAGTAATCAGAAGACAGAGTTTCTGCATGGTAGTTTCTTCAAGATTTTCTGCATGGTAATTCAGCACCTGGGATACATCTCAACTGTTTGAAACCTCAGTTTCCCTAAAATGACAGTATGGCTCAAAGAGGATAATAATAATATGCCCGAAAGAAGACTCCCTGAACTGATGACTATGAAAGTCATTTGAAAAGGATGGATGAAATACTCTTTATTACTGCTGCTGTTTGATTAAATAGTATAACCTAGCAGTTTATATTCATATAACGAGTACTTATATTAACTACTATAACCCAGATTCAAGTCTTATTCATATTAATTGCCTTATAACTACTACTAATATGCTAATTTTGATAATTAACCAATGCTGCTGTTGATGCATTTCAGCACCAGATTTTGTTCTGCTAAACTTGGGGTTTTGCTTGGAGGGGAGAATCGCAGTGCTGGCCTTCGGGCCGTGCCAGGAAAATGTGTGGGCCAGATGGCAATCCAAGTTGGTCTGATAGAACATTTCTATTTCTGTGGATTCTCAAAAATGAACTGACAGGCACGAAGCAAAGTGGTGACTCATAGCCTTCAGGCCCCTGACTTAGAGCTTCTGAGCTGAAATAGCCTATTGTCCTGTGAAATCTATTTGTGAAATGTTACAACCGTAACTTTCTATTCCCATCGTCATCATGGCTGTTGTCACTGCAGTCTCCACCAAGCACCTACTGTGTGCCTGGACCCGTTGGTGATCCAGCAAAACAGACTCTCTCTGTACCTACACCATGATGCAGTGGGTCTGTATTGCCGTGGTTCAGGTGAGGACATGGCTACGCAGGGAGATTCAGCAACGTATCCAGAGTCACGAAGATGCTTAGGATGGTGTGAAGTTCTGAATTCAGGACATGTGTATGATTGTTTCTTCTACTGAATGTGATGCTGCCTCTCCAACTGAAAGAATCCCAAAGTTTGTAATCTTCCTGTGGGCAGCCGCTATCATGTGTGTGTGTGTGTGTGTGTGTGTGTGTGTGTGGTGTGTGTGGACATGTATGTATTTTCATTTCCCCAGAGGAAATATAGTATTGACCTGGCACAGAATGTTTGCTGGATAAATATTTGTGGGCTTGGCTTTCCAACAAGTCCAGAAGTTGTTCCACAGTCATGCTTTTTACCTTTGTGAACTGATCAAATGTCAATACTAGTCCCACATTCTCAGTACGTATATGTAAATATGGGGGTGTGAACAGAACAGTCATTGGCAGACGAGGCTTAGAGTCTAGACCTCCTGACTCCCAAGCCAATGTTCCACATGCCACATCTTTGGAATGGGAAAATACCTTTGTTCTTACTGTTTCTATTTCATCTTCTATTGCTGGTAAATAAATGATGATTTAATGAAAAGGTGTAACTACATATCACAGACATCTTTTGTCGTCAAGAACAGGTGGGAACTGGTAGAATTCTGAGTTCCTCAAGCTGTATTTGTACATGAGATTGAATTGCAATGAGGGTCACTCCCATAGCTGGGGTCCACATGGCCTTGGGGACTTTGTAAGGGCTTCAGCTTTGGTTAGTCATCCAGTCCCCAGCCTCAGAAAGACATTAGCTGAGGCCATAAGAATAGATGGTGGGATAGGACCTGGGCAGTCAATTTGGTAGCGAAATAGTAAAATATTATCTTGTATCACATTCTTGAAAGGAATGGACTTTTTAAGACATGTGCCGGGTTTTCTTTACGAAATGAACATTCCGTGAAGAACATTTATCAAATTAATAGCGTAACAAGTTTTTAGGGGAGGTTCATTAGAGTCAAATATTTAAGAAGCTGTCATTTAAACAGAAATAGTTGTTAAACTGAGGAGATAATTAGGTACCTGAAATTAATCAAAGTATGTTTTTAAAAATAAAATCTATACTTGACTCATTGCAAATACATTTCAGTCTTAATCTGTTGCCCTGAAATATATTAGAAATTGTCAATTTTGCAAACTAATCTGCAAATTGCCTTTGGCCATTGAGACCCTGTTTTGCCCTGATGTGGGGATTCCACAAAAGTGTGTCCTGAATTAAATTTCAAGTAACAAAGATATATGGTATCTGCAGGCATTGATTATAATGTAGAAAGATGATAATGCTAAATTGAGGACAGTTCTGCTCAAGTTTCTACAAGTCTCCTCTTTCTCCTAATCTCTTTATCTCTTTATTTTTATCTCTTCCATTTTCGAATTACCTTTTTCTACCAGCTAGGTAGACCCTGACGATGCCAGCTTTGTGGGCTAGGGGAGAGAATAACAAGGAAAGATTGGTGACCTTCAACCAGTATGAAACCAGGAGTGAGTTGAAATTCATTTCTTCAAGCAAAGCTATTTATAGAGCACCTGCTAAGTGGTAAGTAAGGGCACAAAGCAATGAACAACATCCTGGCAGTCATGAGTTTTGGGGAAAAGAGACAGCATACAGAAAAATACCAACAATAAGATAGATTATCCACCAGGTAGGAATAAGTCCCATCCAAATGAAGGAGCGATGGCGGAGTGGGTGGGGTGGGGCCCCCATGGGAGACAGGGCAGAAGGGACGGGTCCAACCGTGTATAGATTAGTATTTATGTGGTGTGTGCTTTCTGGCACTTCTGTTTCTGCTTTATTTTTATTTCTTTAAATGCAATCTCAGTTTTGTAAGAGAAGAGATGATGAACGAAACAAAGGTTTCTGCTTAGGACACAGACATTCGGTGGCAGAGGGGGAATGTCCGGGCTCTGTGCAGATGGGTACAGCCAGCACTGCTGCTCACTCGCATGGAACCCACGAGCTTCAGGGTCATTGTCTTCCATCACTCCCGACCTGGAGGAAATCACACTTCATCCAATGTAGGATGCACTCATGGAAAATCCTAACGTCCACCCTTTCCTCCATCATCTCAGCTAATTGCATGCCTATTTTGCTAACCCTGTCGATGAAACTGGCTCTGCCTAAATTAAGACTTAGAGTTCTTTTCCTCTCTCTCGGCAGGGTAACCACTTTACCAATTCTTTATTCTCTTCTTTTCTCAACCCTTATAGATCTAGCTGCTCCTCTTCAGACGTCTTTTTCTTGTGTCCATTATTCCAGAGATGTATGATCCGATGTTAGAATTATAAGAAGGAATGGGAGGGTGATATTCAGCTCCAGTGATGTGCCCAGTCTGGGCCAAGTGCCTTACCAACTGGATCAGTTAACCCTCGTTAACAACCCAGAGGTAAAGAACACCCCTACGTTCAGGAGAAATTTCAAGGTCACAGAGTCTCTAAGTGAAGAGATGGTCCTGTGGCCATTTAGCTCAGGGCTTCTTAAACTTGGCTGCATTTTCTGTTTTTTTTTTTGTTTTTTTTTAACAATGTAGATTCCTACATCCCAGGTCCATCCTAGTCTGGTAGCCTGAATCTATAGGTAAGCCTGGGGTTCTATACACTTAAAACAAGAAAACAAACAATAGCAGTAAAAAAATCTCCTTAATGATTCTTAAATCAGCCAAGTTTGGAAATTTGATTTAGTTCAACTTTTGTTTTACCACCATGACATATGAAACCCAGAGGGACAATACCTCCCCAAGACAGACCTGAGGCTTCTCCCACTACTCTGGCTGGGCTGCTCAGTTCTGAAGCTGCCCCCCATTTCTGTTTGCCCTGCTCACTGCTGTTTCGGCCACGACACTCCCCACCTCCTAACTTGCTGTTGAGTCTAATATTGTAAGCCTGACTCTGGCACGCAGGTTCCGCTGTAGCAAGCGGTTTGGCCTGGTTTGCTTCATGTTCTGAGCACCAAGAACTATGTCTTACCCACAGTGGGTGCTCAATACATCTCGTCGACTACTGATGATCTCCTTTGAGTCTCAGTAAGAGCTCCTTCTACTGGGCATGGATACCACGTCCCTCTTCCGCTCTTGCTCTCCAGAATTGGATTTCAGTAGCCACATCTCCCTTTCATCAATATGGGTCTAAGGGATGGGGTAACAATATCCCTTTTCCCTCCAGAAAGCACTGGAGATGGACAGGAGGGTCTGAAGGAAGATGGAGAGGGGGGCGCTCAGTGACCTGGCACTGCCCCTTCTCTGTTCCCCAAGGTCTGGTGCTCACCTCTATTACCCAGCAATGGTGGTTGTGCTAAATAAAGTCTCTGAACACTTGGAAATAAATGGTGATGGAGCCTATGGGGAGGAGGATGCTGAGGGAGTTGCTTACAGTAGACAAAGCCCGAAGTGGCACTTTCTTTAGCGTGTGACTCACAAGGCTGTCGTGTATGCAGCTGTGTGCCCATGAGCAAGTCACCTCACCTCTCTGAGGTTCGGTTCCCACTGCTGTCCAGTGTGAAAGGAGTTGCTATCTCAATCTCATAAAGCTATTAGGGGGCTAAAATAAAATAAGGTCTACAAAAATGCCCAATAGGTAAAAATAAATCACTTTGGTATTTCTATGGACCATGGAAAGATAGTGAAGTGATGAAAAAAATGTCATATATCTACAGGTGCATAAATGTATACATAATTTATCATTTTGCATATGCATATCATTTTAAAGTAAACTATGACAATTGAATAAAGACGAGATGAAATTCGGTTGTAGGTGTACTGCTGCCTAGCACTCCATCCCTAGGCCTTCACACATTCCCCTGTGCACAGTAGTTGTTTAGCAAAAGTGGGCTTGCATCCCTTTTTGGTGCCCAATAAACACAGTGGACAGGCCATAAAGACAAGAGTGACAAATGTAAGAGGCTCAGCATGTTTTTACATGTCACATGAACCAGAATTACATATACCAGTGAACAGACTGGAAATAGCCTCCCTTGCCTGGGTCTGGTATAACCAGTTATACTGCAATTAGAAGATTCCAGTGTCACCTCGGGTAGCATAGTGTAGACCGCTATCAAGAGGAACCCCCAGTATTATTACTGGCTGCAATAAAAAAGCACTTCTTAGCATGTTTTTTTCTACCTAATTGTCAAAACTGAATAATATTATCAGCTTTTTTATCCTTCGAGTATTTTTCTAATAAGAAGGCACGGAGATGCATTGCAAGTAAAAGCAGAAGATTTGAGGATGCAAAGCAATCATGTAAAATGACTTTCATATCAGTTTGATAAGCAGCCGAAATTTAATAACTACATCTCTCCTATGGTGTCAGATGGAAGTTTAATACTTTCTGCTTTGGCTTCTTTCTTCTCCAAGATGCTTATTCAGAACTGTAGCTTCGCCTTTCATAGTTGGGAAAATGAGAGGTGTGGTGGGTGGGTTCACCAAAGCCTTGAGAGGCCTAGCCCAGCCCCAGCCCAGGCCAAACTGCAGTGACTTAGAATCTGAACTAAACCAAACCCAGGGCTGCCCACAACCCCTGGGGAAACAGGGAGAGATCCCCAGATATCTCAAAATACAAGTGATATGTCACTGTGGAAAGCATGCCCTCATTAAAAGCTACGACATATGATAATCTCCAAAATCTGCCTATGTCTTGGTTGAGGACAAATTATGCAACAAAAATAATAACAGTGGTAATAGTAATAGTCATTAATAATGACATAAAGAAAACCCCTTAAAGTTGAAACAAAATCCCATATTTCTGAAGAAATCATCAAATCAAATCCAAGAATACGATGATCCTGTTTAAGCACAGAATATGATCTGCCTATAAACATGTATTTGGTAAACAATGAACAAATGAAGGAATGAATGAATGTAGTAATAAATGAACACATGCCTGTAGTAAAGAATTAATGAATGTGTGATTGATTTGAGGATTGTATCTAGCTCAACCTCCCCAATTTAGAATTGGGGAAATCGAGATATAGGAAAAGGAAACAATGGCCAAATCTGGGTGTCAAGCAGATCAGCACGAGTCACATGGTGCTGGACACTTGTCTCCTTAGGCCTTGCAAGTGCCTCCAAGATCCCAGATGCCTCCCGTTCTCCGTGCCTCCCAAGGAACCTTGGCAGGGAATGCGCCCAGGGCTTCTAGCACCCAGCTGACAACATCCACAGCTTTCGCTGAGCCTATCTCTGGAAAGATAGAAACCCTTAAAGGAGAAGGAGGAGCATTTGATTAGACGTTACCCAGACAGAATTGGGAGAACGATTCAAAACCAGTGATCTGTACTAATAGATCTTTCTAGCTCTGTTGTCCACACATCAGCCAGGAAGGGATGGGTTTCCCAGGGCTCTTGGTGGTGCCCCTTTCAAAAGGTTAGCCAAAATGGGGTTTGGCTGGCTTGCTCTTTTACTGCCCCCTACTGGGGACTTTCCTACCCATGACGGAAGTGGGTCGCATCTGCGTTTTTTTTTCCACAGTGGGGCAACTGAAATCAACAAGGGATTCTAACTCGGGTGTAGAAACCAGAGATCATCTTGAAGCACAACAGCAATGCAGAGGCACGTAAAAACCTCCTAAAGGTTAGATATGAGCCTTGATAACCCACATCCCCGCAAGGACTTATATCACCTCCTTCGGTCAAATTTGCCTGAAACAACAAGCGCACGCGACTTTCTGGCTATTTCTCTGGATGCGTGCACGCAGATACGAACTGAATTTGTTCTGTTTTTTTTTTTTTTTTATAATATAGGTATAAACAGAAAGTAATACAATGAAGGAACATCTGATCCAGTCATCAGATCTAACTGCAGTCTTTTAAAAAGGAAATGTAACTCCAGATGTCGTCTTAAGAAAATGAATCAATTAGGCAAATGAGGAATTCCCTCGTAAATCAGAGAATGAGAAGTTCAGGTCCAGGACTTGCCGAGGGAGGAGGGTGACCAGCAGGCTGCAGATGTCTCCCACTGCCAGTTTTCGTGACCAGGTAACCCAGACGCCTCCCGCCTGCTTGGAGTTTTGTTTACCTTATTGAATGCTGGTTTGATTTGGAAAGAGTGTTCTGAATGCTCCAAACCTTTTACCCGAAGGATAATAATGCCTCAGCCTGAAGGAGCGGGACCCAGTATAAGCTGGTGTCACTATTCATAAAATAATTGAGTTTACACAAAAAGTGATTTCAGTAATAGCTGCCTTTTTATAAGTATGTACATTTTATTTAAAATTACTGACTCAAAAGGCAAGGTAGAAAAAAAAATCACCTCCAACAACTTCCTGTAATTGCGAATTATTGTGAGGGAAACAGAAGGAAAAGATTTCGAAATTATGAGCCATTATGCTCAAGAGAGAGAGAGAGAGGGAGAGAGAGAGGGAGAGAGAGGCAGTGGGAAAAAAAAAAAGACATCTCGGCTTCATGAAACACAGCTGACAAGCTCGACTAAATTACCCCCGGACCATTACAAAAATCACTTAATTGCCAAGCATTTTGTTAGGTCAATTGACTCTAATTGAAAAAATAACAAAAAGCTTATTATGCTGCAAATGTGGCCGTGGAAAATGAGTCTTCTGTTAGAAGGAAACAATAATTCTAAATTTCAGCTGCTGCTAACACTACAAAGTTCAGTGTTTCCTTCTGATAGAATCCGCCTTGGAGGAGAAAGTGAATATGCATCCACTGGGTTTTTTCTTCCTTTCAGCGCCCCCCCCCCCACTTCTTGCTCCCCCTGCCTCCCTTCTTTGCCTGCCCCCCACCCTGCCTTGGCTCTAGAGGAGCAGTCAACCCCCACCCGCTTCCAGCAGCGAATGACACCCCGCTCCCGGCCCCCTCCTCTGCCAGAGGGTCAGGGAGACAAAGAGCCCGCGGTCAGTGGGGGCCTCAGCTTCCTCCCTGGCAGGACGCTGCCCTTTGGGTAAAATGCCTTCCCCACCATTTCCTTTCTGTGAGCCGCTTTCTCTGTTTCCCCTCCTGGCTAGTGTTTCTCTCTCCCTTTTTAAATATAGATAATAGGATAAGAAAACAGCTTACGTCCACGTCCACGAAATTTCTCTGAAATTGCCCCTAACACGAGCGCCCAGCACAGGCCTTGATTGACATCAAGTGCAGTAATTAAAAACTCCGCCAGCTGACGTAGGTGAAGGTTTGTTTATAATTATACACTTTTAGGATGGTTAGTCCAGAGTTGGTGCATTTAAAAAGACCCATCGGCCCACAGCTCTGAGACTGCCCCAATTAGAGATTTGAATGGTGGGGGTTTGTAATGGGGGTGATTCTGCTTTGCAAAAAGTAATTATTTGCCCATAAAACCAGGAGACCAGGGTAGGAAATTCTGATGACAGAGCCTTTGTTTGGAAAGCCTTTGGGGAGAAAATGGGTGTCTGTGTGTATATGGGTGCATGCTTGTGTGCACTCTGTGTCCCCAAGTCTATGGGTGTGTTGAGGGGAAATCATGAACTGAAGAGAAAAGCCTCTCTGTAGCTCCCATATAAACACAAGGCTGTATATCACAAACCATTTCTTGGCTTGCCTTATCTTAAAAATTAATAATCATGGCCATTTTCAAATCCAAGAGAACCAGATATAATTTTCACAAGACCAAAAAGGAGCAGAGAGGTAAGAGAGGACCCCAGTTCTATCTGTGGGACCCCAGGGAGCTGGGCCCAGCATGCTGAGTGAGCTCAGTGTATCTTTGAAGAGAACCAGCTCCCACTTCTCAGTCCCTTTCACACTTGCATGGCATGACAGTGGGCTGCTGGGCCCTGTGGGCCAGTGCCTCGTGAAGCAGCTAGCCAGCCCTCATCTCTGACATCTGCTTGCACCACTGCCTCCTTGAGAGCCTGGTGTCACTTACCCTGGAGGCGCAGACGCCGCGTGTGCATCATTACGCATGTGGGTTCTTGGGGCCCCACAGCTGGAGACAATAGCAGGAGTGGCCTCAGAGGGCCCCGCATGTCACCTGGTGTCTTGGCAGCCAGATGAACCTAGGAGTAAGCTAAACCATCAGGGTGCTACAGGTGTTAAAGGCACCCTGCACAATCCTTGAGAAATCAGGAGAAAGGGGAGCAACCAGAGGCTCTTTTCAGGGGAGTCCCACTGGGTCAGATGTGCCTGGGCCTGGGCTGTGGGACCAGGGGTTTCCACAAGGAGAGATCATCACCCCTGCCCCGGAATGCTGCCCACAGAGGGAAACTGCCTAGAAGGAAGCGCGTCCTTCCGATTAAGTGGCAGAGTCCTACTGAGAGAAATAAAAGTGAGGAATGGTGAATTCGGTACCACTTGCCAGACCAATGAGCTTCATCAATTAATCACAGACAAATAATCACCACCTACATTAAAGAATAATACATGAAAAGGACAGGGGCCTCGCTGTAACTTATTCAGAAAGGCCTGCCTCCCTAATCCCTCTGAGTCCTGACATGTTAACTGGGTAGCGACTAATTAGATGTCAAAAATTCATAAGTGCTCTTTAATATTGCATATATCTGCAGCCGCCGACATTTCAATATGAGAGCTGTATACACAGAAGTCACTATAGCATTAAAACACAGCAGGGTGGGAGAAATAAAAGGGAACCAATAAAAACAATGTCCCTCTAAAACCCCAGAGAGTGTGGGCTTTGGAAGTGTGTACTTTCTTATTCAGAAAAGGTATCACCTTAATAAGAATTATAGGCAAAGGGGTTTCGCTGCTCCGTGCTGCGTGGACAGAAAGAGGGAGAGGAGACAAGCTTATCAAAGGCACTGCCAGGTAAATAGTAATTTATTGTGCATGCACAATGAACATTACCCAGTGTCCTGACACGGGGTGATAATGAAAGACATGTTACCGTGGCATCCACCGAGGGAATTTCCGCTTCTCCCCTCCCTGCTCCCCCCCCCCCCCGCACCTCCCCGCGTCTCTTGAGCAAAGCAGCAGTGATGGGTCCTGGCAGCTCCTGCCTGTTTCAAGCCATTTCACATAATATAGGAAGCACCTGAAGTTTAGTGGATTAAGTAAGTGAGTTAGTTTGCCGCCTCAGTGATATATATGTTGCATGCATGGAAACTTGTATTTCAAATGCTGGGGACTATATTTTTATGAAACAAGCCTTTTCCTGTTGGAAGAATTATAGGAATGTGATATAATACAAGGCAGTGAGATTAAAAACAATGCATCATAGCTGGGAGAAAATGCACTGTTTTATGACTTGCATCCGTTAATTGAACCTCTCAGGAATAAAGAGAAGGGCTCTGCAGGAACCTGCAAGGAAAATCATTCTCTTTTTTGACTTCCAGGGGGTGGTGGTTTGTTTCTTAATTTTTTTTTTAGTGTGCATACACATACATACACACATGTATATGTGCCGACATGCATGCCTACCGATCCATATACATTCATTTATGCACATGCATATCCACCCATGTACACACACATGCACACATGTTCATGCATAGACACACACATGCATATGCACAACACACAGTGGTGCCATGAATGACATGCCTTTCTTTCTATACTGTTTTTTAGGAGAAGTTATTTGTTTTCTTCTAATGCTGCTCACACTGGGCCTGGGGGAGAGTGGGCACATTGTAATGAAGAACATAGAAGATACCTGAGTTCAAATCTTTAGGTGGAGAATTATTGGTAGTTTTGCATCCATCTCATTAGCATTCTGAGCCTCAGTTTTCTCTTCTGCCAGATGGGTGAAGCAGTGTTTTCCTCCTGGTTGGTTGGGGAAGAAGCAGGAAAAGTATTGGGAATGGCAAGGCTCCTGTGAGTTTGCAAGGGCTGTATGAAGCCCTAAGTCCTGATTAACTTCTGTTGACAACATGGTCAGGGCTGCTCCGCCCCCTGTATATTGTGAGGTGGACATGGACTTGTTTTTTGTACGCCAGGTGAATTTTGGTTTTTACTTGAATTCCTGGATGATTGCAATGATTCAAGCCCCAGAGCAGCGATCAATGATCAGTTTGATGGTTTGGGGGAGATCCAGTTCAGGACAGTCCTGAGCTCCACCGCTGGTTATAGCTATGCTGACTTGATCATTGCCTGTATCCCCAGCCTCGTCCCTGTCTGTGGGGCATCAACTCCGAGGGTTGGGGTTTCCCGAGAAGGATGAGACCTGAATTAACCATCCGGCATGGCGTCATAGTCAGTGGTCAGTCTGTATCTGATTATGCCGGGCATTCGACTTGGCATTCACTACGTTAATGCAAACTGAAAAGGCCCCTTATGATCAATATTCAAATCATAATTAACTAGGTTCATTTGCTATCTTTGTAGCCCTGATTTTTTCTTAAAGTGGTCAATGGGTTTCTCTCATCGTTTCAGCATTTCTTTTTTCAAAAGAGGAGCCTCTATCAAATTTTCTTAGGAAAACATGATGTTGCCTGGCTTGCCTGAAGGGTAGGAAATGAGACGTTTATTTCTTTCAGTGGATTAAGATTAAAGCCCAGGACACTTCGCTCTCTCACTACACTGTTCAGCCATCCATTCTGTTGCTCATTCATCCACTTCTGAGCTCACTTTACAAATATTCTTGAGCGCAGTTACCACTCTGTTTCCTCTTGGTGAGCCTATGAAAAGCAACCAAGTTTTCTTTCTTGAAAAAAACTGTAGTCCAATGAGTTGGAGTAACAAGTAAAAAAGATGACTCACATACAGTGGCAAAAGTACCAGGAGAAAAGGAGAGACATTTGTTTGGGGAGTTCTAGGGGCATACACAGCAGGGGCACCTAATGTAGTCCAAGGAGGGAATGCCCAGGAAAGGCACAGAAGTGGGCATAGAAGGACTAGTCTGACATGAGAAATGGGGGCAGGAGAATTGGCTCAGGAGAGGGAACAGCACAGGCAAAGCATAACTGAGGAGGTCAGTGCAGTGGACTTTTTGGTATGTGTTCTCTTTCCTCCTTCCAACCATCTTCTGGAAATAGCACTTAGCATTGTTTGGGGGCGACTGCATTCTCAGTCATATGATTTCAATATGAGTGTTCCCCATCCCCAGTTTCACGGATAGACTCTCGCTGGTTTCTTCCAGGATTGTGCCAATCCCTTTGGTCACTGTGTTTCATTCAGGGATGGGCACATACCACACTCAAAACCATGAAATGGGAGATGTTTTCTGGGGATTCTATGAAGGAGGGGTTTCCTTCCTCTGACTCCCATAGGATCTCTAGAACTCCTTTTCTTCTGGGTAGTGTGATGTGAGGCTGTGAAGTATGCAACTGCTGCATAAGGTAGTGTCCACAACTGCCAGGACTATTGCACGGAGTCAGAGGGTGACATCAACATTGTGAAAAACATAGAGACAGGGAGGAGATGGACCCATGTGATATTATTAGAGTTGTTAGATCAATCCTCACCTCAAGCTAGATAACTATGACCTTTACAGTTATATAAGCAATACATTCCTATTATTGTTTAAAGTAGTCTGAGGGGGGATCTTTATAGTTTGAAGCATAAGGGGTCTGAAATGAAAAAAATTGGTGGCATAATCTAAGTTATGTGACAATGATGATGAAGGTGATGAAGATTATGACAATGGTGTTGGTGGTGGTGATGGTGATGATGGTGGTGATGGTGATGGTGGTGGTGGTGATGGTGATGGTGGTGATGGTGGTGGTGGTGGTGGTGATGGTGATGATGGTGGTGGTGGTGATGATGGTGGTGGTGGTGATGGTGTTGTTGGTGGTGGTGATGGTGGTGGTGGTGATGGTGATGATGGTGGTGATGGTGTTGGTGGTGATGGTGATGGTGGTGGTGGTGGTGGTGATGGTGATGGTGGTGGTGATGGTGATGGTGGTGGTGGTGATGGTGGTGGTGATGGTGATGGTGATGGTGGTGGTGGTGGTGGCCGTGATGGTGTCGATGGTGATGGTGATGGTGGTGGTGGTGGTGGTGATGGTGATGGTTGTGGTGGTGGTGATGGTGATGGTGGTGATGGTGGTGATGGCGGTGGTAATGGTAGTGTTGGTGATGAAGGTAATGGTGGTGGTGATGGTTTTGGTGAGGATGGTGGTGATGGTGGTGATGATGGTGATGGTAAGGATGGTGGTGATGATGTTGGTGGTAGTGATGGTGGTGGTGGTGGCACTGGTAATGGTAGTGTTGGTGATGAAGGTATTGATGGTGGGGGGATGGTGGTGATGGTAAGGATGGTGGTGATGAGGATGGTGGTGGTGGTGATGGCAGTGATGATGAGGATGGTGGTGATGGTGGTAATGGTAATAATTATGGAATGGTGATGGTGGTGATGGCAGGATGATGGTGGTGATAGTGGTGGTGATGATGAATAAGATGATGAAATAGCTACCATGCATTGTTTGTGTTCAATGCTTTAAAAATATTATCTTCTTTGATCTTTATGATATCCTGTGAGATATGTGTTAGCATTTCCAGTTTTCAAATAAGAAAACTGAGGATTTTGAGGCTAGAGAGGTCAAGTGATTTGCCCAAGTCCTACACTTAATTAAAAAATCTAAGTAGAAGGTGGGGTTCAGACAGTGTGGTCTCACTCTAAAGCCCACAGTCTTAGTTGAGGGGACAAACTAAGGAGGTAAGTCACTAAAGAGGTAAGAGGTAGGGGGCAGGGAGGCATAATCCAGATGCAGGGATGTCCTTGAAGAGCAGCAACAGGGGTCTGGATCTGGAACTCTGAGAGTATACCGCACACAGTCTTCAGCTGGAGCACCGCAGGGATCCAGAGGTCAGAGGCGCCCTTGAAAATCAGGCCGGAGCCCCACAGCATGTGGCATTATAGACCCAGGCTGCCAAGTAACCCTGCCCTGCTTCTCTCTCCTTACACATCAGGTTTCCCTGCTGAACCAGCCTCTCAGCTCCTGAGCTGCTGAGTGTTCCTAAGCCAGTGTGAGCACTTTGACTCTGGGAAGTGCCAAACCTCAGAGACGTGCGCCAAACCCCACGTCCTGCTTCTAGACCTCCCTTCCAGAAAAGCTGTATTCTCTCAGTCCTGAGCTCTGTCTGCTCAGGTCCCTTCCATATGTGATCTCACTTTACTTTTACCTCTACTTCCAAGTCCTGCTTCCTACCTTTGGGCATTACTCATGCAGTCAATATGTCCATACTTACCAGTGAACCCAGAAATGACAGCAAAAGTGAAAAGTGGACCTTATTCTGTGTGCATATGGGCCAGAACTAGAAATGGAGACCAGGGAGGATGATTTTAACTGAAAACAAAGAGTAGTCTATCCAGCTACATCCAGGACTGTTTGGACTATGGGATTGTGGGCACGTTTCTACACCCATGATCCAGATCTGAGTTGGCTGAACTTTCAGTGTGATCTCCTTATGTCTTGGGCATGCAGAGATGAGAATGATTAAAGAACAGGAAGAGAATGAAGGAAGCAAGGACAGAAGAGAAGAGAGGGTTTGGGATTTGAGCAATTCTCTGGAGGGAGAACTTGGATTGAATGTGGACCATGCACGTGTATGCTCTATAGGCCAATAAGTGATGTGTGTTTCCTTGTAACTTTCTTTCACCGTATGAACATTGGGATGTGGTTCTCCCTCTCTTGTTTTTATCATCCAGGGAGAGTCAAATGTCTCAAGATGTTTTCTGGGATTTTGTTCTGGGTCAGGTTAGAAGAGGATGTTCTGCCTAGATAGCTACAGTCACCCGGGTTGAAGAAGATCAGTCATTATAAACCTTCCACTAGGTTGTATATCTGAGATTCCAATCATTTTGTACTGGGTTCCGTTTCTTTCTTCCACAGCAAACTCCAGCACAGACAGCAATCAGGACATTTAACCAAAGGGACTGGATCTGTTCTTTGTAATGTTGTAAATGACAGACAGTATTAACTCCCTTGAACACAAGCAGATTATGTTATAGTTATAGCCACTTTTCTCTTAACATGAACTTAGGCTGCTCTGTTTCTGAGAGTTATTATGTGCTCCTGAAACACTATATCTGTGTGATGTGTATGTGTGTGTGTCCATGAATTTTTACTGAGCATATACTATAAAGTAGGCAATGTTCTGGGTGCAGGGATAGAGCACACAGTCCTTCCCATGCTGAATTTTGCCATCTGGTGAAAAAGATATGCATTAACTAAATGACTATGAATATAATTCAGCTATTAGGATTGTAGGAAATTGTCAGATGCAGAATGGAGATCTGGGGAGCTGTCATTTCCTCTGGGTAGTCCTTTCAGAATCATGAAAAAGTCCCAGTTTCTAAGTAAAATGGGAGCAAATGTGTGCATGAGAGACCCAGGAATAAGAGTCAGTGTAGAGGTGCCCCAGGTGCTCTTCTTAGATCTGCTTTGCCTGGCCAGAGCACCCATTCTCTAATCCCTGCCAGCAGTGGCTGCTGTAGGCTGAAGCTGCATCATTCCATGGACAGTTGCCCTCTGCTGATGGAGCCCCTCACCCTTGAAGTTGCATTCCTCACCCACCCACACAGCACAGGAGAACTGCAGCAAATAGCTGACATTTGTGTTGGAACAAAAGGCTTGTGTCCATGTCATGAAGGGGGCCAACTTTGTTTATTCATAGTTTATCCCAGGCTTGATTCTTTAAACTCTGTTGCTTTGGGCTCAAAGGGAAAGGACATGCAGTCAGTAGCAGACTTGGGTGCACAGAATGGGCTAAGCAGGGTTTTGACAAAAGGAAGTCAATTTTGGTTCACCTACAATAGTTTACTGGAGACATCATTGTTTTCAAGTCTTAGAGAAGGAAATGGGCATTGCAGGTCGTGATGAGGGTGTTGTCCTTGAAGCCACAGCTCAAAGTAGAAGACTCGAACACTCACTGATGACAACAATTCTATTTTGAAGACCCAGGAAAGAACCATTAAGCCCTTTATAGATGCAATTTATTAAACATAAAGTTCCACACTGTATTAAATGCACAATATTTCACTGATGCTCTCAAAAATGTCTGTTTTGGTCAATGTTCCTATCCCATTTTCCCATATGGGAAACTGATTCCAGAGAGCATTATCTATGCATAGAAGACAAGCTGTAAAGCTTGGTCTATCAGATCCCAAATGCAGTATGATTGTTTGACTCCATGTCAAAGATCAACACTTCAGCAGCAGAAGTTTTTTTGTTTTGTTTTGTTTCGTTTTTGCCCTGCAGACAATATGTATGTGGGCGAAGAATAACCCCTCATGTGTGGTGCTCAGTGACCACTGGACAGAACCCAAGTCAGGATTAAGCAACCCCTGAAAGACAGTGTAATGACTGCTGCATTCAAAGAAGGTACAACCTGCTGCATCATTTCAACAACACCTTCCAGATACAGGAACATGAAATTTAATGGCATTTAGGCTTTAAATTTCCCTGATCATTCCTTCAATTTTACATTTCACTTCCTCCATAGCCCATTCTTTTTGAAATGATGTGAAAGAGGCAATGGTAAATCTTGGAGAGATGTCACCCAAATCGATGGTTAAAACTCACAGCAGAGTTCGGACCCCAGATCGTACAATGTACACGAGAAATTTGGTGTGTTGGGTTTGGTTGGGAGGGGAAGAAGAGACTAGCAGTCTAGTCCAAGGGCATATAAGGGACAGTTATAATAAGTATAGAAACATGCTCTGAAAACTGCTCAGTCAGAGAAGAACAGTTTGCAAAGGGGACGTGGAATGGAGAAGCAGGGAAAGGGTGTCCAGAGGGCAGAAGACACAGGCAGGGGGGCTGGTTCATTCATTAATATGCTCACCCTGAGTGTGTAAGGAACCTAGCGCCTCTTTTGCATGTAACTATCTTCTTGCTTTAATATTTCAAGATATATAATTGGCCTGGAGATTAAAAGTCCTACTCACCAGGTGACCCAGATGGCTTGCATTCATCTCCATAGAGATGATGCTGATGAGAATGACAGGAACAGCCATAGTCAGAGTACAGCCACAGTTATGATGCTTCCCAGCTCCAGAGGGGCTGCTTTTCCACATGAGACCTTAAACACAAATGTCTGTAGACTCTATAGCAACTAGAAGTTTCCTTTGGCTTGGAAGAAAAAGAAGGGAAATGATATTTTTGAGGACTTATTCTGTGCATCGTAAGATACTTGACACTTTTAACGAGGTACCTTATTTAGTCTTTATCATAGCCCTACGAGCTACTTCATGGAGAGTACAGCTTCAGAGATGAAAAAGAGGCTCAGGGTGGGTAACTGCCTTGCCTAGACTTGCACAGCAAATCAATTCAGGCTAATATGCTTTAGCTTCCATATGGACAAGGAGAGAATATTCCTCATGGTCAGGGGCCACCTAGCAAAAATAGGGGTGGAACAGACTCCTAACTATGTTTTCCAGATGCTGCCTGGATCCGTCTCCCTCTCCCTTTCTCCCTGTCTCCTTCCCCCCTTGTAACAGAGTGTCATCATTTTCCCTAGGACAATCGAAATATTACTTATAAAGCAACCCCCTAGACAGGTCATTGCAAGTAAATAGCTAGAAAACAGTCTGGAACCCAAAGACCCCCAACCAGGATCCCAATGATTCATTTTAACCCATGAATAATATACCTCTTAATATAGTTAAAGGAAATAACTTACAGGAAAAATAAACTCTGAAAAAAACAAATATTAACAGCAATCATGGAAAAATTAACTCATTCTTTATAGAAGCCAAATATGTATAATCTGTCCTTAGAAATGTGTATATAGTACCTATATGGGGAACACTGTATAAATTTATTACTCAAAAATAAAAACAAGGATTTGATTGAGACCTCTGATTCCTACCTACCTATTTGATTGCCTGTCATGCCCTTCCAGGGAATCTGTATTTATTGTTTCCTCTGCCCAAAATGCTTCTTCTTCTGAATTTTCATGGTTGAGAGTTTGTATTTCAAATTAAATATAATCTCAAAGAGGGTTGCCTTACTTCCTTATTCAAAGTTGCCCACTGTCATCCCTGGTCATTTTCTATCCCTTCACCTATTTGTCATTGCCTTAGCATGACTTGAAATCACCTCATTCACTTTTTTCCTTATTTATTGTCTGTCCCTCGCACTTAAATGAAAACTGCAGGGAGCATGATTCTCTTCATTTAGCTCCATGTCTAGTGCAGGGTAGCCACTCAACATAGATTTGTTTAATTAAATCTGAAAGACATAGCATGGTCTACATGGAAAGACTAAATGTTGTGAGGAAGTAAATTCTCCCCCAATATAATGCTCTGCAATTTGGAGGAAGTTCATAAAATGGCTTCACTTATGTCAAGCAGTGTAGCCAAATATGGCTCCCCATATCTCCCCCTTTTTTATTTTTTATGACAAACTCTATTGTCATGATAGAAGACTGTGCCTGTCTTAGGTTGAGAGGCACAAAGGAGACCCTTACCCGTCATCAGACTTCAAACAGCACGGTTTGTGTCCTGTCTTAGGTTGGTATCTCCCTTTGCCAGTCTCACCCGTCTTTGACTAACCAGCCTCTATTCTGGCACTCGGGAAGGGGACACATATAGCTGTAAGCCATGTAAGTCTCTGGTAACTGTAAGCCAGGTTCTTCGAACTAATTTTAAAAAGCATGGAAGAAAGAGGCTAAATCATTCTTTCCCAGACTTCCAGGCTAAATTATTCTTTCCCAGGGATAGAAAAAGAACACAGAGCAGTCCCTACGTTGATACAGTTCCTTGAACTGCGGTTTTATGAACTTCCTCCATATTGCAGAATAAACAAGTTCTCTCTACAATATGGAAGAAGTTCATAAAATGGCTTCACTTATGTCAAGCAGTGTAGCCAAACACGGCTCCCCACATCAGTGAATAATTTTCACTAGCTCAAAATCAAAATTCAAATGAGACAGTCTCTAGACTGGAGGCTGGAGACTTGAAAAATGATGCTAGGGTTCATTTGAGAGAATAAATAAATAATAAAAGAGAATTCAAACAACTATTTTTAAAAGAAGATAAATTGACAAAGGAACACCTAGGCTGACTATATTACAAAACATTTAAAGATTCTGAAATAGCAAGAGTGGTATGACATGGGCTCAGATATGGCTGAGGACTGAAACAGCAGAGCTCAATATCAGGTCATAGAATATAGGACAAAAATGAAGAATAGTCACATATGATAGAAACAGTATCAGAAATTAGAGGGTGTGGTAGGCATAAATCTGGAATGGCCTCCAAGATTCATGCCTTCTGGTGTATATGTCCTGCATAATCCCCTCCCCTTGCATGTGGGTAGAACTGGTGAATAACATGAATTTCACATTCCCTGATTAGCTTACTTGATACTTCATAGAAAAAGGTGAGGGAATTATGGAAATGCAATTAAGAACCCTAATCAGTTGACTTGGGATTAATAAGAAGGAACCATAATCCGGGTGGGCCTGACCTAATCAGGTGAGACCTTACATGTGATTGAATCCTTCCTAAAAGTTCAAAGTGTGAGAGGAATTATGGAGATTACCATGTGGCCAGGACACAAACACAGCCTCTGACTGCAGAGAGTGATCCCTAGCTGGCCAGCAGTGAGCAAGGAAACAGGGTTCTGAGACCTTACAACGGGGAAATGGATTCTGCCAACACCCTAAGGGAGCTGGAAGCAAATCTTTCCCTGCAAGCCTCCAGGTGAGGACAGTCATTCCCACTGTGACTGCTGTGTCACGAGACCCTGCGCGTGGGACCAAGACGATTCTTGGGGCCTGGACTTCTGACCTACAGAGCTGTGAGCTAATAACTGGACACTCTTGTCACCATGTTTGCAGAATTTGTGACACAGAAGTACAAAAACTAAAGCAGTGGGGAAGGGAAGGCAATTCACTCAATATTATTAGGGCAGTTTATTAGCTGCTTGGTAAATATAAGCATGGATTTTCATAAAGTACTCTGGAGCAAAATAAATTCCAGATAGATTAAATAATTGGATGGAATAAGTAGCCATATAGTATCTAGGTGAATACTTATATAATCTCAGGATAGAGACATAAATTTGGAGCACAAAAATGGCAGAAAAATTCCAGTTTAATAGTTTGGGCTGTGCAAAAAGTACAACTTCTTTATGTGAAAATAACACCACCACAAATCTGGGAAAATATTTGCCTCAGAGATAACAGATAAGGATTTGGTAGCTTTCCTATGTAAAGAACATAGAAAAGTATATTAAACACTTATAAATGTCTATGGTATATGTATGTATTCATGCAAATATAGAATGAAAACATTAGCAGCAAAATGTTCGCATCAAATGTTTCCGGGTGACGAAATTTTGAATGATTATAATTTCTTTAGTAGATTATATTCCTATTCTGTGTACATTTTCTAGAATGGTTCTGTATTAATGTCATGAACACTTGAAAATAATAATTAAATATGCAGTATTTCAATACAGAACTAAAAAGAAATAATATGTAATTTATAGGATTATATTCTGTAATTTTCTAATAAATAAGTGCTAAAGATTGGGGGAAATATTAGAACATTCTTGTATATGTGTGCTGTGATCACGACTGTGTAGAAATGTTGCAAGTAGATGGGTGAAGGTGGGAAACATGTGTTGCCATTAAAATATTTGTTGTTTTAGGATATGGGAATAGAGACAACTAAAAATATCTCCTTTATACTTTTATATTTGGATTAGGTATTTGTGTATATATACTATATATGAAAATGTACAGATGATAGGTAGATAGGTAGGTAGATATAGATAGATGATAGATAGATGATAGATGATAGATAGATAGATAGATAGATAGATAGGAACCCTGTCATGTGCATTAGTTTTTCTAGGGCTTCTGTAACAAAGTACTACAGACTTGGCTTAAAGAACAGAAATAAATTTTCTCACACTTCTGGAGGCTGGAAGTCTAAGATCAATGTATAGCAATTCTGGTTCTTCTGAGGCCTCTCTCTTTGGCTTGTGGGTGGCTGGCTTCTCCCTGTGTCTTCACATTGTCTTCTTTTGTGTGTTTCTATGTCCTAATCTCCTCTTACAAAGACACCAATCATATTGCATTAGGACCCGCCCTACTGGCCTCATGTTAACTGAATCATCTCTGGAAAGACCTATCTGCAAATACAGTCACCCTCTGTGGTATTTGGGAAGAGACCTTCAATATGCGAATTTTTGGGGAGACACAATTCATTCCATAACATCATGTAAGAGCATCTCTTTCTAAGTGCCAAAACAGCACTCAAGTTGTAGTTTTGTCTCTTTCTAAGGTTTGGCCTTATACAAATCACTTAATACAATGGCATTGACATTATCACCATTATCCTCAGTTTGGCTCTTTGAACCTTGATTTTGCCAAAGGGGTAAATATTATTGTGTCTTCCTATATTATGAGGGTTAAATAAGATGGTGTGCAAAGACAGTAAGCATAGAGCCTGGTGTTCAGGGAACATTATGAGGGTGTACCTCTTTCCTCCCCCAGTACTCAGATGCTCTATCAGTATTTGTCACCAAAGTCCCCCAACAATATGGGAGAGAGAACTTGAAGCAAAACCTAAAGAGGCATCCAGCAGGGTTGTACTTACATTTACTTAAAAGCAGCAAAGAATGTTGACCTTTTCTATAATAGATCCATATTTATTAAAATAAAAGTGTTTCAACTCCTTGTGATATAAAATTGGGAAACATGCAACATTTACCTTGTGCCATCATAAGACTAGAGCTGTATACTTTGTGTGCCTATAGACACACACTTCAGTTTGAGACACAAGCCCTCAGAGATAGAAGACCCAGTGTTTTCCTCCAGTTCTAGAATTTCTCACAGCATGACTTCAGAAAGGAAGCAAGATAAAAAAATCCAACAGTAGACTGGTGTTGCAAAATTACTGGGAAAAAAGGGAAAAACAAAAAGCAGAAAAATATAAAAAATGGGCAGGCAGCAATGCCAGAGGACAAACAACAGATGGACAAACAGAACTGCAAAGCAAATGCCAAGGACTAGAAGATACAGTAGCTGAGTTGGACAACATTATTAGGAAATAGACAGATTCAGCCAATGTGAACCATTGTAGGGCTATACCTGCAGAGGAATAACTAGAGCAGCACCAGAAAATATGTGCCTGCTTATTATATTTATTGTCTTTCTTGCAGAGCTGTATGTTCCTGCTTATGATATTTTATTGTCTCATAATGGAACTTTAAGGGCTGGGATTCCTGCATTAGGTATTGGAAAGAGGGACTAGTCTTGAAGATTAGCCTGCAGTGGGATTTTCTACCAGGGACCCTAAGCATCTGTTTCATCCAAATGCTCATAACAACCCTTGTCGGGTACATTCATAACCCCTGTGGACCACTGATGACCATCATGGGGACAGAACAGAACCCATGCCAATGACACACTGTTCCTATCAAGCAAGCCAAGCTAAACACCCACGCCAGAAGTCCTTTATTATTTTGCAATGTGGTTCATCGATATTTGTGCATATAAACAAAGAATTTGCTTTCCCTTCAAGAATCTGTTCCATTAGCTGTACTTAAAGTCTCTAGGACTGAGTAAGTTCTCACTGCTGAGGGATGAACAGAGTAGATGTATCATTTTCTATGTTATTGAAGTGAAACTTGCTAAGAGAGAGGCCCATGACTCATGGTGAGCATTCAGGAAAACTATTGAATAGGTGTACACATGCATAGAGGGTGCACCGGGTGAATGCTTATCTCCATAATGGGTGCTCTTGAGTTCCTTCCAGAATGGAGGATAAAGAACTTGCATAAGGAAAATCAGGACAAATAGACACCATAAGACTGATTAGACTAGGTGTTAGCAAACTATGTCTTGTGGCCAAATCTGACCTGTGGCCTGTTTTTGTATGTTCCTCCAGCTATGAATTATTTTTACCTTGTTAAAGGTCTACAAAGGTGATGATAGGTAGGTAGATAGGTCAATCAATCAATAGACAAAGAGTGACAGAAAGAATAATACGAGACAAAGGCCAGTGAAGGACAGCAAAACCTAAAATATGTATTATCCGGCACTAGTAGAAAAAAGGTTTCCCACACCTCATCCCCCACACCTTACCCTGAATTAGAAGATAATCTTTAGAGTAGTGATGGTGAATTGCTTACAAGTCTCACATTGCCCACCCTAATGGTAATGCTTCCTGGTCACTGTGTAGAGAAGGGTTTTAAAAAGCATGCCACAATCATAGGTAATATTAATTTATTTCCATTTATGTACCTGTGACAAATAAGAGCTTTACATGTTTAACCCATTAAATCCTCATGACTCTTTTAGATAAATAATCCATTTCTCCTGTTTTAGTGGAGACAACTGAACAACAAAGAGGCTAGTTTGTCCAAGGACACATAACTAGGAAATGATGGGAACCAGGTTTTAAACTGGTTCAAGTTTGAAGTGGTTGAGACAGTCAGTATTTATAGATAAGATACATAACAGAGAAGCTAGGATAGATGAGCATATGCTGCAATAGCAAATCACTCCGAATTTTGAGTGGCTTTCAACACAGAAGTTCATTTCTTTCTCATGTTATGTGTCCGCAGAGGACTGGCTGTGATTCTACTCCGGGTGCTTTGTTTCAGGGACCCAGATCATGCTGCAGTCCCTATCTATTGCCAGCCATGTGGCGGAGGGAAAGAGGAGGAAATCCTATGTTCACTTTGAAAACGTCTGCTTAGACATTACATATGCCCCCTTTTGATCATATTTCATTGGTCAGAGCAGGTCAAATGGACAAACCTGATGTCAAGGGGACAGGAATTCAGAATCCCCCATCAGGAGGGACAATGAATACCTGAGTCCTATGGTACGGTCTACTGTAAAACACTGAGCTGACCTTCCAACCAGTTTCCTAATATCCTAGGACTTTGGTTAGAAGCTGTCTGAACAAGTTGTGACCATCGATTCTTCCTTCACTGCACTTTCCTGCAGTTCTCCAGAAATGAGAAGATATAGTCAGTAGCAGCATCTTACTCCTTCAACCACTGTAAACACCACTCCATCAGCTGTTTTCATTGTTTAAATATGCATTAGATCTGTATTAGTCAAGCTTCTATAGAGAAACAGAATATGTATATATATTATCATAGCTTATATATATATGATAATAATATATGATAACTAAGCTAATAGTATATGATAACATATGTATATATGATAGCTAATATTTATATCCATATATAGAGAGATATAGATATGGAGATAGAAAGAAAAATATTTTTGAGGAATGAATTGGCTCATGCAATTGTGGTGGCTGAAAAGCCTGAAATAAGTAGAGTAAGTCAGCTGGCTAAAGATAGAGTAAGAGTTGATGTTGCAGACATCAGTCCAAAGACTGGAAACTCAGGCAGAATTTCTATGTTACAGTCTGGAAGTGGAATTCCTTTTCTTGGGCAAACCTGGTGTTTACTCTTAAGTCCTTCAACTAATTGGGTGAATCCCACCCACATCATGGAGAGTAATCTGCTTTACTTAAAATCAACTGATTGTGGCAATCATATCTGAAAAATGCATTTACAGCAACATCTTGATTTACTAGTGTTTGGCCAAACAATGGGGCACCATAGTCTAGCCAAGCTGACATATAAAATTAGCCATCACATTTAAGGACTACACTACAATGTAAAAGTCGTTTCACCAGGACTCATATCACCTGCATGGTTCTTAGCTGTTCATACTAGTTAGCACTAGTTATGGTGATAAATTCCCACAAGTCTTGATGATTCAAGCATGCTAAAAACTTTTTTTTTTTACTACATGAAGTTCAAAATAAATGTTCCCAACTGGAGAGTGGCTCTCCTCCAAGTGGTGATTCATGGACCCAGACACCTACTATCTTGTGGCTTCCCCATCTTTAACACAGAGCTTTCAAAATTTCTATATTTGTCTCTGTCAAGCCATTGGAAGGAAGGAAAGTTGTTTGTGAGAATATTTTATGCACTGGAAAGGAATTTGCTACATATCACTTCTGTTTGCATCTTATTGGCTACTACTTAGTCATGTGACCACAGTTACCTCAAGGGAGTCTGGGACCTGTAATCAGGTTTACTCAGAAAATGTAAAGAACAGGACTGATTATCTTCTACCTAGTCTTCGCCTTATTTCTGAAATCTGCATTCTCCATAGAAATCTCAAATTTTAGTATAAGTACGGGGATGAGAGATTATAGCAAGGTACAAGACCTTTCTTTTCCATTTCTGTACCTTTAAAACAGCTTCCTTTCTTGAAAATTGGAAATAACTTCCATGTTTCTAATAAGAGGACTCAATATACTATGAGAGTGACAGCTCCTGATGCAGAACAGATGTGTGGCATTTCTGTTTGGTTTTACACAGTTTAAAAAGAGCTCTGCCTTCCTGAATGTTTGGCAAGCCAATTCCACACTCTTTAGCCTTGGTTCTAGAAGGGGAATGAAAGAGTTAAATGTCTCAAGGTAAAAAGATCTGAACTTTTTACAAATCTTCTTCCAAACTGCCTGTGAATATCTTTATGGCTGAAGCATCCCAAACTAAGTCACACACTTTAGAAACCAACTCATCTTTGTTAAAATGGGTTTCATTTCTTACTGACCCTGTCAACAGCTCTGCAAAGCTAATTTGCTAGCTCAGTGGCTCATCATCAACTCCTCTTGCAAGAAACTGATGAAGGTCATCCGTGTAAAAAAAAAAAATTTGATTTCAGACCTTAATCTGAAGAGTTGCAGTATGTTTCTGTTTCTGTGATTGAATTAACAAGAGACTCACCTAATTGCTTATTATATATGGAGGAAATAGGTTTTCCCTGCTGGTCCCTATCCCTATGCAACTCCTTCTGAGTGACACTTGAGGCTTTGTTTAAGTTAATTTGATGAGTAAGCTACTATGATCTGTCTATAAACCAAACCCAACTTGCGGTCAAGGACTTCAGAAGCCACATGATACCTTTGTAATCCTTGACAGAGTTGTGTAGCACCCTCATGCACCAGCCAGAGGCTTTCTCGTCAGCTGACCCACTTTAGCCTGCTTGCAACATCTACTACTAACTTTATGATCTTGGCCAAATCACTTGAATTAGCTGAGCCATGGTTTAATCCTTTGTAAAAAGGACCTCCTCAATTCACCTCCCACAGGTTGCATGTAGGATTAGTTGAGTGTGTGTATAGCAAAGTCGTGGGTCCCTACAGTGAGTGCTCAGTCATTTCTAGGTGTCCTTGCTCTCTCCTCGGATGTAGATCAATTGTTCTTTACTCCATGTCACTCCACTGTGCTTTATTAATGAGGGAGTTTTGTCTGCAAGCAGAAGGAACCAATACAAGCTGAAATTCCAAATGGGTATTTACTGTAAAAATACGGTCATCCCTCCCAGCCTCTCAGGGTGGAAATATAGCCTTGGGTACCCAGTCATGGGATAAGGTATGGCATAGCATCTGCAAAGCGTAGGGTATGGACCCGTTGTGCCATATCTCCAGTTCCCTTTGTTCCACACACCTCCTTCCCTTATATCTGCATATATGCTTTCCTGCTTATACTGTTCACCTGGTGGAAGATACACAAATCACAGCTTTGGACTCTTAACTATCTTGCTGTTATTAGGAGCTAATCTAGTATGAAATACACTGATGAATTTCAATTTCAAATTTGACTGGCCGAGCTTTTGTCAACTGTCCATGTCTGGCCCAATCCCCTGGGACCATTTGTAAGTAGGGATTCTGCTGTACATCCTCTGTGTGTAAGTGTAGCAGTTAAGGGAACACTGTAAACTGAACAGACATTGCAAAATATGTATACTGCAGTGAGAGTTTCAGAAGGATTTTACTTTCATTCTGAAAAATAGAGATGAGAAAAAAAGTATTTCCCCTCCCTCTCCTTTTGCCTGGGATTCTACAAAGATGAAGAAACAATCCTGGTTTCTGTTGAAACTCATTACAGAATAGACAACTTAGGATGGAGGGAAGGGGGCTATATGGGTGATCATAGAGAAACATCTGGAAGCCACTGGAATCCTCTGGAAGCTTAAACAAAGCCAGCACAAAGGAAGCTTTCTTCATGCAAAGTGTACTGTGGTAGAATATGAGAACACTGCACCTGGGTGCATCTTTAATGCTCTCTCTCCAGTGAAACATGACAAGGGATCTTCTGATTGTGTGGGCCTAACTGAGGAGGAGTTGCCAGTGATGAACCAGCCTTCCACCAGGTCTCTGCAGGTTCCCAGGCGAAATGCCTTCTCACTGGGCTGAATTGATTAATTGAGGCCTTTTTCTTTCTTTCGTGTAAGATGGACTTTAGTCTCATTTATGTGTGAAACATACAGCTACAAACACCAAATTTGAAGTGAATATTTCCTGTCTGCATATTTTAGGTCATTTCTTTTACTAGGAAAGTGAAAAGAAAAAGTTTAAGTTTGAATTTCCTTGGCCAAGGAGAGTATTTCACAGACATTCCTTAATGCAAATTAAAATAGAAAAGATAAATAAATGATGTAACTGTAATTGACTTTGAGAAAATGGATTGATCCTGACGTTTTACAGTATGCAACTTTTAATTGTCTTTAATTAGGCAACTATTTTCCAGACATTTCTTATCATGAAGACATTTTTTATATGCTATTTAATTTAACAATTACAAATCCATTAGGTAGATAATAGTATTCCCATTTTACATATTTAAAAATATTGAGCTTAGAGAGTTCAGGAAATTTAGCTGAAATCAGGTAGCTTCCAAGAGGTAGTCTGAGGTATGAAACTAGCCTATTAGAATGAGAGAAAGGGTGGTGAGGAATTGGTTCAAAGAGAACATGCTCCCTAAGCTAGGGAAATAATTAACCACAAGTATATAAGAATATCAAGATTACTTATCACCACAAAAATTCTCTGTGGGCTCTTCTCAAAGATTCTAATACATGTGTCATTCTTACAGTAGAAAATTAAACCCAACTTTGACTTATGACCAGAGGAAGTAATAGAGACCAGATGTACCATCACAAATGAAACAAATAAATGTAATAAAATATATGAGGCAACAGTTTCCAATAATTGGACATGAGGCAATGAAGGACAGAGGCTGCTGAGAGATGAGAAGCAAGGGAGATATAGCCCCAAATTATTCCTGTTAATTCTTAGTATTTCCAGGCCACAGCGAGTGAGAAGGACCCTGCTATGGCTTGGCAGTCTCCCTGAGTTGAGGGCATATTGGTGGGAGGCCCAGGTGGATAGCGTTCACAGGGCAAAGTACCAGAGAAGAGATTGCTGAACAGAAAGAGAATTTAGAGGTTGTGGTTGGTTCCTCACAATTCTTCAACTGAAGACTGGTTAGCCCATTCATGTGAGGCAGTCTACACACCCAAAAAAATCCACCTGAAAGGATTAGAGGAAACAATCCCTAGAATTCACCTGGGGCCAAGAAGAGGGTCTGGTCTCACAAGCCCAAATGGAAAATCTAATGCCATGAGACATAAAGTGGACTAATCATAAGTGTTATTCCTTAGCAGTAAGATGTTATACCTCGTCTAAATGTTCCTCTGGTTTTGCCTAATAAAGCTTAAAAGCAAGATCTGAAAGAATAAGACTTGGTTCCAAGTAACTTAACTACATCCTAGAATAATACTTTATGAGGATGTAAAATACCCATTATTCAACAAGGTAAAATTCACAGTCTTTGGCATCTACTAAAAATTCCCAGACATTCAAAGGGGAAGGAAATTATGAGTTATAATAAGGAGAAAAATCAATCAGTTCAAACTGACTCAGAAATGACATAGCTGATAGAATTAATAGCTAGGTTATTAAAACAATTATTATAGCTGTTTTTCATTTATTCCATATGGTTGATGGTCTAGAGCAATGAATGAGTATGTTGAGACATGGGGCCTAAAAAGAAGATCAGAACCAAACTTCTAGAGATGAAAACTATGTCTGGAATTAAAAGTATGTTTCAGGAGATTAACAGCAGATTAGACATTACAGAAGAAAAGATTAGTGAACATGAAGATTTTATAAGAGGAATTTTCCAAAATGAAACATAGAAAGAAAACAGACTGAGAAAAAAGCAAATAAAGCATTTGAACTGAATGAAAATTAGAAAACAATATATCAAAATCTGGTCTGCAGCTAAAACAGTGTTTAGAGGGAAATTTATGGCACTAAAATGCCTATACTAGGAAAGGAGAAAGGTCTCAAATCAGTGACCTCAGCTTCTCTCTTAAGAAACTGGAAAAACAAAATTAAACCCAATTTAAACATAATCTCACACCATATAAGAAATATGTCTCAATTCAATCCATGCATACAGTGGTCACTCTTTTTCCATCCATCAGCAGATACAAACACAGAATTTGTACTCATGCAGTCAAATCCTAACCCTAGCACTGCTTATGTGATCTCAGGCAAATAACTATGTGTCTCTGGCCCTCTATTTCCTCCTTCATAAACTGGGATAATAAGGCACAGCTAGATCTTAAAGACTGAGCAGGAGTTCCCTAAATAAACAGAAGGGATTATATTCCAAAGAGAAATATATACAAATATATGAAGATTACCAGGAATGTGATGTCAGAAAGAGGTGGTACACATATAGTTTAGTATCAGTTTAATCAGCATGGACTTCAGAGAGCAGAGAGAGGGAGCATGTGAAGGATGAGTCTAGGCCTGGCCATGGATGGCATCACCTTGCATCCTAAAGATAATGGAAGGCTGCCCTTCAGCATGGCATCAACAGTGGCCCAAACTATAACTATATCTATAACTAGGTAACTATAACTATAGCTATCACTATAACTATGGTCTTTGGATAACATAAATCATATGTTTCAATTAGCCATCAAGCCCACATAATTTACAAGGTGAGCTGATTTTGTTCCACAAAATTCAACAAGAAAAACATAAGTTGAGCTGTTGGTTTATATTAGAAATCGGTCTATGTCAATTCATTATATAGGTGCATTGATTGAATGACTTACTTATCTTACTCTAGAAATATTTGTCCATGGAGTTCCTAAAGAAGACAAAGCTCTCAGATGGGCTTCTTTCTTGGAAGCATTCTTAAAGTGCTTTCAGAACATATCCCTTTTCTTTCTTTTCTTTTTTCTTTCATCTGACACACTGGATTCTGAAACTAAGATTATTTCCATTCAAGTATGGAAAGAAACACACACATGCCTCTTGTGGAAAATATCCAACTTCCAGATGCACATATACTCTAGCAAAGTGCTCAGCAGGCTGCCGCTTAGCCAAGATTCAGTTAAGTGCATCTGGGAATGTCAAACTCACCTGCTTTCATTTCTCTCTGAAGAAAGTGACAAATGCCCACTTGGTCACTGGAGCACAAAATTAGCCAAGTGCTTCAGGGAAAAGCAACATGGGAAGAAATAAACAAGAGGTCAGAGACCCTGACCTGCATGGGGAATAGTAGAAATGGCTGAAAAAAAAAGGCTCATTTGTAATGGATATTATGCCATCCATGTAGCCAGTTCCATATGATTGCAGGAAGATCTCAGAATTTCCACCTGTCCTAGACACTGATGTGGACATGGCTGAGTGGAAGCTACACTTTGACAACTCAGAACTGTTTATTTCAAATGATCAGAGAATTCATTGTGCCTTGTGTCCACTTTATATAGAATGTAAAGGCAGAGGATGGCTTCTGATCTGTGCCTTCATTTACATTCTCTGTATGAGTTAGGAATTTCTACCTGCTGTGAGTAAGAGAGATGTTTATATAAGTTAGAAATTTATTTCTTTTTCTTGTACAATAGGTCTAAAGATAAGCAATCTGGGGATGGTCTGGGAGCTCCAACACCCTTAAATACCCAGGTGAGTCTCCTTCTGGTCCAGCACAGTTTGCATTGGCTCCCATTCTCAAGCTAACCCAAGGCTCATGATGGCTGCTGAAGCTCCAGACATTACGGCAGCATTCCAAGGAGGAGAGGAAGGAAAATGAGATATCCTGGAAGTCCCACTGAACATTTTCACTGATATCTCATTTGTGGGAACTCACATGGTCACACCCCAAGGAGGGCAACAGTCAGGGAAATAGCCTTCAGCTCAGCACTCTGCCACCTAGAACAAACTTGAGACTATGTTAAGAAAGAAAAAGAGTATGGGGGTAGTATGGTATTTGACTTTTTGACTTAACAACTGTTGTGTGCAAGTCCCTGTTGGAGGCTATAACCTACTTTTCTAGAAAAAACAAAAGCTAACTGTTGTAAAATTTTTTAGAAAAGAGAGAACAAGTAGAGAGAAGAAAGAAAAATATCAGCCAGAATCCATTATCAGAATAAGCACCATTAATATTTGATGCCTTTCCTGTATTTTTTTAGTTCATTTTAAAAATGGCATCATATGATGGATACAGAATCATATGTGATTATTTTAAAATCCAAACTGTATGCCTGATTATACAATCAACACCAGTTCATTAAAAATTAGAAAACTACAAAATAGTATAAAACTGAAATTCAGTCTTAATATCCAGATATAATAATCACTGTGAATATTCTAGAGTATTTTAGTGCCATGTTTTCTTTCAGTTTTACATTGTTTATGTCATTTCATATATAAGCTAATTTTAAATTATGTTTAGTACCAGAAGATTCATAGGTCTTACCTGAAACATGATTGGATATGAAGAAATATAACAGTAGATATCATATTTCATTGATTGTGAGACACATTTTTCACATTTTAGCATCTCTGCAACTGGGATGCATCTTATAATTAATAGCATTTCATATTTAATTGGCATCTTTTTTCTTAGTAGTATGTAAAACAATACTTCTTATGATTGATAACAGAGTAGATTTTATTAAAGAAGTAATATCTGTCACTAGTTTATTAGTAATTCAAATTAAATCAAGTCATTCAGTATAAAAGTTAAAGAATCAGAAAGTTGCTTAGCAAATTCTCTGGCAATAAAATAATGGTGACCATTATTTTGCTTAGTCTAACTTGATTTTTGGAGAGAGAGAGAAAGGAGCAGAGTATATTCATGAAATAGCAAATCTGGCCCAGAAGGAGTAGTAAAACTTTAGACTGTAAAGCTTTTGAGAAGAGGGTGGACAGTTCAATAGTTTGCCAAGCATATAATCCCAATACCAGTGTTTCCTTTAATTTGCATGGTAAATTGAATCACTGTTCTCAATTACTCACTTCCCCTTCCTCTAAAAGAACCATACATGGCCAGCCATTACTACATAACTTGCAAACCCTTCCTACACAAACCATACAGTGTTCTGCTGCATTTATATAGAGCTTAGCCTTGTAATTCACTTTGGCCAACAGCATATGAGCAGAAATGACATTCAGACAGAAGCTGTGACAACCATGATAGGTTTTCATCTGCTCCTGTGCCCTTTCCTCTGTGAGATGAGAACATGTCCCAGTAGGAGAAGCTCTTTAGGCTTGAGCCTAGCATGGCAACATGCAAAACAGACCTGAGCTGACCTGCAGCACTTTTTAGGTAAAATTTAATGTGAATAAAAAAAAAGCCTTTGTTGCTATTATAACCCACTGAGGTCTGGGGTCATTTGTTACTACAGCAAAGCTGACTAATGCAAGAGCTCAACAGACATAGCAAGGAAAATGGAAGTTGAGAGATGGGCTCCAGGGAATGTATTTCCTGATATAGGGGCACATTTTACCCTCAGAGGACAATATATAAGTTGTGACATGTGATCCAAATAGATAACAGATTTTGGGATGTAAACTGAGAACCACAGGTATTTCTGCTTTAAAATAGTATCTAATCAGAGGCTACTGATAAAGTTATCTTGATCTTGTTTTTTAACAGCCATAATGCTTTTACCACTGATCACCACAGATTGGATTCCTCTTTTAGAAAATTTGAATTCCTCTTGATCATTTTTTTCCAAGAACGATTAGTGAACGGCAACCCCCACCCCCCAAAATGTTTAAATAGATGACAGCGCCTTTCTATTCCTTTCCGACATGAGTGATAAATTACCATTTATATGGGTATAGACCCCAAATGATTTTCCTCACAATGCCTGTAAATAATACTATATGTGCATTTAGTGTTAGAGGAAAAGAGCCTGAGCTAGCATGGTTTTTATATATTTGTAGGAAATGTATTTATTAACCAGATATATACTGACTTGTTTCACCTTTTTAATGACATCCATGGGCTTAAATCTATTTTTATTGGGTTTCCCTCATCACAGGCTGATCTTTAACCGCTATACTCAGGTTATAAACTTAGCGGGTTTTCCTTCCGTTTTAAGCTGTGTAGTGGCAGAACCTTGGGTTTTACCCACTAACAACCACCAAGAGCTGTTGTTTCCCTGCTGTACTTAGGAAAGCAGCCCCCATAGTGGTTCCTGAGACAAGGTTCAGATCCTCATGGAGTTTGAAGTCTGGTAGAAGACAAGACAGAAAACTAATAAACAATTAATAGACTGAAAGGGGACACATCAGAACAGGTGCCTTCCCCCTTGCTGTCTCGGTCCCTTATGGCCGTAGGACTGCCTGTGTGTATGTGAACACACTCTGTCTCACAGGGTGGGTGCTGCTCCTTTCCTATAAAGAATGGAAGCTCAGTAACTAAATATAATGCTGTTCTTTGATTACTTCTAACTGATAAAGTTTTCACTCAATAAGACTGGTCAGTCAGACTGTGAACTCTAAGAGCTCATGGATTTTTGCCTGTGTGGCTTGTTGTTATATCAAAGTCACTAGAACAATCCTTGGGCTGTAAAAATCGAATAATAAATATTCACTGAATGGGTAACAGATTATGCATATATATAAGTCCTCTTTGTGCCTCATGACTCTGACCTCCCTTGTCATTGTCCTTCACCATTGTACTCTGAGAAGACGTCCAACATTTCTATTCCTCAGCACTTATTTCCCTTTACAGTGTCAATTCTGGCCTTTCTGCCCTCTACAGTCCTTTTCTGGCCCCTGTGTAAGTTTGATCTCTGCCATCATGCTTTTGAGCTGCTCCCCAGTGGCTGCTTCTCCGCCCCATGTCTATACTATCTCATCTCAGGGCTCTTCTTAGGCATAGTTTTATTTTTATTTCAGGGAGATGATATCTTTTCTCCTCCTGTCCTGTGAAGAAAACCTGTCACTGTTCAGGTTCCTCAGGTATGTCTATTCCTTCTCTTCCTAAGAATGTCCTTTTCTTTTTTCAATAAAATTTAGTTATACTTTAAGAATGAGAGAACCAGCATTGGTTGACAGACATCACATGTGAGTTTGCTGCTGAGCTCCACTTACTCTCTTTTATGAATTCATTTTCCTCCCTTTGCTGTGTACAGAATCAGTCTTTTGGCTGAACTTGTTTTCATTCTCAGACAAACAAACAAAACCAATATTGGGGTGAAAGGATATTGACTTAATGTGGAATGGAAGAATAGAAAGAGGCTTAGAGATTTCTTATGCTGTGAATTTCTCCATTTTACAGATGAGAAAATTGGGGCCCATAAGAACAAGGTGTTGCTCAGTCACCAGGCCAATGCACAAAAGTCCGCTTCCCCTACTCTTTCCACTATAGCGCCCAGTGTGCATTATTTCTAATAGGAAGAGGACGCAAAGCCTGTAGCTCCTTTCCTGTCACCATGGGCAGTGTATCTTGGGGTGTAACCTGGCTGCAAGATTAAGAGGAAAGCTTGACTCTGAAAAACTTCTCTTCCATCTACGATCTCCCTCTGTATTTTCAGATTCCTGAATCCTGTTTAAAAAAATTTTTTTTTTAGTCCTTGTCCTCAGATAACTGAGTATTTATAACTTAATTAAGAATGAGGGTCAGAGGTAGGTTTGGGGTGGGGGACATATGCCAGAGGTGTGATGGTTATGTTACCTTCTCTGAAGCTTGTCCAAGGCTACTTGCCAGGGATCCTTTGTGGAGTCACTTTGGACCGGGACCCAGATGCCTGCCGGCCTTGCCCTTTACTGCCACAAACATCATCAATTTCCAGGAAATCCGTCTGCGCAAACCTGCGAGTGATCATTCAGGGTTGAGTACAGTCCAGTTCAAGTAGGTAAAGAACAATTCTCCTGTACAAATCTATTAAGATTTATTGCAATTAACTTGAAGAAGGAATCAGATTTACTCTCCACTGGGACTTTCAGAGCCCAGGGAGAGCATAGTTGTGTCAATGGACTTTAGTTAGTCTTAATGACGTTTACATATGAAGAGTTTCATTATTTGGGCTTAAGAGCTACTTATTATTACCAGTCTGTGACAAAAAAAAAAATTAATAAAATAAAATAAAACAACTTTAAATTAAGGAGCTGATAGGAAAATAGATGAAGTTTGCCTTCTATTGAGCAGGCTTAGTTTTCTTATTAATCTTATGCATTATTTACAGTGATAGTTAAACATATTGATCTTAGCAAAGCAGGAAGTGTTGTTACACCAACTAGATTTGACTAAGAAAAAGGTAATAATTATCAATTAGCAGGAATTACTGTTAATAAGGTTGGGGGAAGTGCAGAAAATTTCTGATTACGAAGAACTGACACTTTCATAGTGTGGTGTAAATTGCCAGGATTTTAAAAATACATCTGCCTCATATGATATTTAAAGAGAAAAAAAATGTGTCAGGCACATAATTACTAGATACATCCAAGATGCAAACCTTTTTGTTGTTCTTTTAATCATTTGGAAGAAGAGAAGTCATTGCTTAGAAGATTTTTGCCCTTTTCTGTGGATAACAAGTGAAATTAACTAACAGCTCAATTATTCTGTTAATGAGGCAATTCCCTCCCCACTTGCATAAATTCAATTTATTTTTCTTTCCAATATCCTCTTTTCTACCATCAATCAACTATCCTTGCAGAAGTGGGGGGAAAACTATATACTAAGAGGGAGGATTTAGAGTGAGGGCAAAATTGACACCAATCATACATTGTAGTGTGGAAGCAGAAATGAACTTACAGGAACTCATTTCCCAGAGGAGGAAACGGAGGCCCCAGAAGGTTGCCTGGGCAGCCTGGGGCAGAACCAGGAGAAACTCCAGTTTCCCCAGTGCTGAGACGTGTGGTGTCACCCAGCCTCTCATATGTCTGGGATGAAGCATGTTCTTTGTAGGTTATTGTTTTCCACAAATGTCTGGCTGTTTGTTGACTCTCCTATTTTATTAATAAGAGCTTTAAGCTGCATGGGGTAAACAATAAAAGTGGAATAATGCCTGGTAATAGCAAAAACATGTGACTCTTTAGTTAGTGAGGGCCGCTCATCCCAGATAAATGTAAGGTTTCCTTTTGGCCTATGGAAACACTTACCAATCTGTCAAGAGTTGCCCTGGGGTCTTGGAACAGCTGGAGAAAGAAGTTCAGGGTCCACAGGTCAGGGCTGAGTCCATTTTTGCTCTTCCATTTCCACTCTGACGCACGACGATTTAAGTCCCCTGCTTTGCCCCTAAGCAAGGACCCAAACAAAATGTTCCCACCTGCTCACACTTCTCCTGTAGCCTTGATCTCAGTTTTCCTTTTCTATTTCCTAAGTATAACCCCTGCCTAATATAACACCAAGCACATGCTTGCTCAGAATTCAATGGCTTTTCCGCATTCTCTCTTATTTATCATTGCTGCCAGGACCACTTACCAAACAAACTCTGGGCATCTTTGCTGACAGGTCCCTTGCCCTGTTTGATAAGCCAGTCCTCTGGATTCTGCCTCCTCAGCACCTTGTGGTTTCAGCTCCTGCTCTCCAAACCCAGCTCTCTCCATGCTGTTCCCTACACACCTACCCACTGAGTGGATCCTGCAGGCTTCTCCCCAGGCTTGCCACCTTCTCTTCTAGGCACCCAGTCAATCTTGGCGGGCACCACTGCCAGAACAATCTATTCCTGAAGCCCCATTTTTATTTGTTTGTTTTTCTTTAAATCATACAAGTAAATAATAGATACCATCTTATTGTAACATGTCTGAAAATAAATAATACAGAGCAAATTATGAGAGTTCCCCATCACCCCAAAACAAACATAACTTCGTGAAACAACCCTTTTCCCCTCCAAGGTCCCAGACCGTCGTCTTCTATTCCTTGAGAGGTATTTCTCAGCACATCATTTTTTATTTGTGTTTATGGGTATAGGAGCGGTCATCTGTTCCTATCGTTCCTTTGTTTCAATAAGCAGTGACATAATTCCAGATCAGTTCATATGACTGCCATAACATATTTTCAATGGCTCTTTGTTATTCCAGAGTTTGAAAACTTAGGATACTTTTATTTTTTGCCTGTATTGATAGATTTCAGGGTTAGTTTCAGTGGTGTTGTTTAGTACAGTTGCTGCTATTGGAAGTAATGATGCCAAAAACATCCTGGTGCGTACGTATCATTGGGCCAACAGTGCTCATCTTTCAAATGCTTTGAAAATTAAGTGCGGAGTTGCAACTCAAAAAAACTACCAATTTTTAAAAGGGATTGAGTGGCTGTCAGTGAAATTGCAGGCCTTCCTCAGTTTAGGGTTATTGTAAGTTATTTTAAGAAAGATGTGATGGTTGAATAATGCTGTCTTATTGCTTTGCTTTGCATTTCTCTGAATACCAGGGGCTATTTGTAGTTCTCTTGTAAAGTGATATTTCATCCTTCTATTAAGTTGCTAACTTTTCTACTAGATTTATTTTTTTAAATAATACTAATATTTTTTGTGCATCTCATTGACAAATATGTTCTCTCAATCTGTTGTCTTTTAATTTTTTATATAGCATTTTCTGACGATTAAAAAATTTTTATTTTATGTGTTCAAATATGCCAGTCTTTTTTCTGCCTTCCAGTTCTTATGTCATCTTTGGAAGACTTGATTCACTCCAAGATTTATCTATCTATCTCTGTCTCTCTATCATCTATCTAACATCTATCTATTGTCATTTGTAAACACATATATGCATATATGCACAACTTTCCTATCTCCACTATTTTTATAGCTACGGTCAAAAGACTTAAACATGCAAATTTAATCTCTCTTTTGGCTTGAAGTAGGTCTTATCCTTGTCTTCTGTCTTCTTCCTCTTCCCACCTCTTTCTCTGTCCTCCTGCTTGATCTGCCATCAGCTTTCTAGAAGAGGCTTCATTTCAAATCTCATAGAGCCAAACTCCCTCGTGCCTCTGGGCCTTTGCACGTGCTACCTGCTCCTCTTGGAGGATGATAGGCCGCTGTTTTCTCAGTATCCTTCTCTAATAAATGATCAGGAGGAATATCTGGGTCCTTCCTTGAGGTATAAAAGAAGGAAAGAAGGAGGAAGGGAGGGAGGGAAGAAGAATACACAACAAGTGTTTACTCTTCAGCAAAGAATCTTGCTAAACTCCTGAGTTGTGGTGGAAAAAGACAGAGAACCAGAAGTCCAGCAGGAGGATCACCATGGGCAGAGATTTTCTGAACTGACCACTCATACCTTCAGAATCCTTTATTTCCTGGGAGAGTGGCTTTTGGTATTCCCTAATTTTGTGCTGACATTTCTATCCAGAAGCAGCTGAGGACCAACCTACAGAAAATAGAAAGAAAATGAATTCTTAATATTGGAAGTGTGTGTTTGATGTCACCTTCTGGGATAAACGGAACATTTTATTGCAGGTCCAAGGACTCCTTTCCTGGCCCTCCTACTACCTCTGGCCTGAACGGGCTCCCCTGGGGAGCTGTCTGCATAGATCGCTGGCTTCTCCTCTTCAAGTGTATGTTTATGCTGTTCCATCTTCTGGGAGTAAATCTGAATCCACTTAAAGAGGGACACACTTGCACTAACAATTCACAAAGCAGCTTACATATCAACTCCTACAGAAGACTTCCGTGTCTTCCTAAACTAAACTCTCCCCTACCAAACTTAAGTGGAACTTCGTGCTACTCATCCCTAACCCTAATCCTAACCTGCTTCCCATCTTTAACTCTAAACTTAACCTGACTCAACCTAAATCTAAACCTAGTCCACCCTGCCCATCCTCACCCTAAGCCCCACTTCATCTTTCCCATACCTAACCGTGAATCTTACCATACCTAACTCACTCCTAACCCTAAACCTAGGCCTCATCCTATAATGTGAAAGTATGTGAATGTATGTATGTATGTATGTATGTATGACTGATGGATGTGTGAATGCATGGATAGGTGGATGGAGGGATGGATGGTGGGATGGATGGATGGACTGATAGATGGGTGGGTGGAAGGTTGGAAAAATAATAGAGTGTATGTGTGTTCATGGGTGTGGATGTGGGAGTGTGGAAGTGTGATGATGGATGGTGAGGAGGAAATGGCTTACTGGATGCAGAGAGATCTATAAGGAAAATGTCATGAGAGAGACTTGTACCAGAGCAGTGGCAGAAGAAACAAGGTTGCAAACACAAATTGAAGGAGGCTTTTTAAAGAAGTCAATTATGTCATCAGTGAAGAAGAAGGAAATGTTATTAAAAAGAAATGATGTAGTCCAGTGAGGATCAGGGGCCTACTTCTCTTTGTGATTCATTGAAGCTAAACATTTCTTTGTCACCTGCTGTATGTCTCACCCAGAGTAGGATTTTTGGGGGATTGTGGATGTGGTGAGTGGTACATGGCTGGCTTCAGGGTGATTACACTGTGGCTATTAGTCCAAAGGAAATTGAGGATGCACTATTCTGGAAGGATGCTGTTGTATTTTGTAATCATTAAGTCAATGATTCCCCACCCTCTATGCACATCAGTATTACCTGGGGTATTTTTTTTTAAATATACATACAGAATTTATAAATGGATGGTCTGAAGTGGGCTCAGGCATTGCTCAAGTGATTCTGATTCTAATGTGAAGCCAGGGCTAAGAACTACTTCATTAACATTAATTAATGAATGAAATTTAACCAGAAAAATATCTACTCATCTCTCCAAATAGATGCCAACTATTCTGTAACACTTTCTTTGCTTACAGAACCAGCTAATCACCCTCCTCCTGACTCCCATAACACCTTGCCCATGCCTTTTTTGAACCATGTACATCCTGAGGTGTGGCTGTGTCAATGAGTGTTTCTGTCTCCTCTTCCATCACTGCTGCCAGAGCCAGACACCAACTGGCTGCAGAGGATAGAATCTGAGGAATCCTCGGGGATCCAGGTCCCAGAAATACCATGCAGTGTTCTAGGAAGTAAAAAGGTCTATCTTCCCTTGAAGCTACACAGAATCTCATCCTTTTGAGCAAATAATTTATTCTCTCTGCAAGTTTTCTCTGGGCACTTGGTGAATAAGACTATTAAATAAATAAAGAGTATCTTCATGACCAAGTCATTGTTATGTCTTTGGAAGAGAGAATCTGATGGGCTGCTCTTGAGCCAGATCTCCATTCCTGATCCAAGGAGCTGAAGCCACTGAGATACAGTTGGGTGCTGCTTAGAGGAACTCTTTCCTAAAAGGCTGTAAAAGCCATGTCTTCAAGAGAGGGCTTATAGTCAGGGAGAAAGCAAACAGCCTACATCCCATGCATGACCCTAGGACAGCCACCATTCGCTGCCTTAGCAACACAGTGCCTAGCTAGGGCCGAGCACCTGCAAAGGGCTCCGGAAAGATACTTTGAATAAATAAATCAATGAATAGGAACTGAAGACCTGGCTAATGATGAGTTATCATTTTCTCCCAAGCTCCAGGGACTACAGAATTCTCTCTTACAAATTGATGAGATGATTTGACAAATCTAAGTCACCCTAAAAGAACTCAGGGGCGTTCCCCTTTGCTAAAGGTCCTACCTGCCTCCTAGGTGAGCCTCTTAGGCTGCCTGATGATTTTTGATTTGATATTATGGTGGTTGGCTAGTGCTCTGCTCCTGAATGATATATCTGCCCGCAATCTGTGAATGTGACCGTTTTTGGAAACAGGGTCTTCACAAATGGAACTAAGAGTCTTTGAGAAGAGCTCATCCTGGGCTTAGGGTGGGTCCGAAATCCAATGACAGGTGTCTTTAGAAGAGAGAGATAGAGGGAATTATGAGGCACACAGACACAGGGATGAGTCCACATGAACACGGAAGCAAAGACAAGAGTGATGGCGCCAGAAGCCAAGGGAGTGCCTCTCTGCCAGCACCCGGACCAGACAAGGAAGCATTTCACCCTAGAGCTTTCAGAGGGAGTGTGGTCCCGCTCACACCTTCATTCTGGACTTCTGCTCTCCAAAACTGTTAGAGAATGACATTCTGTTATTTTAAATCACCTGATCTATGGTAATTTGTTCCCGCAGCCCGAGGAAACTCATACAGACACCCAGAAGAGAGAAACCTCATTCTGCTAGGAACATATGAAGTATATTCCCCTTCTCATTTGAGTTTCAATGTACTGATAAGGGCTCATCCTGAACGAAGCTAGCATAGGGTAAGACTTTTCCTTAAATACGTGATTCATACCTCGCTGCTTTAGAAGACCAAAAAGGGTCTTTAGGGATGTGTTTTGATGTTTGGCCAGAAGATGTGTGAGACATTTTTCATGCACCGTCTCCCTTATGTTTTCAAAGCACCCACCAATCAGAGAAGGAGATGGAGATACCCTGACGCGCCCTGATTTGGAACCCCTTTCTCAATAGGATTTTATTGTTTTGTTTTCCAAGATGTACAGGTTCATTAATCAAGTTCCCAAGAGCAGACCGATTTTACCTGTGGTCCTGCCTACTCTGTGCCTTCCTGGATGAGGAAAATCCAGACTATTTTAGTAGAAAATAAATAAATTCACAAGGAGAGTATTATTCTTCTCAGGCATTCACCTTTTCTTCATTGAACTATTCCAGTCGCTGCTCCTAATATTGGATACATAATTTTATCTCTCTTTTCCACTGCTGCTGTGAGGAAGCAGTGTCACCGCTCCTGCCCGTACCCCCCAGCCTCGTCTCCAGTCCAAGGAGGAATGACTATGTCTTGAATACCTGTTCTCATGCTTTGTCTTCCAGCCCTGACCACCCTCACCTCACCTCCTTGAGCTTTTTGTTTACATTCAAGAAGCTTCTCTCTCTCTTCAGAGGGCTTTAGGGGGAGAAAAACCCCATTTCCAGCTCATCACCATGGTTGTCATCATTTATTGTGATAATAACGGCTCTAGTGGCTGTAGGGGTGGGGTTGGAGACCACTTGAAGAAGCCTCTCTTTTTCACACCTCAGTGTGGTGAGCTAAGTGATTAACATGTAACTGTGTTGATGGTGCTCTCAAACCCACTTTACGTGAATTTTTTCTCCCCACCATCCCCAACCCTCTCCCACAGCTACCCTGGTGTTTGTTACTATTCAGGCATCACTAAAGCACACACTAGAAGAAGAGAATAAGAGTAAAAGTTGTCATGGATAAGTGTGATAAAAAACAGCCTCCCTACGAAGGAAGAGGACTTTTGGCTGCCTGTGGAGCATGGAGGCCATAAAGTCATTAGATCTTTCCTCCAAATATCCCAATCCTTCCATCCTGGGCATTAAATATAATTATAACAGAAATATGTTCATGGATGCCCAATATGAATGAAAGTTGCATCGTTTATCTTGACCCATGAGTTTGCGCAGAATGTTTTAGGTATCACTTCCAGGCTGGCGTGTATTATGGTCCAGGTGAATGCTTCAGAGCTCCCTCTTCCTTCTATGATGGCAACTGGTGGTGCTACAAATAGTGGCTACTTAGTCCATCTAGATTTGCCCTGGGAACTGCTACGACATGAAGCAGTCTCAGTGACACAGGAGGACGTTTTTGCTGCTTTAAATTCACTGAGATGTGGGGGCTGTTTGTTAACGCAGCATGACCGAACTTATCTAGGGTCTTGGACAGAACACAACATAAAGAGTGAATAAATAAACTACCCTTTTCTAGATTGGACTCCGTCTCTGTGACTGAATTCGTAAGTAGGCCAATTCGCCATCTTTGAGGTTCAAATGGAGATTATAAACTCTGGTCCCCTGAAAATTTGAAGTAACCAATGTTAAACAACATGCAAACTTTAAATGATATTATGGTAAGGCTGCTGCTCTTGGACCTTAGCTATCAAATGATTTTGTGAATATTCTCTTAGCACATATATTAAGTTATTATCTCTCTCCTACCTATCTGCTTTTCAATTATAAAATATTTTAATGAAATAAAAAAGATACGTAATAGCTGGTAAACACAGACTGCACTGAAGTATTCATGGAAAATTGCTATTCAGCTTTTCTTACAGAATAACAATTAGCAAAAGGCATTACCATCTTCCTCCCAACCCTCCCAGGTAGAATTAAAAGGTTCAGGAATGTTATTTTTATTTGTAATGCTAATCAAAGTAATCTGTGTACACAGCTCAATGAGTCCAATAGTGTAAATCCCCAGCCCCAATCATGTCCATTCCCAAATCCAGCTCCTCAGAAGCAACCACTTCCATCTCATTTACATGTTTAGCTCTTCATTTTATTTTAAATGATGTGTTCATGATGCTCTTTCTTGATTCTCCCTTTTTAGGTAGCATTTATTGCATTTCTTCTGTGGAAAATGCCATGTAGAAGTGATGGGCATCTTTCTGTAAGTGACTGAGAGCAGTTGAATCATGAGTTCAGTAATGACTTCCACACATAGGTCTGTGCCAGGCATGGGTCACTAACAGCTTTTGGGCAGGTGTTCCCTCTCCAGCTGGTGAGGCCCCAGATCTGCTGGAGGACAGAGAGGAAATATGATAGAATAGATAAATAATTCTGCCATCTGACAACATGTGCAGCATGGACCTGGAGAAGAAAAAAAATGGTAGCTCCATCTTTGAGGGATGTTTGAGCTTTTCTGGGCCTACCCTGCACGGTTCCTTTTTCTGCTGTCTTTATAAACCAATCAACACTGACTTTAAAGTCCATAAGAGAGAGGCTGCTGCCATGCCAGATGCAATCTATAAGCCATAGCTATATGGCAAAGACTGAGTCCAACCCAGACAATCATGATAAAGAGGTCCACCTATTATTTGGTATTTCCATCTCCTTAGTTGGCCTTATCTTGATGGCAAAGAGGTAAAAGATCCGCTACCTGTGCTTGAGGACTTGGTTTAAGGGACCAAGGACGTTGCCCACAGAAGGTATCTGTTTTACTGGAATCCCACAGTTTTGCTCCCAGCTCTCTTATGCCCTTCTGAAGTAAAGCAGACATATCCCTGGGCCGATGAACACTCTCTGGTCAAATATACTCTTAGCGATGAGAGAAATGAGAAGCAAAAAGAAAGGTGAGAAAGTAAGAGAAGAGAAACTGCTCTACAGTTGACTAATCTTTTCTGATACCCAATTTTTGTTTATAATCCACCTGTGAGGTGGATGGAGCAAGTATAATGACCCACACGGTGTAGGTGAGGAAAAAAAAAAAGCTCTGCCCTTCCCTTCCCCACAACCTGATAAATCCCACCCACCTGTACTCACCAGTGCATTCTTTACTTTCCCAGGGATGCTCTCCCGAAGACTCCAAGCCTGACCGATCCCCTGTCCATACCTGCGTCTCCTACTGTGCATTTCTTTGTAGCACTTAACACCATGTCATTCTAACTTCATGTTATGACTGATGTCTGGATCCCCCCGATTAGATAATGAGTTCCCCAAATGCAGAGGACTTAGTGAGGTAGTGAAGAAATGAAACGGGAACTAGAGAGAACTGGAACATGGTATCTTCTACTAAACGTACAGATCTTTGTACAGCATTTTACTCCCTTTCTATTAAAAGGAAGAATATTCTGGCATATGACACAGGAAAAGCCTATCTCAGAAAACTATGTTGGGAGGTCCTCCAGGGGAAATGCATGCAAAATCTGTTGCCCTGCTTTCCTAATTGTCCTAAATGAATGAACAAAACACTTCACAGCCTCCCCTGGCAGCCTCTGGCCTCTGTGCATGGCAGGGCATGACTGTTTTGCCCGCCTGACACCATCCCAGTCTAGGCAGGGGGTGCAGGCTGGGAAGCAACAAGGACAGAAGTTGTAGTTACACCTGGATATTCACCTCTTTTACACCTAGGGGGCAACCTGGACACTTTCCAGAAGGGGAACACCTGGGTCCCCCACGGCCTGGATGGCTGCCACACACCTTGGCTTCCTGCTGAAATGTCGGGCAGAAGAGTCAGTGCTGCGAGGAGCACATGGACCCCACATCCGAGGTGGGGTACAGTGAGGGCAGGTGGGAGTGAGCCGTCATGAGTCACATTGCTTCCTGAGCCTGCGTACTATAATGGTTCCTGCTTCTTGGTAAGATGGTTTTCTTCTCTGGGGCCTCTGTCCATCACACAGACCCAGACCCCTGAGTTCCATTAGGTGGGGTTGGACGGTTTACTTAGGGAAATGTTCAGACAACAAAGAATCCTGAATGGAGACTTCAGAAAACAGGGACATTTTTCCTACTCTGTTTCAATTATTTCCGAAGCCCAAAAGCACTGTATTGAAAGAAGGTAGGAAGAGGCTGAGCTTTATTTTGGGCAACACACACACCACACACACACACACACACGTGCACACACACACACACTCATGGTATATGCAATACATACACACACATATATGTATAAAATGTATCAAACCCCTAGCAACCCTGTCTTGTTTTGTATCCACTTTTTAAAGTAATTCCTTTCCTTGACTTTTTTTTTTCTTTAGATTAATTCCACACAGGTCACAAGACTTAGGAAAACTAGCTACATTGTATGCAGCTATTAAAATCAACATTGTAATCATCAATTATGTAAGGTAGTAATAATTAGGACTCCTTCCATTTAAGACTACTTTACAAATGGCCCTCAGACACCTGTCGTGGGACTAGGTATTACCATCATACATACCACAGTAGCTCCCTGGGACTCTGAGCACGGGACTGACGTACCTGGAGTTGTATGTCTATTGTATGCATAATTATTTTACTAGAACATAACCTCTGATAACTTAACTAAAAAATGTTACTATGAGCTTATAAATAAGGGCTACCTTTCCTGAAACAAGGGGTAACCTGTGAGCATTTTGAGATGAATTAAATGTATCTTCCTCTAGAGTTTACGTTGCATGGAGGAGTGTGGCAACAGCAAATACAACACTTTCTAAATTTATATCCTATTCCTATTTCCCCCCGGGGACTTGAAGCTGCACTTTTATTTTAGAAATATGATCACGAGCCCTTTAAATAATAATAAAACTTTCTCTACATTCTCTCATCTCAATCTCCAGCCTCAAAGAGACTGTGTGGATCGTGGTCTCCAATCAAGACATATTCTGCTCAGTGTAAGAATCACAGATGTTGATAGAAATAGCCATGGGGTGTGCTAAGAACCCATTTCGTGTGTCACAGAGTTGGGTCTCTGCTAGATGAAATGTCAAAGGAAGGCAGATATCTCTATGTGAAGTGACCTTAAGAAAACTCCGACCTCGCCAAAGATGACACTTCTCCAGCAAGAAACATTAAAATTACAAGCATATTCATGTTTAGGTTTCAAAAACAATATGTATTTCTCCACCACACTTCCCTGACTTGGCATCCTACATATCTTAAATAAAGATATACCGGGGGCCTATTTCTACTCGGTGGTGCGGAGTTGATTTATTTCTGTCTGAACAGACCCGCGGAATGAAGCTGCTCTTTTTAATTCCTCAAGAGGCCCATCGAAGGTCCATTTTATTGCTATTTTAGCTGAATGTTTTACTACTGTATCTGTATTTAATATTTCCAGTGTGGCCTCATTTTTTGGAATTTTTCTCCCCAAATCCCACAGGTGTCCTTGTTCTAAGTAAAATACATGTCTTATCAATGGGTTAATCAAACTGAAAAATTTGAGGCTCTCGAAATGCAGCTATAGAGAAATGTCCACATCCGATTGCATTTGGTTCTTCGAGAGCCCAAGAGCCAAGTGGCAGATCAGGGGCAGAAATTCATTTTAGAGTGATGGCAGGGAGGGACGATTCTGGCTCAAAAGCTACACTGAAAAACAGGCTTTAAAAGGTACTGACTGTATTCTGGTTTGTTATTTACTTGCTTGTTTGGCTAGTTTTCATCTATCTGCTTTTAGTGCTTGTCTTGCAAATTAAATCCATTTTTTGATCAGCACTCATTCCATGGAACACAGAAGGCCTTTTTCTCTAATACCTCTGCCAAAGTAAATCATAAGATTTCAAAGCATCAGTCACGTCAGAAAAGGCAAATGACCTCAGAGCCTTCCAAACATTGCGTGTGTGCAGATTATCCCCCCACCCGCCGCATTAATGGTGTTTAAGGTAATGTGACACAAATGCCCCCAGTCCCCAACATGAATGGGGCACTGCTAGAAATAGAATCCTTTTCCAAACAGGGCATTGACTAGTGCTAGGACCTATTCTGTGCCTAAGACATGGGTAAATACAGATGCAAGCAGCAGGTAGTGGGGTGTGTTGAGAAAGGGACGTGGCTGGTTTTCAGCTGGATCACTTTGAGCATTTCACCAGCTCCTCACTTTTAAGTTATAGCACTAGCGTCTACACCGTGCAACTGTTGTGAAGGATAATTAAGTGATGTGGAAGAAATAGCTGCGATAATACACGCTTGAGGGTTAGAATGAAGGGGGTTGGGTCCGAGTCTCCTAAAAGACACAGAGCAGAGGCTAGGCTCCACTCTCGCATGACAGAAGATGGCTTGAAAACAATAGGCAGACAGGACAAAGCAGGCATCCCGGATTCTGGGTGCTTTGAGAATCACATTGTATTTTGTTGTTATGAACTAGGGAGGGATGTGGGCTCTGTTTTCAGATTAAGTTAGAAAAAAATTCAAGGGAAGAATTCTGATCGGCTTAGCTTCTGTCACATGACCACTTTATATTAGAATACACGATTTAGGGGAATTTCAATAGAACACTGTGGTTTGAAAAGAGCCTTTCTCAGGATAGTCTTATTCTGAGTTGACAAAATAATAAATATCCACTTCAACTCATTATTGATACCACAGAGATTTCAGCTTCCTGCTCCCTGCCCAGATACCTCTAGGAAGGCTTCATATCTCCTCGCAAGTCAAACAGAACTCCTCTGATGGCATTCAGAGTAGTCCTTCCTTTGCTGAGATTTTTATTTGGCAATCTCATTTTCCATGCTTTCCTTAGAGCATCTTTCCCTAATGGGTCAGGATCACCTGCATGTATATCAGCCTTACTTACAAGGAGGACAGAGTTTCCATTTGTATCCTGCGTCTGGACTTTGCAGTGTGATTTTTGCATCCATATCTCGTTTGATGTTTGGGATAGATGCAAGCACACTGGGATGCAGGGAAGGGTGATAGCCCACGGTTCACTGGCTTGCCTGAGGCAAGGTGCTTCCCAAAGTTTCTGAAGAGTAGAGTCAGAGCTGGAACTCAGGCCATCAGTCTCAAAGTAAAATTCATTTTGAAACCCATGCCATCCATGTGCACCCTGTTTTCCTAGTTTGAAAATTATGGCTGTGTTACTCATTAGGCATAGCCTATATGTTTAGAAAGGGGCACTGGATTGCTGGGACCCACACCCCGTCCACGAAGGGTGTGAAGACCTTCCATCCACAACAGTGGTCCCCAAAGCACATTCAGGACCCTTTCTGGCTACTCAGGCAAGGCTCCATCAAACTGTGTAGCTCTTCCATTCCTATCAAAACCCAGCCCAAGTTTTATGGAAGCTCTTTTAAGGAATGTGCAGTGTGCCCTTAACTCTGTCACCTCTGATGAGCTCCTTAGAGCCAGCGTAGTTTAGAAGCCAGCATGGGTGACCCACATATCCCAGTCCTTCTCAGAGCTTCCTACCTTTGACAAGGTTTTAATTTCAGGTCAGAAATTTCATTCTAGTGCTACCAAGACATGATCATAAGCATTTGGAATATGGGTGTTCAGTAAATATTTGCCAAGTGTCTGTAGACCTGAATTTGCCCTAATAATTTTGAAATATCTCACTGCAAAAGTGGACTGTAGTTCTTCCCTGTATTTGCTTTATATATTTTGAAAAGCAGTTAAGTGTTGCAATCAAGTTGAGAATAATAGCATCTTCTTGGTGAATTGACAACTACTGTCATTGTATAGAGATTTTCCCTGTGCCTAGTAATCTTTTTTGTCTTAAATTCCACTTGTCTAATTTCAGTATGGTTAGTGTTTGCTGTATCTTCTCCTTCCTTCTATTTTGCACCTTTGCATGTTGTCTGTGTTAGGAATAATTCTGCAAACAACAAATACCTGATTTCCTTTTTGTCTTACAATTAATAACTTTTAACTAAATGAGGTTAGTCATCTATATTTATTTTTACCATTTAGATCATTGGGCTTCTTAGTACCTTATTTTATATCTCTTACTTAATGCCTTTAATAATAATGCCATTTCTATAACTACTTACTTTTCAAATTTATTTTTTATTTTATTGTATTTTATTTTGGGGGTAGAATGGAGTAAGAGACTTGATTGTGCAATTTTGTTGTTAGTTTGTGTTTTTTCTCTATTGGTTTGGAGTTTATATATGTTAATTCTTTATTTTTAATGTTCACACTTGAAATTTTTGTCTTGTATACGTAACAAGGTTAAAAACAAATAATTATCTTAAATCTTCCCCCCCAAAATAAATATAAGTATCTCAGATTTTTCTTTTCTTCTAAAATGTTTTTCTTTCATGAAGAATACCTTTTAAAAACTCCTTGAGAACAGTTTGTTGGGCAAAATTTTCTCAATTTTGAGCTGTCAAAAAATAGTTTATTGCACTTTTATTTTTAATGATAGTTTTACTGGGTATGCAATTCTTGGTTGAAAGTTAATGAAAATTTGGAAGACGTTAATGTCTTCTCGCTTCTGCTATTTCTATTTAGAAGTCTGTTGACAGCTGGTTGGTCTTTTCATCTTCTGGCTACTTTTGGAATCTTATTTGAAGTTCTGCTGTTTTACAACAGTGTGTCTAATTGTGAAGTTCTTTGTTTAATTTTGTTTGACTTGACTTGATATACGCTGTACTTTATTTTCCATATTCTCTATTTCCATATTCTGTAGCTGTTTTCTATGTATCCACCTTCCTTGTCTTTTTTAAACATTCTGCATATTTCTTCTGATTGGCTATTTCTTTGTTATGCCCAACTGTGTTGGGTTATTTTTATCTCATTTAATGTGTGGTCAAACCACACATTAGGTTTCAAACCTTAATGATTTTATTTCTGAAGGGACTTTATAGTTCTTTTTTCAAATCTGTATGGACATGTTTGTTTGACTTTTGTTCTCCTTAATTTTGTTTTATTTCTGTAAAAATTTCAAAATACATATTTTATATCATATTTATAACTCTGTGTGTGTGTGTCTGACCAGCGTTTGACATATGATCTCCAGAGAGGATTTTCATTTACTCCTGCTGAGGGGCAAAGGACCTACAGATCTGGTCCTGTTTTCTCGCTCCTTGTAAGGTTCCTCCTCTAACGTCCAGGTCTGAGGTAAAGCTCCTCCATCACACCAGGGTCTATGCTTAGTTTCTTTAACACAGACTTGCTTATTTCTCAAGTTGCATGTTCTAGTTGCAGTTCACCTGTTTGTTTTTAGTTCTTAGAAATTTCCCTTATAGTCTAGCAAACCAGGAAAAACAGATTAGTATTATATTTATTTATATTTGTGTTATTAATTTCTAATTAACCCAAGATCTGGCTGTATTTTAGCCAAGATATTTTTCTTATGACTTTGTTTGCCATGTTATCAGAAGCCCATTTCTTGCATTGTCTGCTTAATCCTTGAGTGTCCCTGGACTTCCAACTAATGATAATAAAAAGTAGTAATATAACAACAAATACTTACTGAGAATTTACAAGGCACCAATGACCATGCCAACCATTTATAAACAATGCCTCTAGTCCTCTCAACACAGCAAAGAAGCTGTGTTTCTCAGAGAAAAAGTGAATGGTGTTTACGCATCATAAGCCTCATTCATCATGGAACTGGGACTCAGAGGAGGCTGGTATAATATTCTACACATTAATCATATATCTTAATATTAAAAAAATAAAAGTATATAAAACCCTTCATGAAAAACTGCTTTTAAGATTCACAGCTAGAAAATATATATTAATATTCTCCAGAGTCTGGCCTGACCCTTCTTTGCCATCAATGAACATTGTATAACTGATCGGGCCTCCACTTTCCCACACCTGAAAACTCTGGAACAAGGTGAAAGGTCAATTTATTCCATTTCAGTGGGCATCATATCGCATATTTCCCTCTCTAGTGACAACATTCTAGTTGTATCATATTTTATTGTCTATTCATTGCATACTTTCTTATTGCAACCATTTCAAAAGTGAATAATTAAATAAATGAAAATTGAGTGTCATAAATTCGTGCTTGCCTTATAGAGAATGCTTAAGTTACTCACATTTTATTTTCAGAACACATACGAGATTGTAGCACAATAGTGTCCACATCGTGATTTATTTTACCTTTATTTTTAGAGGGTGACTCTTCTTCCAGGCTTCATCAACAGCAATAAAAATAATGACAACCCTCTGGCTTACACTTGAGATGTCACCAAAGATTTTCCTCCAATTGGTTCTTCACTCAACCTGATCCTTTCTATGAGTTTGTTGAGTTCTGTACATCATAGAGTTGAGGAAACAGGAGTACTGAGGCTTTGTGGTTTGTCGTTGCCAGAGGACTAGTATTAGTCAGTGTTCTCCAGAGAAACGGCACTGGTGTAATATACACAGACAGATGTAGAAATAGATGTACGAGAAATTTGTTCACATGTGATTCTGAAAGCCAAGTTCCTACAATTCCTACAAACCGGAGATACCAGAAAGCTGATGGTGTAGTTCTGAGGACCAGAAGGCCAGTGGTGTGAGTCCCCAGCTGAGGGCAGAGGAGATGAATGTCATGTCTTAATGCATAAAGTCAGGCAGAGAGCAAATTTCACTTTGCTCCACCATTTTGTTCTACCCAGGCACTCCATGGATTGGGGTTCGCCCACACTGGGGAGGGCCATCTGCTTGATTCAGTCCACTGATTCAAATGCTAATCTCTTCTGAAAACATCCTCACGGACACACCCAGGAATAATGTTTCATCTGGGCACCCAGTGTTCCAAAATTAACCATCAGAGCCACCAAATGGGAGAGGCAGCCAGGACCACCTCTTGGGTCCAAAATTGGTCTTTCTCCCTTTTGCTTGTTATATTATGAAAATGAACATTGTTCATTTCCTCTTTCCAAAATCACCAGGAAAATAAAATAAGAAAATAAAGGCTATTTCTTCTGCTTTTCTTCTTGAAATTGCATCTACATTTTTATTCCATTTAGAGAAAATCATCTATCGTCCATTCTCCTTGAAATTTAGTATTTCCTAAGAGTCCGTTTATTTGTTCCTGAGGTTCCAAGTTGTGTTGAGAGGGTCTAGGCCCTGAGTGGCCCCAGGATCTGTCACATTTTCCCTGATCTCCAATGTCAATTAATTATAATAAGGGTCTCTCAATTTGCTTTCCCAGAAATCTGCTTACCCTCCATCAAAACAGGCTTCCTGCCCTTGAAAGAGTCCTCTGTTTCTAAACAAGATTTGTCCCAGCCAAATGAATTAACATCTCTTCTCTACAAAATACTATACTAGGCATAATGTTTTTATTCCAACGTGTGAAGTCCTACATTTTTTTTTTATTAAAATGGATTTGCCTTTTAGGATTTCTTGCCTTTCTCAGATGTAAATGTAATTCTCTAAATTTAGATGGAAATTCAGGGTAAAGAAGGTCAGCTATTCCTTAGGAAGCTGGAAGCTTGTGCTGTAAGGATACTTAGGTGATTAGGTTGTGCAGTGTTTTCCTTTTACATCTGAGGAAACTGAGAACCAGATAAATTAAGTCACTTGCTCAAGAACACAGACAATTTTGATAATGCTCAAAGATGACCTATTTTGTGTTTAAATTTTCTAATTAGCAAGTTGACACAGTCACGGTAGATTGCAAGCCCTAAAAGGGTCGCTATAATGTCCTTGCAATGCTGTTCTGTACTGATTCAATGATATACCCAGACCCTCAAAACATTATAGGACACTGAGAAACCTTACAGCAGAATAAAGAGTTGTATTTCAAAAATAATGAAGTCGTACTTATCTGCTGAAAACTAGGCTTTCTGTTTTTCAGTATACTATCTCATTTAACCCTCATAAAAACTTGGTGAGGGAGGTACAGCTGTTATTTTACAAATGAAGAAACTGAAGCTTAGAAACATTAAGTAGACCACTCAGAGTTATCCAGACTGTCAAGAGCAGAACAAAGCATCAGATTCTGGTGTCTCCGTCTCTAAAGAACCAGCTTCTAACCACGGTTGGTTCTGCTTCTCAGTAAATATGAGCCTTCCCGGGGACCACGATGGGCACTGGGGACCTGCCACCCTGGCACTCAACAGGCCACTAGGATGGAGCAGGCTGGGAGGAGGTCCAGGCTGGCAGGTAGAGACAAGCACCACTGGGATCAGAGGATCTGTGGAATGTGGAGGGAGGAATGGAGAAACTGGAGGGTGGGTAGTAAGGCAGACTGGCAAGCAGGCTCAGAATTCTGCTGCCTGAATTGCAATATGGGGCTCTAAACTATGGTGAGCAAAGTAGGAATCTGGGTGTTTGAGTGCTGGAAAGGAGGTGGGTGGCAAGGACAGTGGAGGGCTGACAGGTAGGCAGTCATGACACTGAATTGGGTGACAGATGTGTGGTGTGGTGGGATTTCAGGGGGTTAAAAGCGCATCACTCTAGAATTCCAATATCTCTCTTCCATGCTCTTGCTGTGTGACCTTTGCTAAGCACTTAATCTCTCTGAGCATCCAGTGCCTCATCTCCAAATTATCTCTAAGAGGTGTTTGGAGAAAAAAAATAATAACATAATGCATAAAAATGCCCAGTACGGTATTTGTCACGCAGTAGAGTCTTTTTATCATTTTCTTCCAGCTTTATTGAGACATATTGGCATACATTATTGTATAAATTCAACGTGTATAACATGTTGATTTGATACACATATATTGCAGAATGATTACCACCATAGCATAAGCTAACATCTCATCACATAATTGCTTTCTTTGCTGGTGAGAACATTTACAATCTACTCTCTCAAGAACTTTAAAATATATAATACAGTTTTGTTAACTATAATCACCATACTCTACATTAGCTCTCCAGAACTTATTTGTCATATAAATGGAAATTTGTACACTTTGACTAACATCTCTCCATTTCCCCTACCCTTGGTAACCACTATTCTACTCTAATTCTGAGACTGACATTTTTTATTCCATGTACAAATGATACCATACAGTATTTGTATTTATCTGCCTGACTTACTTCACTTAACATAATTAAAGAGCTTTTGAACAGCAAAAGAAATAATTAACAAAATGAAAAGGCAACTATGGAATGTTGCAAATCATACATTTGATCATAGGTTAATATTCAACATATATAAAGAACTGATACAACTCAATAACAGCAAAACAAACAATCTGATTTTAAAAAATGGGTAGAGATCTGGCAGAGACATTTTTACAAAGAAGACATATTAAGAGCTAATATGTTGATGAAAAGGTGATCAATATAATTAATCAAGAGATAATTGCTGACTAGGATGTGGAGAAGAGGGAACCCTTGTGCATTTTTGGTGGGAACATGAATTGATAAAACTACTATGTGAAAGAGTATGGAGGTTCCTCAGAGAATTAAAAATAGAACAACCACATAATCAATCCCAATTCTGGGCATATATCCAAAGGAAAAGAAATCAGTATCTCAAAGAGATATCTGCCTTCCCATCTTCACGGCAGCATTGTTCACAATAGCCATGATATGGAAACAACCTAGCTGTCCCTCCATGGTTGAATAGACACAGAAAATGCGGTGATACACAATGGAATATGACTCAGTCATGAGAAAGAAGGAAAGCCTGCCATTTGCCACAGCATGGATGTTCCTTGAGGGGAGTAGGTTCTTATTCTATGACTGTGTATTAATTCTTCTGAAACTTTCCCTATATTAGTTTCCTATGGTTTCTGTAACAAATTAACACAAGCTTAATGACTTCAAACAACACAAATTTATTATCTTAAAACTGTGGAAGTCAAAAGTCCAATATGCGTCTTAATGAACTAAAATCTGGAAGTTGGCAGGGCTGCATTCCTTTTTGCAAACTCTAGGGAAGACTCTTTCCCTTGTCCTTTCCAGCTGCTAAAGGCTGTCCACATTCATGACCTCAACCTCCATCTTCAACGTCAGCAGTGAATATCTTCAAATCTTTCTGTTTTTGTCTTCATGTGTCCTCTGATTCTGACCCCTGTGGCCTTGCTCTTATGGACCCTTGTCACGTGTCCTTTGATTCTGACCCTGTGGTCTTGCTCTTATGGACCCTTGTGATTCACTGGGCTCACCTGTATAATGCAGGATCATCTTCTCATCTCCAGATCTTTGAGTACATCACATCTGCCAAGTCCCTTATGCCCTATAAACTAACATACCCACAGGGCTTAGGGATTGGGGCACAGACATTTTAAAGAATCATTTTACAACTGACCAGGCCTTGTAAGGGGCAAATGATTCCAGAGATACATGTGGAGCCAACTGTCCAGTCAGGGCTGGACTGGAATCTACAGCAGAGAGAGGTAGCTGGATGGGGGGTAATTGTGTCCTCTCATCTGGTAAGCAATCCAGTACAGCCCTTCCACCCTACAGCTGAGAATCCTGAGACCAGCGAGGCAAAGGGTCTCTTCCAAGGGTACAGAGAAGTGGTTTGGGGTCACTTTATGCATATTTAACATAACCATGATAAAGCATTAAATAGCCTTACTCCTTATTCATAAGCAAAGGTCACCTATGGCTCCTGCATAAAATTCTCCTGATCTTTTTTTTTGGAGGGGGGGGTCTCAAGGCTCAGTTGTACATTACCTTGTGTCTGTGTTTATTTATGTTTAATGTTAGCACTTGTTATTTTCTGAAATGATCTAGTTTTTATTGTTTCCTAAATTGCCTGGATCCTTTCAAACATTGTCTAGTTCAACTCATATGTGTTGGATGGACAGGTGGGTGGCTATATGTTGAACACAATGTTAAGCATTCCATATGCCTTTCCTTGTACAAACCTCATTTCTCTGCAAGGTGAGTATTATTATTATCTCCACATTACAAATGAGGAATGGAGACTCCAAGGGATTACATGATGTGACCAAAGCCACCCAAGGGCAGAGCTGGGATTAAAACCAGGAAATCTACTTCAGAGCTATGAAAACCTTAGCCCACTGCAATGTGCTGGGAAAACACGGATTCAGAGCCCATTTCCATTATGCAATATTTGTGTGCGGTTAGTCTCTGAAAGGGAATGTTCTCGAGGCTTTCACTCTCTTGTCTGTTCTGCTGTCTTCACAGGCTTTTAATTTCAGCGTAATCTGATTTAGCAGCCTAGAGCAGCTCCTGGGAAATCAGCTTATGTGTGGATGGGTCGTGTAGCCCTGAGCTGGCCCACGGCTGTCCCTGACCACCAAGGAGCAGATAAGAGATCAAGGTTTATGTGGAGGAGGGCTGTCGGAGGTCACAGTGCACAGGCCATGCATAGCTGGAACTGAGCCTGAAACTGACATAGGAAAAAAGGAAAGAAAAACACACTGGATGTGAATTCACTGTCACCGCTAACACAGAGTAAAATTCTCCCCTTACCCTGAGCTCTAGATGTACACTTAAAAGTAGCTCTTATACTCACCATCTTATTGAATCACCCTGAAAGAATGCACACAACAGAAGTTAACCAACCCATTTAACAGAAAATAAAACTGAGGCTCAGGAAACCAGAGTCATGTCTCTGTGGCCATATGTAGGAAGGGCTGTTCTTATTCGAACCCTGTTGAATCTTGGCACCAAGTAGCTGCTTACTCCATGTTGTGGGCTGAATGGTGGCCCCCATCAAACATGTCCATGACCTTATTCTGAGAACCCATGAAAAAAACCTTATATGGGAAAAGATGTGATGAAGTTAGGATCTTGAGAGGAGTTTATCCTGGATTATTCAGGTGGGCCCTAAATGCCATCACATGGAACCTTGTAAGAGAGATGCAGAGGGAATTTTAAAACAGAAGAGAGGAGGCCATGTGGCCGTGGAAGCGAGACAGGAGTGGTGCAACCGCCACAACCGGAATGTCCGGGGCTCCCAGGGGCATCAGAGGGTAGGAAGGATTCTCCCCTAGAGCCTTTGGAGGGAGCACTGCCCTGCCAACACCTTGATTTCACACATCTGGCCTCCAGAACTGAGAGAAAATATATTTCTATTGCCTCCAATTTGTAGTTGTTTGTTATAGCAGCTAAAGGAAACTAATACACCTCAAGATTCCTCTGTCTTTAGCTAATCCGGGTGCTTTAGAAGAGGTCTGGGTGTTCCCTGACGTGTAAGCAAGTGCGTTCTGCAAGTCAACATAAATGATTTCTGTAACAGTCACCCTCAAGACCGACTTTTTTTTTTTTCTTTCAGAAACACTTTTATTCCCCTAATGACAAGTTCATACAGAAACAGCACTGAGAAGCCCTGCTGTGAAATTCACAGGGGACACAAAAGGCTGCCGTCTATGTTGCTACTCTCCTCTTCGATGTTTCTCTGCTGGCCTGTAGGTCCTTTTCTGTCTCATGTTCCAGACATCCACTGCCACAAAGAAAGCCACTGAGCAACTGGAGGGGACCACATGCTTCAAGTTATAAGAATGGAAACTAGAGAGTGAGGGAGGAGCTTAGTAGGCATACAGGAGCATGCCAAGATGAGGGCCATGATCTCTCTCCAAGCCAATGGCCATGACCCTTTTCTTTCCAGGCCCTCTGACCCCAGTTGCAGTCTGTGGGAATGTGTGAAATCTGTAGAGGTCCTGTGTGTATGTGCTCAGCACACAGGTATTCAGATTTCTGCACTGCTTAGCATCTTTCATGCAGCTGTCCTACAGGTTATTTAGTTTGGAACTCTTTTTAACTAGGGAGATTTTGCTACTTATTGAGTACCACATTATTTCCCAGGGTATTTCAAGGTCCTTTTATGGAGAAATACTTCCTAGAGAACTGAAAACAGAAGCTACAGCTACTCATCACCCAAAACTGAATCACAAGAGAGGCTTAAGCTCTGGGCAGAGAGCACTTGATCGGCTCTGTGTGCGCAGAGTTGAATCCGCCGTCAAGCTGAATACGGTGAAGAGACACAGGATAGTTGGCAGGTTCTGGGAGGAAATCAGGCAGCTGCCTTCCTGATACAGGAGTTAGAGCCCCACTGAAGTCCTGTGCAAGAGAAATCCCTGAACACATACAACTCGAAGCCCATCTTCAAACTTCATGTATTCTGTTCATTTAAAACAGTGGAGAAATTATTCAGTTCACCCACAGAACTGAAGCCCTGCCTCCTAGTGGACTGGACAATATGATTTCCCTGAATACATAAAACCTAAGCCTATTTTGAAGGCCTGGGTGAAAGGAACTTTGAAGCGTTCCTCAAATATTCACTAAGTACTAGAAGCCATTGGGAACTTAAAGAACAATGATGACAGGGGCATAAAGACAGCGGTGCTGGTGGGGATGGAACGCAGATGAGGAAGGTGCGTTGACGATGTGGAAATGATGATGGTGGTGACACGAAGCTGATGGTGGTCATGGTTGCAGCCTCCAAAATGAATCCAGGGACTTTTCGATGTGAAATTATATCCTTTGTGATGAGAGGGTTGTATTAGGTCTTCGGTTCAGTCGAGATAAACCTATTTTAAATTATGTCCAATTTTCAAACTGATGATTTCTTCCAAGAAGCGTTTACTAAATGTGGGCAATATTCTAGGTATTGTTCAAGCTTTGCAGAGAAAATATTAATAAAATATTGTCTTTGTTAATAAAATATTGTCTTAAAGTATTCAGGGTCTTGGAGTAAAGACTCAAGAGCAACATGGAATGATGCTGGAGTTAAGGAAGTGCTACAAGGTCTTCGCGGGGTCAGGAGTTGGTGGAGAAGTGTGAAAGGATGCTTAATAGAGCCTGGGTGTTGAAGGAAGCCTGCACAGAGGAGGCACCATATGCCCTCTGCACCTGACAGTCAGTAAGAGTGTTCCTTACAAAAGGGAACAGCAGGTGGGACCTGGAGTGGGGAAAGGATACACCCTAGCCTGTCCCTGTGGGCAGTAAAGCAGGAAGAAGAGGGGTGTGTGTGTGGGGGGGTGCACACGTGTGTGTTGGCATTGGAAGAGAAGGCACTGAAAACAAAAGTTTTGTATGTGGCAAGTGAGATCAACAAGTCTGAGTGTTTCTAAACTTGGCTAATCATTAGAATTATTGGACTGTTCGGGGGAACAAGGAATGGGGTAGGAAATGAATTGGAGAACAGACAAGAGGTCGTGGCTTTTTACAGCACGTCGGGTGTGATGTGAAGCCAGATACACAGAGGGTCTCATTTAACCCTTAGGACATCCTTATGAAGTTGACAGTATTATCCCCATTTCACATGAGGAAACTGAGGCACAGAGAGTCAAACAACTTGCTCAATATCTCACTGTGGCCCACCCAGATTTGGTGCCAGGCATTAAGTCTAACCCATCGGTCCCTCCTGTACAGTGCTGCCTTTGTGGGTGTGTAGATGTTCCAGTGAAGGGGTCTGGGCCTGCAGGGACCTTGCACACAAATGCAGTTGAGTCAAATCAGGCTTGTTTCTGTCCCTGAGACAGAAGGAAAACTTACTTTGGTTATTAGCTTTTTCTCAGCTCTTGTGTATTAATATTATGCCATCCTCTGATTTTGTAAGAGCTTTCAGGGACACGAGGTAGCACCATCAGGGGTGGGAGCAGGTGTTACTGGATTCAGCAGATGGAGACTGGAAGCTGGCTCTGCCCTTCCCAGCTTGCAAACATGGGCTCTCCTCTGCAACTCTGACCTTGCTTCCTCCTTTGTAAGGTATCTGCTTCACAAGGATCAGCATATAGGAAACCCTGGTGTGTTCCCCAAGGCATGGTAGGTGTTTGATAGAGAATGGCTGTTGTTATTACTATGCAAAGTGTCTACCTGATGGGTATTTAATTATTCCCTTCACTCTTTCTCTCATGGACTTTGTCTCTTCTTGCAGCCTCCAAACACTGAGGACTTTAAGCATTCATTGCTCCTTGCTGGTGGTGCATCCTTACCCTGAGAACTCGTCTACCTCTATGTAGCCTGGTCTAAATCCCCACTGTGTCCTGTGATTCTGGAAGCCATTCTGCACTGTTGCTACCCAGTAGCTTATTTGGGGACACTGGGGGCTTAGGTGATGGGCACATGTTCCCTGGACTCTGCCCACGTGGATCTTCTTGCTGGAGAAGCCACTCTCTGACTCACTCCTTCAGCCGTCCAGCCCTCCCTGCCACTGGGAGGGTCATGGACTCTTTCCAGAAGGTTCTGGCTGGGGCCTTTCCTCCTTCTCACCTTTCTGCAAGAGTTGCCTCTCAATGAAGCCTCCCTGAGCACCCCCTGATCCCCCATCTGGCTCTTCCTCCCACTGCTTAATTTTTCTCCAAGGAACTATCACCATGTGAAGTGCAATATGTTGCAATTTTGTAGTTTATTTCCATGAGTGTACTTAGCTTATTATCTTATTTATGTATAAAAGAGCATTCAATGCCATGTTTGCAGCACTAATATGGTGGCTTTCACCTAGTGGGCACTAAAATAATACTCCTTGAATCAAGACTCCTTGCTGGCAAGTATTCTTGCCAAAGTTGCCAAACATGCAGGTAATTTCAAAAACCAACCTGATTAACTCTGATGGAGACCGTTGACCTGGCCGAGTTATTGTGACAGCAGCTACTTCTGACAGAGCAGCAATCACCTACAGTAAGTTATATTCCAGTATCTCTTTTTATTGCATCAGAAGCATATGCAGTTCAGTATTACCCCCTTCGGAGAGAGGTGAACAATTTGCCTAGCACTGTCTGGTGAGGGTATAATGGAGTTTGGACGATCTTCTCCACCAAGATAGCTCCAATCTGTATTTAACCCAGTGCAAGAGGACATTTCCCTAAATGTATTAAACATCAGAATCGGATGTGGCCCTTGGAATGGAGAGATCGCAGGACCCAGCTGTGGGTTTCTGATGCCGGAGCTCTGGGGAGAGGCACAGATAATCATGCTTTTCATGAGCATGCCCCAGCGGTTCTGTTGCATGTGGCCCACGGATGTGGATTCGAGACACCCAGGGGCCACCCTACTGCCCGCCCACCGAAACAGCGGAAGTGGATGTGATGACAATCTCCATCCGATGCAGGCAGCCATGGATAGTATTCCATGGGTGTGAGGAGAAGGGCGCAGAGCCAACAGGGAAGATAGGATTGACTGGGGGGATTCTCATTATTTTATTCCTCCCCACCCCCCAGATATTTATAGCTCAAGTGATGCCCCAAAGAGACCGCTTGACTCTAAACTCATAAAATGCCTACTTGGGAGTCAGACTGTAATTTACTTTTCTAAAGATGCCTCAATTATATCCAAGGAAAAGCCTGGTTACATTTTTAAAACTCAGGAGCAGCAGCTTTTAAATTTATTCAGACTAATGAGCACGTATAAATTTGGCGAATGCTAATTCACAGGAGTCAGTTGTGGCGGGGAGAAAAGCACAAGGGTGTCACTGCCAGGGAACAAAGTGAATGGGTGATATGAGTGACAGTAAAGATTTCTCTTAACATCACTAAAAGGCAGCTGAAGTGACAGGTAAGAGGACAGACGCGGAATTCTGCAGCACTCGGAGAATTTGTGTACTATCAAGAAGGGACACGTTGACTTGATACCAACTTAATAAGTTCAGCAGAGAATAGGAGCAGGAGACGGGGGGCAGCTGTGATGGCAGAAGGGCATCTTCCCTGCTTCCTTGGAGGCAGGGGACACAGATCACAGAGCCAAGAGGACTGAGGGCCATTTCACCGGAGGCCTCCATCCCCTCCTCTCGAAGATTTCACAGGAATCAGGCCCAGGGCTTTAATCGGTCTCTACGGATCTCCAAAATGAACTTAGCATCCTCGGGAGGCAGCGTCCACTCAGGATCATCTCGAAGGAAATGAAACCCTAAATCAAAACCCATCAGGCCACATCTGGATTTTGAGAGAGTTGCTCCCTAATCAATTCCGCAGGCTCCTGAAGCTGGAGGCCTCCAGCTCAGGGAGAAAGCCCTGGGAGGCAGCGCTCTGAAGCCTTAGTGAGCATGGCTCTGTGCCCCGTGCCTGAGCTTTCTGGGGCGCTGGTGGCAGAGACGCCTGAATGGACTGTGAAGGCCTAATCTGACCACGTCTCCTCACTCTGATTTCTTTCTGCCGGAGGCAAACATCTCATCACACCTGGGTGCTCTCTGCATTCCACTGGGGACCCAGGGCCCACTTCTGCCCACGGACCTTCTAAGAGTCAGGTTTCTGAACCTAGCCACCATTGGTTATGGGCTGAATTGTGTCCTTCTCAAATTCACAGATTGAAGACCTAATCTCCCATATGATTATATTTGGAGATAAAGCCTAAAGCAAGTAATTAAAGTTAAATGAGATCATAAGGATAGAGCCCTGAACTGATAGGACCGATGTCCTTATAAGCAAAGAGATACCACAGCTCTCTTTCTGCATGAACACATGGAGCAAAGGCTGCATGAGAATATGGTGAGAAGGTGACGAGGTGCAAGCCAGAAAGAGCATTTCCACCAGAAATCAGCCTTGCTGGTACCTTGATCTCGGACCTCTAGGCTCCAGAACTGTGAGAAAATAAATGGTTATTGTTTGAGTCCCTCCAGACTGTGATACTTCTCAGAAAGAGCCCTTGCTTTGCACCTTGTGTCTGCTGTTCCCTCTCCGGAGTCCCTTCCTCATGTTACCCACTCAATGACAGGATGATTCACAGCTCAGGAACCTGGGAGGTCCACCTGGGTTTCCCTAGATTGGAAGGGTGTCCCCGTTCAGTGCTTACATAGCATCCGATGCCCCTTCTCTTGTAATGCTGAGCACACTCCCTTGAAAATATGGTTCTACATGCATTTCCCCTCAACTCATCTCTAAATGACTCCTGTGAATTAGCATTTGCCAACTCATCTCTAAATACCTGGAGGCCACAGACTCAGACTTACATCTTCATGTTTGCAGAACCAAGCTTAGTATCGGTCTTGAATTTCCTCACTGCTTGTAGAGTAGATTGATTGATGGAAGATGAAATGGATAGATAAGTAAACAAATAACTGGGTGGACAGATGATGGATGGATGGATGGTTGGATGGATGGATGGATGATGGATGGGTGGTTAAGTGGCCGGCTAGCTGGCTAGTTGCGTAGAGAAAGCCTATTACCCTTCCAGCAGTGCAACAGATAGGAAAAGAGCTGAAGATGTGGCACCAGAGTGTACTTTCTCCCCTCTTCCAGTCTTCATAACTAAACCTTCGTAACTTGTTCCACTGTTGTCCATGTCACTGGCTGCTGAATCTTTGCAGTATTGGCTGGATATCCCAAAATCTTTGCCTATGAGCTGACTAGATCCCTTCTTTATATTGTACATTGTCACATCCCATTGCTGGACTGATTTCATTTCAAAGTGGTGTCCGCAGGATAATATGGCATAACAATGATTGCGGACCAGGCATCTCAACAAACTACCATCTCATTTAATCCTCACAAATAAATTCCTCCAAGTTGACATTATTAACCTCGTGTTAACCATGAGCCTCACCCGACTGAGGACAAAGACGAGATCCAAACCACATTTTACAGCCTTAGTCCAAAATCACAAGATGAATGAGCAGCTCCACCGCTCAGCACCTTCTTGAAAGATGGACACCCAGTGCTACCTGGAATTGCACCTGCATTTTCTGCAAGAAGAATCCGGCTGGGAGACATATTTCTCTTTGAAATAATTTTACTGGGGGAAATTTCCTACCGTGCTGAAAGCTGACCTCTTGGACAAACACACTGTCATAAAAACGTGCTATTTGCTACGAGCACACTGGGAGTTTTAAATCATCAAACTAAAGTACCCCAGGCTCTGACAGTAAAATTTTCATTCAAAGAAGGACTCAGCTTCACAACATCATAAATTATATATGACTGGGGCATATAAAACATTTAAAGATATACAGAATTTCTCTGCATTTGTGTTCGTGGAAGAGTTCAGCTCTTGAAGTACTTTTTTATGTCCATCCCATCTATTCATAAGAAGAAAAGACACCCCCCTCTCCTCCCTGCTAAAATGAGAAGCAACAAGACAAGTTACCAGTCGCCCACATCCTGAAGTTCAGATATTACGTTCTATTGTTTTTCTCCTTTTTTTCCGGCAATGTGTTAGGATGAAGCTACACCGCTATGGGTGCCAAGTAGTTACAGAGACTGTAAACAGAGTCTCTGGTCCTCTAAAGCCGGAATATTAAACATAAAGAGCAGAGACACATATCTGACAGACTTGAGGGCGATCTCCAAGATAGGTCAAGTGAAGTTTGAGGGATCCTGGTAAAGAGTGAAGTTTATACAAATAGAAGCTGCAATTACTGGAACTACTTTTTTAAGGGTGCTGAGTTTAGAGACATACATATTAAAATTATTGAAGCCCGGTATCCCTAGACACAGGGTTGTAAACTCAGTCCCGGTACGTGGTAGATGCTTGATTCATGATACATTCCTTCGCCTTTCTGGACTGGAAGAGGATCCCAGCACAATGCTAACACGCAAGTGTGTATTAGTCAGCAGTTGCTGCATTAATACTGCCTGACAAAACTACCTCAAAACCCAGAGGTTTGCAACAACAAATATTCTTTCCCTTACAGGTCCACAGGTCATCTGGAGTTTGCTTGAACTAGGCTGGCCTTGGCCAAGCAACTCCGAGTCAAGGTTCTGGTCAGGTGGTTTGGCATCCAGACTGAGAGTCAGCCTCAAGTCTGTGTCATATGCCTCTCCGTCTCTTTGGGCATGCTCTGCTCATGGCTGACGGCAGAACCCCAACAGCGCCAACGAAAACAAGCAAGATCTCTTGAGGTCTTAGCTCCGAACTGGCTTATTCTCCGGCCATATTCCATTGGCCCACGCCAGTCACATGGCCAAGCCCTCTATCATTGAGGCAGGGAAATACCACTTTGGTAGGTGATTTTGAAAAGTCAGATGACTAAAGACATAAATATATAATTCAAGTACAGGAAGATCATGAAGAATTGCAAATAGGTATTGTATCGACTTCTTCTCAGTTTCGTCTCTAACTCGGTCTTAACTTGCTCTGAAGCTTCGAAGAGGTCGTCTTTCTCTCCTAGTCCAGGGGCAATCAAAGGGTGGCCCCAGAACAACAGCACTAGCCTCACCTTGGAATTTATTAAACATGCAAAATCTTCTGCCCCACCCAGACCTACTGAGTCAGAAACCAGGCTTCGGGTAGTTAAAGTCACTTGCCTAAGCAAACGGAGCTCTAAGTGAGGGTCTTCCCCCAAAGCCCTTTTTCTTTCACCACATCTCTGTCAATGAGAAAGAATAGAGGGGAGGAACAAGGAAGTGAGTGGAATTGGCTAGAAAGCATTTTTTTAAGTGAAAATGAGAGTTAAAAGCACTTTCTAAGTATGCAGGCAGATTCATTCATGCACCTTACCTCTTGCCAAGCCCACATTCCAGCACTGGTATTTACTTAATCACCTCTGTGCAGAAACCTGATCCAGACCCTCAGGTCGCTTCAGTGTGATTTAGTCTATTTTTGTTTTCTGAAATCTCTCAGTTTCACTGATGCCTTCCAGGCCTGCCCAGCCCGCAGAGGGGAGTGGGGAGGCCCCCGGCGGGAACAGGCCCCTGTCCTCAGATGGAGCATGAGCCTGAGGGCCTCCCACAGCCAGAACACTCAGGAGCGACAGCCACTGGGAACGCTGGTGAGCGCCAACAACATGGGCACAGGCGGCCTCGTGAGCTGCACAGAGGTCTTGGTGTAATTACAGGGGAGCCCCGTGGCCGGGAGGGTCAGGGTTCCCAGCGCCAGACCTGGCTGGGGGGCTCAGGCCGAGCCCAGGAGTCTGGCTCTCACTCAGAATCTGACCCTCGTGTGGTACATGATGCTAGACAATGAACCGGGGCTTCAGGAAACTCACTTACCAATACTGACAGCCATCATCACAGTATATTTATTATATGGTATCAGATGTTAATTAAAAATAAAATACAACATTAATATGATATGCTATAATGTTATATGTCATTATCAGTGCATATCTGTTAATAAAATAATGTCATCGCCTTATATAACTCTATCATCTTATACTATATCATAATATAAATATATTATTTTAGGTTAAGTATATTACAAATATATCAATAAAATATAGCTATATTATACCATATATAGTGTATATTTTAAATATGGACACATTTTACATGATATATATAATGTATTTAACACTGTGTGCAATTATATATAATAAATCACATATCAAAGCATATAGATCATTATATTGTATTATTATTATACCTGTGATCGCCATGTACTGGGCTAGAGCTGCAACTCCCACTCACGTTCTTCCAACTCCAGAATATGTGAGCACCAGTCCCAGCAATACCGGCTTCTGTAACGTAAGGGACTTCCGAGAAGATGGCCCTCCAAGGCCCCGCTGCTGTCTGAGGCAGGGCTGGAAGGCTGACGGTACCGTAGGCTCCGGGGTCAGGCAAAAGCAAACTGGAATCTCAGCTCCGTCCCTGAGCTCTGGAGAGGCCCCTTCCTGAAGCCTCCGTTTCCTCATCCATAAGCGATGATCATTTTCACAGCTAAGTCGGTGCCGTGACGGCTCGTGCTCAGGCACCTGGCGTACACTGGGACCCAGAGGGTATCGAACCAGATGTGAGTGCGTCTACGGGGCATGTGCTGGGGCCTGGAGCCCGAAGCTGTTGAATGTGTGTCAGAGTCCAATTCAACAGCTGGGAACTTCCAGGCACATCTCATTAACCGTTTGAGACTCCCCTAACCTGCCTGAAGGAGGTATTAACCCCTGCCTTATGGTGCTGTAGGGGCCTGACCGGGACACAGCTTGCAAAGTGCTTGACCTCCATCAGTTTCTAGTCTCTGTCGTTTGTCTGTGAGTTGCCCTGCTCTCCCTCTAGAGCTAGAACCGTTCTACTGGGAATGGCAGGGAAATGGTGATTCGACTTGCTTTGAGACTCAAGGATCGAGACCCATGTTTGTCCCATTACCTGGATTGCTCAGGCTCAACGTGCAGAGCCTGGGAGGGGCGTCTGCTGAAGCTGCCCTCTGCAGCAGGGCTCCAAGGACAAGTGGTTGGGTGCGAGCCTCTGGACAGCTCTCTGCACACTGTCACCAGCTTTCATACCTCTGCAACCTCAGTCACCCCCTCAGCCCTGCCCACACTGTCCCACAACTTGAATGCCCAGCCTGCTAGCTCTACCCAATGGAAGCTGCAAATGCTGCAAGACATGTGCCTGGTGCTGCCCCTTTCTGTGCATTCATTGGTAAACATTTGTGGTACTCTCATTATCTCCTCGCTGGCAATTTCTTGATTCCCCAAACATTACAGAAGTTTGCTTTTAGCCCTTCCCACAGTGCTTGTCACACCAAACACTACAAGAGTGTTTGTGTAAGGCATCCAGTTCTGCATGGCTCATACACAGCAGAAACCTGGCCAAGGAAGAGTGGCAAGACCAAAAAGATTCCCGCTTTCCATGGGCTTGAAATGTACTCTGTGCACATGCAGTTAGAGAGAAATAGGAACAGCCATTAGTACCTGTGGCTACTCAAATTCAAATTAGTTAAATGAAATGAAATTTAAAATACAGACGCAACAGTCTCCTTGGCCACTTCAAGTGCCCAACAGCCGCATGTGGCTTGCGGCCATTGTACGGAACAGGCAGACAGCACAGCTCTTTCTCTGGAGAACATGCCACTGGACAACGAGGTGCAAGATATTCTGTCCTGTTGAACCTCTCTTATTTCCTCTCCGTGTGTCCATTCCCTTTAAAAACAATAACTAATTATTCATACACTTAGTTTGTTTAATGGTGTTTCTTTCAAATTAGATTGGGAGATCCCTGAGAGTAAGCATTGTTTCTCTGTTTCGACGCTCCGGACATACTTAAGACGAGAGTGACACACAGGAGGCACTGAATATACATTGTGAAAATGAACAAGTGGGAGGATGACGGAGCCTCCTTATCCCTTTGCCCTGACTTCACAAATGAATCCCCTAGATCATTTAGTGGGATAAATCCAGAGGGATACCCCCTAGTTTTTCCAGCCTTATGTGCCTTTTACTTATGCTCTGTGGATACCTCCTGCTCTGGCCACACAAACCAGCCAAGTCTTGCTCATTTTTTGCTTATTTTGGGCCTCTGTCCCCCTGGAGGCTCCCCTCTATGCACCTCTGCAAGGATCTAGTGAACTACCTCCTTCTCCAGAAAGGTTTCCTGAATCTATGCCTCCCCTTTTCTCCTCATGTTCTCCCTACAGAGAGGCAATTAGGAATGCCCTCCTTCAGCTTTCCATGTCCCTGGCTTTTAAACCCCACAACTCTCAGGAAAGTTCTCGTCTGTCACCTTGTACGTGGCTGCTTCTTATCCACTCTTTGAGAGTAGGATCTAGTTTTAGTTTAAAGCCATGCTCCCAGGCTCTGAGAAAAGTACTTAACATACATTAGATGCTTAAAAATATTATTGAAATGAAGATGAGTAAACAAATGATCACTTTTTAAAGCTATGATTCTATACTTTTTCTATTTATAAGTGACCATCTCCACCAAAGAGCTTAATTATCTGGTGGCTTACTTCATGACTTTTTTACTTTTAATTTTCAAAAATTCACATTAGACTGTAAAGCGTAAAGCTCTGTCGCTCATGCAATTTATAGAACTGAATTCTAAAATTAAGAATTTATTGCAGACAATGACTCCAGGACCTAGGGCTGAAAGAGGCAAATTTCTAAATTGCAATGTCTTTTGGGAGCAAAGCCACGTTCATTTGGATTATGCAACAAACTATATGCATTAAAACAGGCAAAGAATGCAAACCATCCGTGTAACTTGTATTTTAGATCCATATTAATTTTAGACCTAAAATGTATATATTTTACATCAATATTCAAATAAAAAGCTACAAATAGAGAACCAGCCCTGCATCGCAGATCCCCTTTTTAGACTATGTTCTGGAGAACAATGACAATATTTCTCTGTGCTTAAGGCTTGAAAGGTCTTCGCACGTCCAGTAACACATTCTAGCCTCACGTCAACCCTGTAACTTGGGACTTTTATCTGTTGAATGGTGTCTCCCTAAATGTCACCAACACAACCTGTTACAAGAAAATGCTAAGCGTATTGCCTACTGGATAATGGAGAACATGGGAAGAGCTTCAGCAGTGTGGGAACCTAGGATTAGCCACTCCGATTTCAGCAGGTCTCCCAGCATGGAGGCTGGACTGGGATTGGATACGGAGATGACATGACAGTCTAGATAATGTATAACAAAAGCAAAGCAAGGGTCTTTAAAGCAAGAGACTGAAAGAATGTTAAATGCGAACTGTCCATTGCTGTTTTACACTGAAGAAGAGCTGATGGTTTTTTCAAGAAGCCTCTATCATGAAAATCAAAGAATTAACTCATTTGCCTAGAGAAGAGTCTCCTGGCATAGTAAATTCATGCTAACCGAGGTGATGGGTAATCCCAAGTGGACGGGGAGCTGGGTGAGGGGAGAGAGCTCCATGGTCTGACCCAGTGTGTGCGTGTGGATAGAAGTCTTCTGCAATCAGGCTGCACTGAACAGAGGAGAACCGCAGCTTCCTGAAATAGGATAGTTTCTTTCTTCATCAAGGATACATACATTGAAAAGGAGTGTCTACCTTGTTCTTGAATTCTCCAGCGTGACTTAAAGACCCCACCCTATCCACAGGGAGCCCACCCCCAGGAGGAAAGGAGGGCTGCTGAAAGCTGTTTTTCCCTGTCTAGAATAGTATATGCAAAATAAAAACTTACTCTGAGCGCGTTTTTTTTTTAAAAAACTTCAGTTGATTTCTGCTCTGTTAAAGTGTCACGTAAGTAGAGATATAAATACACATCGACCAGTATTTTATTCAATTGTCTTGCGCCCTCTGAGCCACTTTCCAGGTGGGTGGCTGTTGAGAATGTTAGGAATTATAAGTACTGGTTTGCAGCTAATACTTGGTGACTTAATTTTGTTCTGTGGAATAGTGAAGCCATGTGGAAAGGTGCTGTTCTCTTTCAGGGAAGTAATCTGTGGGATGAATGCTAGATTATGTATGAGGGCTAACGCAACATGTTAATAATATAGCAGGTTAACACCACTGGTTACTTGCAACGACGCTGTCAGAGCTGGGAAGTCAGGGCCCTGATAGGAACGTTCGCCCTCGCGTTCACATGCGGAAACTCGTTTCCCGCTTTGCAGACCCATCGGGTCATGATGTCCCATTCCCAGCGCAGTCACGACACAGCGCAGCATGCAACTCTGCCTTCCCTCGCTTTGCAGACCCATCTCTGTTTACATTCAACCTCCTTGCTGTTTCCAAGTTCTGTTAGACTCTCTCGTCCTTTTAACACAAACAATGAGACATTTGAGCAAGACTGTTAAAGGTAAACTTCTTCCAAACATTTCAAATGAAGCCCCATTAGAAAAGCATGAGAAACAGAATTCTAAGTATGAAGGTCAGCAAGGGGTCGCAACAAAGTCCCCTAGGGGGATGTCTGTCCAGCCTCGGGGTCTCCAGGTGTCACAGTGAAGACTAAGCCCCTCTCTGAACAACCCTTTGGTGCCCCGTGTTGTCCTGAGACTCTATAAACTATGAACTAAAGAGCCCCTCCTGCTTGCATGGAGCCCACCCTCAGGTGTAGGAACCTGCTTTTCCCTGTCTACACCAGTATGTTAGGGATTCATCCGAATTTACATTTACCTGGGTACAGCTATAATACAACATGGTCTGGGCAAATCTGAGTTTAGAGAAGTGAAGCACCACTTGTTATGCTTTCTAATGTTTGCCTCAAATTACATGGTGTCTTGAGAAGCCAGCTGTATCTGCATCCATACCCACATCCATACGTACGCCTGCATATCTGTACCCATACTATACCCATACGTACCTATCGAATGCAGCCATTAGGTAAATCCTGAAAATTAGTCTGGCAGATAAACAGTGAGCTATATGATCTGCCTCCAGAAGCCATGGATGTATGTCCCAGCTTTGCCACCTTCCAGCACTGACCTCAGACAACACAGGCTCTCTCCATGGGCCAGTTCCTCCGCAGAATGAGTCTAACAAGCCTGCCTAACAGGGATGTTGTATCCAGTGTGGTCATGGATGGACGCTAGGAGGCTTTGCAAATGGCAAAGTTGAGAAAGGCAGCAATAGCCACGTCATATAGCAACAGTGGGTGTATCTGAGGGATGGAGTTGTGTCCTATTTTAATTTTACTCTGTATAGGCAGGTTTTGGTGTTTGCCCCGGGAGATACGGTTTTCTTTTACCCAGGAAAAAAAGTGCCTTAATAACAGAAGTGTGTGTATGTGTGTGTATGATAAGGATGCGTGTATATGTGTGTGTACATATGTGTATAGGTGTGTGCATATGTGTCTCTGGTGGTATATACATGTCTGTACGTATATGCATGTGTGTACGGGAAAATTGAATAATGGCACAATCATTCCAACTACTTTATTTTACCCAGATCAAGTCACCTGCATGTATCTCTAGCCAGCATTTTACCAGGTATTTTAATGAATTAGTTTAATAGCTGCCTCCCTTTCCTACCTGGACCTGTGCTGACTAGGACAGAAATCGTATTTCAATAACGCTGCCTCCTCAGTAGGACCACATAGATATTTGTGGGGTGGAAGCAAGAACATGAAAGGTAACCAAGCACCCCCAAGTCCCTTCCTCCCTTCCCACCCCGACTCCACCCTGCACAGAGGGCCTCCTGTGTGGCTACAGACTGTGCAACTGGCAGGAGACAGCTGATCCTTGCCCATTGGTGGCACCATTCTCCCAACAGAATGCAGTCATAGATGGGGCCTGCATGTGCAAGAAGTAGATTTGGGACATTAGGCAAGGAATTCTGGGACGTGGGTGGGGGACATGGGCTCTGGATGGACTGGCTCCTTTGGCCCTGGGAAGTACTCACCTTGACAGAATGGTTGGGGCTATAGGAAGGCTTAGGCGGACCCTCGAAAGCACAGGAACCAATGCTGAGCCCCCAGCTGTCCTGATCTGGGACTGACACTATCCTGGTGTCCACTATGGTCCCTGCCTGAGATGAACCCATTAAACTTTTCTAAATAAATGGACAGATGAAGTGTGTCCTCATATGGCTTTCATTGCTTTAAGAATGACTTAAAAACTAAAGGTGAAAACATATATAAACATCCCTCTGTTTTATTCTGCAGATGAGAAAACTGAAGCTAGGAGGTGATCTGAGGTTTGTGGACAGTCACACCCCATTTCAAGTGGCACTGTTGGCTTTAGAGCCCAGATCTCGTGTCTTAGTAAAGGGCGCCTTTGCTTTGGCATTAATTCTATATTCTGTTCCACCCAATACAATTCATTTGCCTTCCTTCAAATAATTATGAACCACAGTATATGGCCATGTTTGACAATCCCTCTATGACAAAAGGTTTGTGTGTTCTTCTTGGAAGTTTAATCTTACAGGAGTGGACTCAGTGGAGTGACAGAAAGAAATATCAATGTTGGGAAATCTGGTAGAATTAAGGGGGAAAAAAGATGTTTGGGAATGCTCTTTCTCTGGCTTTGTAAGTTATGAGGAGAGAGTGGATCTTGGAAGGCAACAGTTCATCACGCTCTGCGTCACAGGACAGATATTTATCAGCCTTGTAGAATGAAAGCAAGAGCCATAAACTGTGCACAGAGGAGGGTGCAACTGTTGCCTTCTCTGAATTCATTGAAGATGACGTGAAAAAGTTGTTTGGATGCTTTATTATGTGTGGAAGGCTCATAAAAAGCAGGCTGAGCTACCAGAAGAACGTGCGGTCAGAGAGAAGGGTGAACTTGAAGGGGATGACGTTGCAATTAAACTTGAAAACCTCTCTTTATGACACATTAAAAATCATGCTCAAACCGATAGAATGAATAAGCAGCCTCACTGTGTGGGGATCCCACAGCTACGAGCACACACACCTCCGCTCTCAAATCAGATCAGGACTGTTTGCTATCACTCAGGGAGGAAATGAGGGTGCATCCACTTAAATACCATTTAAATGCCAGGTAGGCATTCCTTTACTCATTTAACCAATAGTTATTAAGTGCCACCTGTATGCCAAGCTCTGTACTAGGGGCAGGAGATGGACCCATAAGAAAGGCCTGGCCCCTCTCCTAGAGGAGCTGTCACATGAGGAAGGCTAGCAGCCAGGGGAGCCGAGCACTAGAGAGGAGGGGTCCCTTGGCATTTTTGGTATGCAGTGGGATTATGTGCCCATGGCTGATCATATGTTCTATGCACACTTTTTCCTTACAATCATAATTAGGTTATACATGTTCATGGAAGAGAGCTGTCCAAGTTCAGAAAAAGCAGCAGCAGGAAAAAAAAAAATCAACAACCTTACCACTCACAGACAACACACAATCTGGTATATTTCCTTTCCTTCTTTCACCTTTGCATATATTTGTACGTTGTTGGCGTTTCTTGCTATTTGGGCTTAATAGAAGCATTTTATGTGTTCACTGCTCCCTGACATTATTTTTATGATTTTAAAACATTCTATTGTATTTGGAATAGGGAGGACTTTTGCAAAATTCCTACCTGGGTACAACCTCCCCACCCCTGATCAATTCATTCAGTGTTTCTGGAATAGAGTACAATTCTCAGTAATTTTTTTTTTTGAAGTTTCTGTGGGATTCTGAGGAGCAACCAGTATTGAGGAATCATGGATAAATTAATCATTTTTCTTTTTTTATAAGACAATTGACTTATTTCCAATTTTTTTCTTTTTTCTTTCGATCATAAGTGATCCTACGTAACGAGCATCTCGGTGTGAAGCATGCCAGTGCTCTGTGTTATCTCCTCATAGACTCTGAGCGATGGGGTTAGCACAGGTGAAGGACAGCATCTGTCTTCCTGTGCGATGATCCCTTCTCATTATACCCTCCCGTTATTAATCTCCCATTGATTTTTCTCCTGATGTAGGATGAAAATCCTGTTGCTTCATATCCCAAAGTGTGACACTTTGACAGAGGGACAAACCAAGCCTCAGGAAGTTTAAATAATTGTCTCTCTTTGGCTCCAAAGAACACGCCCTTCCTGCTATATTTGTGTTACCTTACTAGACAGCCCTTCCAAAATGTGTGTTTGTTTTATTCTTGGTGCAATTATGAGTTTCTTAGGCCAGTCGCTTCCAGGAAAAACATGTGGGTTTAAAGAATCTGTTGCTTACTCTGGATGAGCTGAATGCACCCAGAGAACAGACGATGATGGCATGATTTGGTCACCACAGACGGTGGTGGACTAACAGACAACTACCCCTAAAATCTAGTTCTTGTCATAGAGAAAAAGAAGATCAGAATAAAACTCAAAATCGGAATCATCACTTTATTACTGCATGCACTTTGTAGATGAGGAGAGTGCAGTTAAGGGATTAAAGTAACTTTTTCTTCCAGGTTTATGTGACAAAATCTGAGCTCCAAACCAGGAGTTGTTGTACTATGCCTTGATCAGCAAAAATTGAACCCAGGAAGCTTGTTAAAATTGTAGATTTCCCCAAAGAGTCTGATTCTACAAAAAAATTCCCAGGTGTCTTTATTTTTCATTCCTAACTCCAAATATTCTGATACAGGAAACTTGTGGGCCTTTGTCTCCAGGCTGCCTATTCCCTCCTTCCATCCTTTCCAGTTTCAGGTGTGAGGTAGCCATGGAAGAAGCTGCTCAGATCACGTTTCAAGACAGAACCTCTGCAAAGGCTGTAATTAGCTGACATGCCCCAGTTGCCACACCTTCTGGGTCCAGCATCCTGTATGGGGCTTACACCAAAGCCATCACCCTAGGCAACCAGAGGTTCCACTGGGGACTCTAGCTGTAGGCCATTTCATCCTTTAACAGAACTCTGCTAATGGGGAATCTATGCTCTGAGGCTCCCCATCAGCCCGGTCAGAGCCCTATCAGAGCAATGCTTCAGGATGAGGTTTTCCCATTCCGTCCTTCCTTCCTTCCATCCCCCTCTCCTTTCTTAGGTGTCCAACCCTCCTCTCAGTCTGAAGGCTCTCCCCTCCTACACCTGCTCCCTCTCCCCTTTGTCATTCAAGGGCATTTCCCCTGATAAATATTTTACAGCACAGATTCAGTTTTGGGGTCTGCTTCCTGGAGGTGCCACCCAGTCGAGTACAACTAAGAGCCCCCAAACCAGGGTGTGCTGGCAGCCATGCATCCCACACCGGAGCTCACGGAGCCACTTGGGTACATGTCTTACCAAGTCTCCTTTCAGTGACATCCCATTCGTGGCTTGAAATTGGCCACGGTGAAAGTGTTCACACTACAGAAATCAGAAAATGCTATAAATCAAGACAGTTTTCTCCCCCAGGACCTCCTGTTGTTAAACCTGTCCTAGCACATCACTGTCCCTAGCATGACAGTGGCTCAGATTCTTAGAAATTCTGGTCCACAAATTATATTTCTCTTCTTCAAGGTGGTAACAACACACAGCAGCAACAGCCCATCCTCCCGTTACTAATCTCCCACTGATTTTTCTCCTGATGAAGGATGAAAACCTGTTGCTTCATATCCCAAGAATTCATCATGTAAACACTTGCCTCCACCTGCTCCCTGTCCAAGCACCCCTTGCACTGACTGCCTCCTCAACATTTTCTCATAGCCAATAACACTCTATAATTTTACAATCAATAAGAAATTGTACTGGTAAGGAGACAATAGCAATAAGTCAGATTCAAAATGACATGCTGTGGATATAATTCCCTTTTCTTCTCTCTCTTTTTTTTTTATCAGTGTGAGCATCTCAAAAGGCTCAAAGAGAACATTTGTATTCACAATGGATAGAAATGCTCGGGAATCCATGTTCTAGTCACATCTTAGTGTGAGATGGAAAGAGTCAGTAGCTACAGGGAGAGGCTGGCCAAAATAAATAAATGCTTACGGGATTGCTTTCAATAAGGAGCAGCCCCTCTTGACATAGGAGGAGAAACACAAATTTCCTCAAGGCTGTTGATATAAATGCAAAAAAAAACCCCTCATACTGGAGAATTTTTAACGTGTATTTTATTTGTGAAGCATCAGTTTTCTTTTTTTTAAAAACTATATATTTTTATTTATTTTTATTATTTTTTTAAATGTTTTGTTAAGGTATTACTGATATACACTCTTATGAAGGTTTCACATGAAAACACAAAGTGGTTACTACATTTACCCATATTATCAAGTCTCCCCCATGCCCCAGTGCAGTCACTGTCCATCAGTATAGTAAGAAAAGCATTAGTTTTCTTAACCGCAAAGTGAGTTTCATAATACTGACATCAGAGTGTTGTTTGTAGGGTCAGTAACCTTATGTGTGTGTGTGAAATGTGTGTCTGTATGTGTTTGTATATGCGTGTGTATGAGTATGTGTTTGTGTCTGTGTGTGTTTGTATGTGTGTTATGTATGTATCCTACTAAGATGCCTAGAAAGTGTTCAGTTAAAGGGAGCTTATCCCCTGCCTTCTCTTCCTGTTATTAGAATATATGGAGAACAGGGCACCCACATTTCCTTGCTGAGTGTATTCATTATTAAAGAAGAGAGGTCGCTTTCTGGTGTTGTTTTAAGTGAGTGCTAATGCATTACAAGTTGAAAATAAATAAAACTGGCAGACAAGAAGACAAGGCAGAATTCAGAGTGAAAATATCTGTTAAACCTTGCAAAAATGGAGGGTGGCCATGCAGAAGAAAAGGGGAATGGATGGTGGTTTGGAAGGTGGGGGAGAGAGATACCTACATGGGGAGATGCAAAATGACTTAAAGTGTCCAGGATGTCTTGCAGGGCATATGTGTGAGTGTGCTGTTGTAGAGAAAACCAGTTTTTCTAAATAATGAAGATGGTCCAAACACTCTTATTTTGTCCTACAAAATCCATGTGAAACAAGCATAGACACTAAAGAAGTTCCAGGTGGTACATGGCTTTCTGGATTCAGTTCCTTCCATCTAAATTGAGTAAGGGCAGGGGAGTGAGAATGGAGAGGTTGCTTGACAAAGTGCCTTGAATTTATTTTTCATCATTTATATTATATTACATAGGCCTGGGATGCAACTCAGTGGATGGACAGCCTAATAGTCTGCACATTTAATACGATTTCTCTACAGGCAAAACAGTACCAGATAAAGCATTCATATCTTAATGATAGGTAAATAATCCTTTAGTGTCACAGATGAGCATGTGACAGGCATTCTCTATTCATGAAAACACCTTTTTTTCATACTCCATTACAACAGAGATATCACTACATCAGTAGTTATATTCTTACATTGATAGAGAAGAAACAATTCACATGCACACATGCACACATGCACACACACACACACACACACACACACTCATACCAGCAAGGTAATGGTTATATAGTCATACAATAATAACTCCCTTCTAGAAGTCAGAGAATTTCTTTCTCTATTTCCTACTATATGAAAACCAGCCTTTGTACTAGAAAGAAGGGCAGGCTTTGGGTGTTCTTGTGACCAGGGTTTTAATCCTAGATGCTCTCCTGACTGCCTATGTGACCTAGAATATTGCTTTGCAATCTATAATGTGTCCATGAACCTCTCAGGGACCCTGTCAAAATGTAGATTCTGAGTCTCTCCATCTGGGGTGGGGCCCGAGACTCTGCATTTCTCACAAACTCCCCTGTGTGTGTGTGCCCAGGCTGGAGATCCTTGAACTCCACTTTGAGGACTTGGATCTGATAATAATCTTTTCTGAATCTCAGTTTCTTCACCTGCAAAATGTAGATATTAATGTTTAATAATGCTGTGAGGATTAGACCAAGTAATGCTTATAGAAGCCCAGCTGAGTGCCTGGCATGCACCATGCTCCATTGGTGGATACTGTTACTATTATTATGAACAACATGCTCACAGGACCAGTGTGGACATTAACCACCTGATGGAAACAAGGTCACATCAATTAGATGCACATGGTTCCATCACCTTTTTCATTCTGCAGCTAATGACAACATTGCAGATTGCCTTGGCCCTGAAAATTTTGGTTGCAATGCATTGTGTATTCCATCATCTTCCTCCAAATAATAATTCAGTTGGGAGGGAAATAAAAGAAGCAAACCTGTTTGCCGTAGAAAGACTTCACAGCTCAGCAGAGCCCTGCATGTATTGAAGAGTAACTTCATTTCCCAGAGCTTGGTGGAGACCACAATCCATGAAAATGGAATGCAAGTCCTTGCATGATGTACTTTTCAGTAAGCTGCTAAGATTCACTTGCAGCTCTGCATGAGGTCCCTGAGTTCTCTTTGATAAGTTGCCCGACCTGGCAAAGCTGAAAATGTGCCCATTATTGTGGGGGCTGCCGGGAGGATATGGTGTTAAGAGTGGAGAGGGATCAGGAAGTCAGGAGCCCCAGGATACCCAGCAGCATCTCCCGCCCTCGTGCATTTCAAGAGGAGAGCCCAGTTTGGCTTCCCCAGGTACCCAGAGCCCTGGAAAAGTGGGTAAGAGGTGCTTTGGGTTGCCTTCCAGCCAATGCAGGTGGGTGGCATGATCGGGCTGTTAGGAAGGGTTTTAGCACCTGTAGAAATGGGGAACCAGCACCAGCCAGCTCTGTCCCTCTGCTGCAGAGGAAAGGCCACCCTGTTGCTTCAGCTGGAAAGCACTAGAAGAAAAATGTGTGGGGTGGGCAAGGCCATGGGATGCTAGGCTTCTCAGCCCCGACTCGGGGGAGGGTCAAGCACTCCTGCTTTTCCAGAGGGCGCTTTGGCATTCCCATTCACAACCCTTGAGAGTGTGTATGCCCTTGGACCTGCAGACCTGCATCTGGAAAATTATCCCAAGGAAACGACATGAACATGTGGACTATGTTGCTTTAGGGTGCCATGCCTGGGAGCGAGATGCAGGGGTTTTTTTTGCTTTTTTGTTCTTTTTGTTTTTTTGGTTCTTGGGATTGGTAGGCACAGTGGAAAACAAACCCAAACCCACAGCAATAGCAACTCAAAAACAGAGCCAAAAAGTTATCTCTGCTCAGGCTGCAGGCAGCGCTCCCTCCCTGAGAGCTGCAGAGTGCAGCCGGCCTCTGGTGGAGGCTGTTCTATTGCTGGGAGCTGTGCACGTCCTCCACGGGGAAGAATATTTAGTGAATACCCTCCCCTGTGTTCACAGGCAAACCAGAGGATGCAGGTGTGTTAGACTCTGAAGTTAAGAGCCTTGCTTTTTTATGTAAATTGTTAAGTGCTGTTTTTAGCCAGAACCGTATTTCTGCAAACTTGGATGCCCCTTTATATATGGTCCTGCTTCTCTTCTTGGTAAGGATTCAAGCTGGTTGCAATTGGCTTGGAAGAGTGGCTCTGAGGCCATGCCATGTTCAGGACTAGTCAGCAGGCAGGGGCTGCATGCACAGCCTGAAAACCTGCCCTCAATTCACTTATATTCTGGTGGGCTGAGATGGATAATAAACATGGACATGAGTAAGTAAGTAAATAGAAGCATACATCATAAGAGTAAGTTCTGGGAAGAGGCAGCGTGCGTCTTGAAGTAGAGGGCCAATTTGTACCTGCTACATAAGCTTGTCCCTGTAAGACATACAGGCTCCCCACTGGGGGTATCGCAGACAGAGCCACCACACTCAGTTTTAAGGTGAGCCGTAACTTAGACCTTCTTTTTTATGTTCTTTCTTTCATGTACAAAATTTCTATAAAGCTTTGCCTAAGGTGGAAGCATTTTCCCTGCTGTGTATGAAAAATTAGGAATGGGGATTCTCTCATACTTGAATATGGATTTTTAGGTATATCTGTCCATGCCCTGGAAGAAAGAGAATATAAGTAATTAAATAGGGATTGGAAAACTGAGAAAAGGAGGGATAGTAGAGTGACACAGGGATAGTAATTGCAGGAAGCTGCTACTATGCTCAGGTCCAAGGAAAGGACGGGCAGAAGTTGGATTTTAAATTCTAAGAGCTGGGAGGAGGGCCCAGCAGAGCTGGGGCTCAGACATCTGAGATGAAAGAGTGCCAGACTGGTGCCAGCATTTCTGGGCTCAGAGGAGGAGCAGGGACCTGACTGTGGGCTGAGGAGGCGTGAGGCACAGATGTGGAAGTCCTGGGACAGAAACCAGTCTGGATGTAGGACCCACTTCTGCTGCTGGGTGATGAGCAGCAGCAAGGAGCATGAGAAGGAGCAGGCTCTTGTTCCTCGTCTTCCCTCCCGGCTCCCGCAGCTTCCGTGCTCAGCCAGACCTAATGGGGAGCTGCCTGGCAAAGGAGGCAAGTGGTGTGAAAGGTCTGGGCTCCAACCTGTGAAAGAGGACGATAGAAGAGTGGGTTTGCAGTCGGAGAGAATCAGTTGAGCAGTGGCGACCCTTCTCCAAGTTGGCATTATGGTAGGTGACACTGGTCCCAGGAGGTCGCCAATCCTTGAGGGACTCAGGCATCACATATGGGAAGACAGCTTCTTAAGGAGGCTGAGTTATATGAATGTGGGCTGGACTCCTATAGGCATCTAGCAGCTCACTGGTGTGGAAAGGACAACATTTCAGCAGTGTAAATAAAACTCCTAGTGGAGAGCATGGCATACAGCACACTCAATAAATACTTTTTATTATGAGTGTCTTTCTGAAAATTTAAAAATTTTAAATCATACGTAGTACCCACATGCAAAGGGCGATGTGATTATATGGAATAATCAATGGGCACAGGAGGGGCATCCTTGGAAAGCAACACGGTTTGAGAATTTAGCAGCTCATTTATTTTGGGCAAGTCCCTTAACTTCCTCTGTTTCCTGACCTATAAAGTGATTTACCTTACAGCAAGACGAGGTTAATTGATGTCAAAGTGCTTTCCGATTGCGCAGATCTCCTAAACATGATCCAGAAGGCCTTATGATAAAATGTACTTTAAGAGAGTGAAAACAGAACCAGGAGTTTAAAGTCCATTTACAAGGATAGGAGGACACATCCATTTTGAGGGGTGATGAAATTATTGTGACCAAGTGATGAATTTAGCTCAGAACTTTGCAGGGCCAAAGGGAAAAAAAAAAAAAAGAGAAAGATATTGAGCATTTATTTGTTATTTCAGCAACAAATACAAAACTTTATTACGGCATGGGAGGAAATACACATTCATAGGTCACAGATATGTTTCTTGGAAATTTGGAAACACGCTGTGGCCTTTAACAGGAATGCCACACGAGTGGCAGGTGTGCTCCAATATAAAGGATGTGAGTCAAGCTAGCCTGAGTTCGAGCGCCAGATCTGTCAGTTTCTAGATATCACTCTGAACTAGGCCAAGCTACATAGTGTGTCAGGGCTTCCATCTCCTCGTCCAAAAATTGAGAAGATGCACAGTATCTTCCTTATTGCGTGGCAGAAGGAATGTAACGGAGTTGGTGCATTTAAAGTGCTCAGCACAGTGTATGACAAGAAGTTCAATGTATATTATGTAGACAGTTATGATTCCGATTATCACCGCGGCAGTCCTCAAGAGCTCTTCACGTGGTCTTTGGTCTTAACAAACCCACCGTAGTAGTCATTCGCTTCTAGAATGCCAGTGCAAGCATTCATTTTCTTTTACACGTATCTTCTGAGTATGCTGTTCTAGGAACTACTTTCGAGGTTATATAATCATTATGAGGCCTCACTTTATTATCTATGAAAATCCAACAGTAGGAAAAGTAATGACACCTTCTTGCCAGGTAGAACAATAACTAGGAAGGACTAGTGGTGATATTTCAGCGGAAGGCTCCTGGACCTTCCCAGCCATCCGTTCAGCCCCATTCTTACGACCTTGGATGTTCCCACCCTGCCTACGGCCTCAAGATCATCTTGATTTGGGAAAATGGATGGCCCTCTCTAAGACTGTGTGCATACATACGAACCTCACATCTCAACAAACATGTGTCTGACAGGAAATTGATGTTAGGGCACGCTGCACTTCAGGAACCGTAATCGGGAAAAATTAGCCTCTGCTCAAGTAAACCCTTCCCCAGCGCCGTGATGGACAGTAATAAGCTGAGAGCTGATCTTTGTGACACTTGCATAAGCTCTAAAATGGAAGCTCTTCTTCCAAATAAGAGACTTCCATACATCAGGAAGTATGATTCTCCGAAGAGAAGGTGGTTTTATATATAATTTTTTCCTTAGGATATCAGACCTGCTAGTCTACATTTCCACAGGTTCATAACCTTTCAATTAAACACTCAGTTGAATATAAATCATTTTGCCAGTGATCCTTGTGGAGGAATGTTTAGGGAAAAAGAGAGAAAGAGAGAAATAAAAAAAAAAAGCTTTGCAAACCAGAGGTCTCATCAACTCAATATTATACTTTGTCATTAATGACACTGTTTTCATTCATTATTCAGCCCAACTTAACAGTAATTTGTGCCGGAGAGCAGGAGTAACAAAAGGGGAAAATGAGGGCTGGAGAGAATGTGTTTATACTAGAAATAATTTTAAAATAGTATGTCTAATGCATAGTGAGAATGAGTATTATTTTCACCATTTAAATTCAATTATATGCATGGCAGTTTTGCCTTTTTTCTAATGGTAAAATGGTCCTAGAGAACCTCAAGTGTGGGAATAGCTTGAATATGTATATCCTTCCATCTTTTTTTGTTCTGCATCCCGTGTATACTTGTCACTTTCAAATGAATTATCCTTCAACGGAAACCTTTTTAAAGTAAAGAAGATTCCCTTTTAAGAGATACTTCAAGACATAAAGAGAATAGATCCTAAGATCACAAGTTGCATTTGTCCGTGTCTCCCGTGTTATGCTTCTAGTGGGTCCCACACACGGTGTTAGGCACGTAAATGACCCAGAGTGAAGATGAATTCCCTACCCAAGGAGGACAGGCTCCCAAGGGAGCTGGCCTGGGAGTGGGCAGTCACAAAGGGGCGATGAGACATGGCGGTGGGGGCACGGAGGGCTGCAGCACAGAGGCAGCTTAACTTGAGACATGGTGGGCAGTAACACTGAGGAAGGCTACTTGGGATTCAGGGCACTTACACGTGAGGAATGTGGTGTGCTGGGGACCAACAGAGAGGACCAGCTCTCTGAAAGGTGCGAGGTGAGGAGGGAGCTGGTGGTGGCGAGGTGAAGAGCTTGGTGCGCTCCATACCCTGAAAGGCTCTGCATGCCTTCAGAGGACTCTCAAGAGATGAGTGCACGTAGCTGGGTGAAGTCAGTACAAGCTCTGGGGTTTAGTTAATTATACCAATGTCAATTTCCTGGTGATCACTGGGAGAAGCAGGGTGACAGATACACAGGGATTCTCGGCACTGTTTTGCCGGCTGTGGACCTTGCTGGTTGTGTCCTGAACTAGTCTACGGCATACCCTAGAGTCAGTTGCCCAACACAGACTCCACCTCTATCAGTTGTAGACCTGAGGTCAAGTGTACTTCATGCTCTCTATCCGTGGGATTGAGGAAATGATGGTGCCTATGGCACAGGCTGGAACATACGCGCTAAGTTCTCAGCATTCATTGCCGCACATGAGTATTCAATTATTCTCCTTTTTCATTATTTGAGCTGACACGTTTTGTGATCTTTGTTAACATCCAAGTTCATTTCTATAAAATGGGGATTAACATATGTACTTAGCAAGGCTGTTGAAAAGTTCAGGTAAGATAACATGTGTGGTGGGTCTGGACCAATGTAGGCATAAATAACTGCCAGTTAGGCATGAACACCTGTTAGTTCCTCTCTCTCCTGCCTCTTGACTCTCTTCCATGGCCAGCCTCTCTGTGTCCAAAACCCCCAACATGGCCAAACTCCCCTGACCCTCCCCGATAGCCTCCCCTGGCCCAGTCTCCTGGCCCAGGTCTCTCGTCTCAGAATATATTCTAAATTTTAGAGAATACTGATGTATTATGGAAAAAATAAATAAAAAGGAAAAAATATTCCCCTCAAATGGTATGCCTAGAATTATGTGCTGTGAATATTGTGGTACGGTTTCTTCCAGGTTCATTCTACATGAATAGATTTCCACCGGTCAATTTATTCAGAGAAAGAACAAGTTTTGTATCCTTACCTTTTCATTTATTGGGGAGGAAGGTAATAGGGCTGAAAAGACTTTTCCTTTGTCATGATTTTGTTTTTAACAATTTATAATGGCTGCACAATAGTCCTATGTGGGTGTGGTTGACATATCATATCTTCAGTGATTCTTGTAGGGAAGAGTCTTTATATGTAATATATAGACATCATTTGCATATTATATATGGAAATTTGGCTGTCCATGAGGAACAGATCTTTGTGCATATAACTTGAGCTTGCTGATGGACTTAACCTAAAGTTGAGTTCTTGTCTCTCCCCTCAGTTTCTGAATTTAATACCTCCCATCCCTGGATTTCACTCCTCAGATTTGCTGAGGCTCGTCCGTGCTGGATATCAGCTTCTTGGCTGGTCTACGTCCTTTCTTCTCAGCTCTTTGGGTACCATGTTCTTCCTCCCAAGGACTGGGTCTTGCTCCAGAGGTGGCTCTGATTTGGGCTTCTGTCCTTTCTCTACCAATCTAATCTTATTACAGAGAATATTACTATTCTCAATTTTTCAGAAGCAGAAACAAACAAACCATTCACAACTGAGTGTTTCCCTTTTATCAGGATGCCCTTTGAAGCCATGTGGCCCTCTCATTTTCCTCATTTTGATTTTGAATGGAAAATATCAGATACTCCAAGAGGACTAAATTGACACAGAGAGAATATGACATGGTCTAGGTGGGTTAGCCGTGGTGCCGGTATTCAACTTGCAGTTCTAATTCAAACAGTCATGAGCTTTGAGCTACAGCAGCACCAAGTTACAGTCTCAACTCTTCTGCTTACTAGACAGGTGAAGGATGATGGTGTTATTGAACCTCCTTGAACTTCGGTTCCTTGTCTAGAAATGGGGGAGGTCACCAACTCCTGGAAGAGTCACTGGGAGGACTTCTGGCCACTGCGTTGGTGCCATTCTAGTGGCTAATCCAGCTTCCGGGACACCTGATATGTTGGCAGTTAGAGCTAGAAAATCATGACCCTATCACTTAGCATCAGTGGGAATTTAGAGGAGATAGTCACCCCGGTAAGCCTCAGTTTCTCTCTGTGAAAAGAATAAGAGAAACATTTATTTCTTAGGGCTGTTCTATCAAAAGAGATAACGCATTTAAAGTGCCTGGCATATGCCAGGAACGCAATGCATATTTATTTCTTCCCACTCTCCTCCTTCCGAATGCCATCTTGGATTTCGCCGCAAGGCATTTGACCAGGCAAAGAAGGTCACACTGGAGACACGGGCAGTGCAGAGCTCACTCCTCCGGGCTTTCTAGAAAACGACTGAAAGTCAAACTTGGCCAGGAGTCTGGTGACGTTTGGGTGAGAGACAGAGTTAAATTAAGGTTTAATCTTAGCCCCTTCCATGTGTTAACCAGGCTGTGCACAGTGAAGAGCTTGAAAGAGATTCAGTGATGAGTTTTCTCACTAGTCTGATGGGGGAGAGAGAGACACAGAAAGAAAGAGAGGGAGAATTAGAGTTCAGATGGCTAATTTTCCAGCCAGCAGCTACTGGAATGTTTCCATCAGGAGATATGAAAAGAGACAAAAAGAAATCATAACTGAAGATGGGCTTTGTTGGCCAGGAAAAGTTCTCATTCGGCCGGGGTGGAGGGTGGTGGGCAAGAGCATGGGATGGAAACAGGTACTCCGGGGACATATTTCATTTTAATGTGATCGCATTGGTACCTCTCTATCTGCACATTCAGTTAGCTTTGGAGGGAAAAATAAAAGTCCCTCACATATCAGCCTGCTTTCCAAGCTCCAGGGACAGAGCTGAGTGAACACGGTGACCTTACGTTGCTCTCCTCGGGGAGCATGTTCCACCTTTCCGTTGGCCTCCAATGTTACAGAAAATGGACGTACTAATTCTTTCCTTCTTCTGTTTCCTTCAGGAAAGAGACGGTTTAAGTGTCATAAATGAAAGCAGTTGAGTAATTGTCTTTTTCATAGGTTCTGCCTTGTCCCCCAGAGTCATAAGAATCAGCCCTTGATGTCTGTTTCCATCCTCTCTCGAGTGCAATTTGCTAATTCACTGCAGCTTGGCCTGAAATATGACCCATGTGTCCCCAAGGCATGTGATGGAACTGTGGTGTGGTGAGCTTTGGATGGAGCTTCCCAGGCCACAGACATTGGCTGTGAGGGCTCCTCTGGCCTCTTATCCCTCCGTATTTTTCTCACATGATTCCAGTTCTCTAGTCAAACCAATTTCACTTGTTTGGACTTGTGCTCCTCTGAATCATTCCTTTAGATCGTAAGTTCCCAGGAGGTCTTCACCCCTGACCTTCAAAATCCTAATAGGCTTCTCTGCCCAAATCTCTTGAACCATCTGTTTCAGTCACCTCACCTCTACACAAACTTGGCATGAGTCTAAACTCAGAAGCAGACGCTCATTCATTGATTCATCCACCATGTTTATTACATTTGTGGAAAACTGTCCCAAAGTGGCCACAACATCTCTCATCCTTACGCTCTTCCCAAACTTCGTCCCTCCCCATCAAGAGAGGGGGTCATTGTCCCTTCCTCTTGCCCTGGAGGGCACTTGTGATGGCTATATTGACTAATAGCAAGTAAAAGTGGCACCTCTGACACCAGGTGAGTGAATGGAATACAGTCCTTGCCTGGCTTTCTTTCTTGAGATGTCACCCTTCAAACCTCCATGTCATGAGGAAGCGCAGGCTACGTGAAGAGGCAGCATGGAGGCACCCCCATTGTTAACAGCCAGCAGCCACTATCAAGCACCAGACATGAATGAATGAACCTTCAGATGGTACCAGCTGTTGAGCCATTTCTCACTCAATCATATTGGGACAGACACAACTATCCCTCTTTACTTTGTTTATATGGCTAACCACAGAATCTCTAAGCCTAATATTGACCACAATAATAAAAAGTTGAACACAATTCATCTATCCACCCAACCATCCTTTCATCCATCCATCCATCAATGCATCCACCTATCTGAGATACATTCATGGGTGTCTCACTGCGTGTCATAGACATAGACATGGGGGACGCAGAGTTGGATAAGTGAAGGTGCCTGCTCTGAGAGCTCATTGGACATGCCTATCATTCTGCAATTGATCTGTGAAACCTGGACAACTATAAAGCACCCTTCATAATATCCCATTTCAGACTTTACAGTCATTCAATTATGCATGTGTTCCTGCTCTGCCATTCCAATTAAGCTCCTTTAGAATAAGGGACCAACTGCATATTTCCCATGGTACATAGCACAGTTTTATAAATTTAATGGATGTTCGATATAGATTTGTTAATTAAAAAATTCAGATCATCTACTGGTATTAGGTTTTCCAGGCCCTAAGCAAATAAACTAACTACATCTTGGAAAAAGACCTGAATGAATGAAACCATTCAGGAGAGAAGGAATAAAGACATCAACATGTTTTTGTTCCTTACTTTATGACAGCAAACTGCTGTGTCATTTCATCTGCGTAGCAATCCCACAAAACTATGATAATTCTCAAATTACAGATTTAGACTTTAATCAAGACGGGCTACTGACCGTGGCACTAAGCTTCTGCCAATGCTGGGAAGCCCTTCCTGCCACCCATGAAGACACAACACAGATCACATTTATTTCTGGGACCTTTGAATAGGCTGCCTGGAAGAAGATGTTTTGCAATGTGCAATTTTATATCTTCCATGCCTCTGGTAAGTGGGGATTTTATAGGTTATGTACATTCTGGATGCCATCTCTTTCAGGTATTCCAGGACTTCCTGAAAAACGTTCCTGATAATACTCTTATTGCAAAAATGGGAAAAACAAGGGACAGGGCTTAGGAAAAGCCAGTTTAATATCCTCGAGAAGCCTGAAAAAATTTCTAAAAAGCACATTTTTATGTTCATGACGAAAGCTCTCATTTTTTTGCTTTTATACATTTTGTAAACAAGAGTGTCATGAAACATCGCTAAGCCTGTTTCAGTGAACGCAGGAACGAAGCTGAGGTGTCCGGGGGGATCTCCCTGAAAGACTGAAAGCACATCTTGTCCTACTGTTTCGCTCCGCAGGCAGAAGGAAGAGGACTGACTGGCGGGCCCCCGGACCTAGCGTGGACGGTGCTCTCACTCCGGGTGACCGGTGCCTCCAAAGACTTCATTTTCACAAACAACCCATCTGTGTTGAGGCTGTGGGTGGTAGTTTCTAGAAAGATGATGTAACTGCTTATTAAAAGAAACTCTGATGTTGGGGATTTTCCTTCGGATAGTGGGACTTCTTACAAGAAATTCCAAGAACCCCAGAAGCTTCTGGATAGCACATGTGGATCTATGGATAAAGAAATATTCTTTCTTCTGACAAAGTCCTTCTCAGCTGCGTCCAGAGAACTGTGAAAGTGGAATGTGAACTCTGGGCATGATTACAGTGATGCTGTTAGCCCACACCATTTACCCAGTGAGGAAACTGGAGGCTGCTGAGGGGCGGGGGCCACTTGCCCGAGGTCTCCCAGTGTTAATAACAGTTGTGAAGAGGGCCGAACGGTTCTGGGGAAAGTACACTGCAGGCAGCCCTTCGTTCTACACACCTGGCCCACATTCTATCCCACTCTCCACCTTCCTGGCTTCTGGACTCTTTGGGAGTCTTTTGTTCCTGACTTCATTCCTTCTGCAGGGTTTGACCACTATCTCTCTTTGGGGCACCGTCTTTCCTTAGATGAGGGTTAGGCATGAAAACACCCAAGTATGCCAGATAAAATCTTCTCAGGCCTGGGGAGGACAGTCATAAAGTGGGGAAGAATCATTCAAATTCAAATGCGTAGGTCATTCTGGACAAAGCAATAGGTTTTGCTGGTTGAAACTGGCTGGAACTGGGCTGCATGAAACCAATTTGAAAGCCACCATGGACAACAAATGAGGTGTGGTGTTTTGTTTAATAAGTTGGTCTCAATGCCCTTTGAGATCTCTTCAGTTCCTAGGACGTTCTCTCTTCTCCAACTCGGTCCATAGTTGCTGTAACAGGGCTGCTCTTCCCCCAGTTCCCCTCCCCAAGATAGAGCTGCCCTTTTCTCCTCTGTGCATTCCTATTGCTATATTGCCATGAAAATCATAACAGTAAGTACACTCATAATAACAAGCACAGCAATAACAGCAGGAAAGCTGCTGCTGAATGTTCACATGCCAAGAAAATGCTTAGGGCATTATTTCATTTAATAATGAAAACTTCCTACAGGATGGAAACTCTTCTTTATTCTACTTTACAGATTAGGAAACTGAGGCACAGAGAAGTTAAATAACTTTCCAAAGTCTCAAAAATGGTTTAGCCAAGGCTCATTTTCATGCATGTCTTATTCTAGAGCTTAGCCTCCTCACCACTGGGCATCCATCAGCCATGTGCTACTCTATGAAGACCTCAATAACTCTTTTCTGACTTTATAGTTTAACATTCTTCTCTTCTGCTTGACTATGAGCTCCTGAAGGACAAATACAATGGGACTCAAATATGCTGGAGACTCGAAACAATTTTATGAATGGAGCAGTGATTCCTTTGAAAACTTTTAAACTTAGATTGTATGTTGACATCATCATGTATTATTCTTTTGTTAATAGAACAAATCCAGAGCCTTGCAGGAAGGGAACATGTGGTGGCACAGTCATTTTCTTATTTTCTTTTGTTTTGTGTGTTTTTTTAGTTCACAACTGGCCCTTTAAATCAGTACTGCACAGTCACTAAGTTTTTCTGCATAAAGGGCTTTTCCTAAAATGGGACACTTCATTCTGATTGCTTCCAATTACATCCTCACTTGATGTGAATAAAATCAAGACTTGGCTGCCTAACACCCCCATGATCTCATCTCAATAAAAACCCACCAATGCGTGACTAAATATGACAATGACAGAGAAGAGATCCTTACATGTTCCCTTAAGTGAGGGGAGGGCAGTGCCCACAGAGGGCTCCCGATCCTGCCTGGGATTAGCAGGAGTGCCCAGAGGGTTGGCAGGAGGGACACAGTAATGGGAATTGGGGTTGCCTTCAAGAAATCTAGTGAGAAAGAGGGGAACCCCTGATCTAGATCGCTTAACACCTTGTCAATAACAAAGGCCACTTTAGATCACTGCATGCAGTTTTCCTCAGTTATTTCTTAGACTGGTAATTGCACGTGATATTCTGAAATCAAAGGAGTCTATAATCAAATAAGTATGGGGCAGATCTCATAAGGAAGTATCACAATGTACATTTGATTATAAAAATCCCTGGAATGTGCAGAAAATAAATCTACTCAACTGTAATCCAGTATTTTGCATGCTTCTTTAGCCATTATGCAATTGCCATTTAATATCAATTCTTTTCAGCTTCCTTAGTGATAGAGCTCTGATAGTATTTACATTGTCAATACGCTTTATCAAAATACTACATTTCCCAGAACCTCTTACAGTGGGATATGGTCATGTGGCTACATTCTGACCCATGACATAAAAACAGAAGTGTCATAAGAGATTTTAGAAAAGGCTATTTAAAGGGAGTGGATTTAACTAGGAGAAACACCATTCTGTGCACCATGCTTCATACTTCCTCATTACATGTAATGCAGATGTAATCGCTGGAGCTCTGGCAACCATCTTCAGTACAAAAGGACTTTGAAGATGGAAGCAGTTGCTAAGGATTATAGAGAAGAAAAAGAAGGGTCTGGGTTCCTCCTTATATCTGTCCAGCACTGCTTACCTCTGGACTTATTTCACTTAAAAGAGAAATATTTCTACCTTGTTTAAGCTACTTTTATTTCTGGTCTCTTTCATTAGTACTGAAACACAAGTCTGAAATAAGTTAATCATTGAAACCCTTTTCCATAAAACTTATTATCAATATCCTTTAGAACACATTTTGGAAAATGTGAATATGACTCAACCCTTAATATCTATGTCTGCAAGTGGAAACCAAAGCCCAGAGAAGGGAGGTGACTTGTCAGTGGTCACACAGCTGTTAAGCTGTAGATCTGGATTAGGTCCAAGAAACCTGAAAATCAGCCCCTTGCTCTTAACTTTCTCATGCTTATTTTCCAGATCAGTTGCAAAACTATTTTAAATCCACATAATAATTAACCTGGTGCACAAATTACACATCTTTGAGAGCTTCAGAGAGAAATTTAGAGTGTCTCCAAAGAAAGCCATTTCAGGCCACTTTGTCCTGGCATGTCTGCCACCGGGCATTTGGGCAGATGTGAAATCTCCCTGTCACTTAGGCATAAGGGTGAGTCTCTATAAGGGAAGGCAATAGGGTAACCAGCAAGAATGATATTTTCTTCTTCTCTCCTTTCAAATCCAAATAAATCAAGAAGGACGTCAACTTTGCCGTGCCAGAACGCTGCTGCAAATGCTTTGGGGTGGCCAGTTAACGTGTCCCACAGATCACATGCTGATCAGAACACCTCGCGGAATCTGCAGGTTGCTACAAAGGCAAACATGGGGCCCGGATTTGGTGGTGCTCCTCAAGAAAGTAAATCTGCCTTGTCAAGCCTACAGAAACAAACTCCTCCTGTTTGCATCTCTGATGACTCTGGCGCAGTGCACACACATCAAACACACCAAACACACACAAACCACACACACACACACATATATACAAGCACACACACACAGGCATTCCTATGCACATAACACATACCACACACACACATATACACAAGCACACACACTCAGAGGCATGTACACTCACACACCATACACACATACACTATGAATTCTGCCAGGCTGAAGTAGAAACAGAAAAGGAAAAGCTGTGTCATTAATTATTCCCCCATTGTTAGAAAAAAAATTAAATTATGATATTGTTACCTGAGGGCTTGCTGACAGAGTTCTTCAGTTCTCCTCTACCTGGCACAAATCCAAGGCTACTTTTCTCCCTTCTTTCTTTTGAATTCTGGAATGCAGACAGCAGAATTTTCCATCAGTAAACGAATGTGTCTAAACCCCAATTATCACGCCGTGTCACGAGAAGGGGCCGTTGGTTGCCAGTTCTCTGCACTTTGAGGCAATGAAATACTGAACCTTACGGTGGTCATTGGTCACATCTCTCCAAGATTTTGAAGGAATTTGAGGGCTGTTCCTTTAGACATTTCCAGCCACACTCATTTTTAAGGGATTGTTTAAAACCTGTGTGACATTTCACATCTTATATCCCATTGGTTCTTGTATTTTCAGAGGAACACGGGAAAATTTCATCGCCTTTCTCCTCTCCTTTTGCAAAATCAAAAGCTAACAACTATAACAACCCCCAGGTCTCAGAAGCTGAGCAAATACAAAGTAACATCTTGTCTCTATTGTAGTCCAGTGAGGTCAGCGGGAATGGACACTTGGCCCCGGGCCAGGAGTTGGGAAGCTGTAGCCCACACACTCCAGCTGTCCTGTCATCTATTTTCCTAAGTGAAAACTCGGCTGACCCTTGCTCTTGCAAGGTACTCAGGGATTCTGTCTCCCATCTTGGGCTCCACTCACCTCTTTGTTTGTGACACCTCTCCACTCTGCTGGCAGATGATGAGAGAGAGCTTAGCTCACCTGTGGGAAGCATTCTTTTTTATGGGTTAGGCATGGAAGTGATATGCAAAACTTCCACTCATATATTATTGACTACAACCCAGCCACACGGCCACACTGATCTCTCAGGAATGTCAGAAGTGGAGTCTATTTTTGTGTCCAGGAAGACAGAGAAGCAATGCCTGTGTGAGTACCATAGTTCCTGTCCCACATTTCTCTCTTGACTTCAACAACCATCTCTGGGTGGTCATGATTCCCATAGCTTCTCAGTAATGCCAGTCATACCCCCCACCCCCACCCATCACACCACTTGGCCACTGCCCTGGTTCAGGTCCGGGTGTTTCCACCTCTGTGGTTGCAACTGTGTCCTCTCTGCATTCATATCTCCAATCTCCAGCTTCCTCTTTCCTGCCAGGTGGACCCTGTTGCTGAAACGACTTCAGAGGCTCCTGTTTGTCTATCACACAATCGCCAGACCCTTAGAACTGGCAGTCAAGCTCTTCAAAGGTCTGACCAAAACCCCTGATTTCATCCTGATATCCTTTCATGCTTGATCCCAGAGCTTCCTCTCCCACCAAACGGACTGCCTTGTTTTCACTATTCACCTCAAATCCACCTTGTGGCTTATACCCACATGAATCTCTCTGCCTGGAAAACAGTTTCCCCAATCCTCGACCATCTAATCTAGTCCATTTCAGTCTATCTGGATAGGACTCACCCTTCCATTCCACTGACATCACAGAGGAGCAGTCACTGGGTTGTTTCTATCCATCCATTCTGTCCCTAGAGCTAGAACATTTCCTAGCAGCTGGTAAATGACCATCGATGTTTAATTGGATGAATAACTAAATAAATAAATGCCTGTTGGATTTTGTACACACTCGAATGTCCAAAGAGCTGGTATCTTTTCTTCTTCTGACATCTTAGAACTGTACTCTTTTTGGGTAACTTATCCCTCTTTATTTAGCATTAGCTATATGAATGCATTTGATATTGCTTTTACAAGCCTGCACAGTTCTCATGGAAAAGAGAATCAACAGTAGCCTCACAGTGTCCAGCACATGATAGATGCTCAAGAAATATATGATAAATGATATATGGATGGAGGGATGAACCTGAGCCTTTCTCGGTGATTCCGGCCCGCGCACATGACCTAAGCTTCATATTACTTCATTCAAGTGGGAATGGAGAGTGAGAATATTGATCTCAGAAGGAGAAATGTCTTCTCTCTTAAAAAGTGTTTGAGAGGCTTTAAACCAAGGGCTAAGAAGATTCAAGGTTAAATAACAGCTTAAATCTTTGAGCAGTGTAGCTCTTCCTGTTCTTTTATGTGTCGACAGGACTTAAGAGTCTAATACCAGGATGAATAACTTTGCCCTTAGTTGTAAAATGAAGAGAAAAGGAAAAAAAAAAAGGACTGGACTCTGAATAAGGAATTGTTGTAATATTATCTCAAGTATCCCACTAACTGTGTTCAATTGAGTGGCAGTGACTGGCTCTGAATCATTTTTCCTATCCATACAATGGGTATCGCTTCATTAATCAAAGCTTAGCATTAGTTTAAAGAGGGTGGGTGTGATTGAAAAGCCTCATTATGTGGCCGATTCATATATGCAATGCTAAGGACCTATTCATTGAAACCACAGGCTTTTCACCTCTGGAAACTTAGAATTAGATTGACAATAAGCAGGCATCTCTCCCTGTGCTTAGGATTTCCAGTGGGAGCCCTTTGTTGGACTGGTAGAGACAATGGATCCCCAATATCCCATGTGCTTTTCTATATATCCCATCTCTCTTATAGTTGGATGGTTTTTTGGTGTGGGTCCCCCAGAAGTAGACTCCAAGACAATGCTTAATGGGCCAGTAGTATCTTGAAGAGATAAGGAAAAGGAAGTGAAGGCAACAGAGTGTGATGTTGAGTCAACTTCCACTGTGGTCAGCTGGAGTCTAATGCTACTGAAGGGTTCTGTAAATTAGTGCGGATGTACCCTGGGAGGGGTGAGGAAGCTGGGGTATTTATCTGCTTCCTCTCCTTCCAACATTGGCTGAAGGCTGCTCTCAGAGATCTACCTCCAGGGCACAGCAGAGGTTGGCATGGCCAGTATCATTGAAAACAGAGATGAACACCAAAGGGAGCTGAGCAGGTCACCAATATGGGCAACCATGTGCCAAGTTCTCCTTTATTGACCATGAGAGAATGTGACATGGACACCACCAGGCTAAGGACTGCTTCCATCACTTCTTCTCTCCCATTACCAGGTGACCACCTAGCCACATATTTCAGTTGTATCTACTGTGCCATAATGAATTTATCAGCCTGGATACCTGAATGACTGTGTGGAACAATCTCTTCTATTTCTCATCTCTCACAATTAGTGTTTAACTTATAATGTGAGTAGAAATAAAAAACCTTGTGTATTAAGCCATTGAGATTTTAATCTGGCTTGTTGTATTAATTGCCCTGGTGAATATCTTATATCTTATAGATTCAGTCCCTAGTTCAATCATATTCAGCCATCATTAAGTTTCTACTAAATGTCAGGCATAATCCTAGAGGCTTTCATAATTGTTGACTGATTTAATCCTTACAACAAACTTCATCAAGTGAATCTTATTCCATTTTCAAAGATGATGAAATAGCTATAAACATGTCACATAAGTTACCTATGTTGCAAAAGTAGCATGTGGAGGGCTCAGACATTGCATATGAAATTATAAGGTGATCAGAGCAGAATACAATTTGAACTCTTCTGTGCTTTCAACTAAGCAATCAAAACAGACCTGACAAGGAACACAAGCATCTCCATGATCAAAGCCCAAATTCCTTAGGTTCCTCGGTTCAGAGAAGCCCCTGCATGTGGCGCTAAAGCTGGAGGCAATTCCATGTCCATTTCAACTCTGACATATGAGAAGTGACCATCACAGCAAATAACAGAGTTGATTCACATAATAAGAACAATCCTTCTAGTCTTCCCCTTCTCTCACTTCTTTTTTTCTATTATGAAATCTGCCAAGTGTTTAGCAGGAAAACTGTGGGCAGCACCAATTTGGAAGACTCATAGAAATGGCATTTTCCACATGTGCTGGTGTTTACATGTTAGGTTAAATCACTTCACTGGATATTTCACCGATTAAAGGCAGTGTATTTTACCCCAGTGCTTTCAAAACTTGAGAGTGCATAAGACCCTCTTGGAGACATCATTAGAACAGTGACTTCCAAGCCCATAGATTCTGACTCAGCAGACAGTATGGGCACTGAGAATTTACATTTCCAGCAAGTTCCCAGGATCAAGATGCTGATGCTGGTGGCTCAGGGACCACACTGATAGTAACTGATATATAGGTTTGCTAATTCTTTTTTATGATAACTCTTAGACTTTACCACGCAGACTCATCTTCACTTTGCTCCTCTTTGCTGTTTGCATAATTTTGATCTTTGTAACATTCTCAGTCGCTTTCAATCTTCTCATTCATTTTCCATTCACACAACAAACATTTATGGATTGTCTACTCCTTGCCAGGTGCTGTTAGGTACCGGGAATTCAAATATAGTTAAAAATGTTTTCATTACTCTCAAGGAGATCATGGTGCAATGGATGAATGGGGAGTGGGTGGTGTGGATCAGGGGCAGAGGCAGCCATGTACATGGCAAAAATTTGGTTATCATGTTGGAGGAAGGGCCACTGAAGGAAGGTATGAGAAGATTCTATTGTTTCACTTGGTGCTCCTTTTCCCATTCTTCCTTTCTTTTCCCATCTCCCTTCATCTTCATACTTGACTTGAACTGCTCTGCATATACCCACACACAGGGGGACTGCTTTGAAATCCTACACATTCCCAGATAAATTCACAGTGCATTCATAAGTAAGTGTATCATGCCCCCCTTCTAGAAAATTAGCTCTGTAATCACTGGGATCCAATACAATGTATAAATCACTACAAATACATCAGGGAGATGCTCTCATGGTACAAAACTTTCTCTTGCTGGTCATGGAAACTGGAGGTGTTCCCAAATGTATAGGGAACAATGAAGAGAGGGAGGATCTGGGTGTCACTTTGAGGCATTTGAAAGAGCCAGGGATCTAGGGCATCTGCTGTGTCCAAAAGCCAAACTAACCTGGGTTCTGCCATTTGCCAAGGAGTGTTCATTCATTAGGGCTATTCAAAGAAAAACAGGTGAATAAAAAAGAGAGTTCATTTTAGATACCTGCTAGGTATTTCTTATTTTTACTTAAAGTAAGTTCTAGCCATTTTGGCTATAGCTCTGACTCTCAAGTTTGTAGTCACCAACAAGCCAGATGAAATGCCCTGTTAATTGGGGTTAAATGTGCTGACCTGATGTATGCTCTCCAGCTTCTGTCTTCCCACCTCCTTTTCCTCCAAGTCCGAAGAAAAGTAAGTTTCAAGTCAACTGTTTTCTAGCATCTCACTGCTGAATAGACACAGTGCTGGTAAGTAAAGAACCTAAGGGAAATAAATTATATTCTAAAAAAAGGTAAAGGAAGGAGAGTCAGGGAAATGATTCCTTTTAATAAGACCCTGTTGTAGTGATAACTCTTCACAGTAGTTTTGTGTAGTAAAGGCATCTGCCCTCAAAAAACACGTGAAATTTGGAAAATATGGATGGATGCCAAGTAAAGAAAACATGCACTCAGTCATTTTTCATGTGCTGATGTAATTCTAAAACCTGTCAGGCAACCACGTTACTTCTCAAAGAAGGTTAAGGTCTTTGTAAGCACAGGCTTGGTTTGCACCTTTCCTTGTTCTGTCTCTGGACTTTGGAAATAACTCTGTGGCTGAATCTCCTGAGATACTGTAATACAGCTGGGCACTTGCTTATTTTCTTTACTGAGCTGTGGGATCCCCATAGGAAATGAACGGTGCTTAGTCAATCCTAATAATGCGCTTCCATGTCACTGATGCCCAGTAAGCATTTAGTAAATGAGATGAAATGGGTGGATGGTTGGATGAGTGAGTGGATGACTGAGTAGGTGGATGGATGGGTGGATGGAGGGGTGAGTGGGTGGTGACTGGATGGATGGATGGATGGATGGGTAGACAGAAAGGTAAATAAGCAGACAGACAGAAAGGTGGAAAGATGAACGGATGGGATGCTGGTTTCATGGGTGAATAATAAATGATTTATGAGTGAATGAGCCCAGGATTTTCAACTTATTACTCCTGTTCTCTTCATCTCTACAGAGGATCTCATTGGCGGAGTTGTGTATTTAATTTAGTGGTAGGAAGTAGAGAACCTCAGCAATTAAATAAAAAGAGATGGTTTACTGAACTTCAACCACTTTTGGAAGATAGAGAAAACTGTTTGGAGATCTGTCTCTTCTGAACCATAAGCCCACAGATATTTGATTAATAGAATTTAGAGATACTGGCAAAACATTGAAGTTCAAAGCTGCACAAAGACTTAACTTAAAAACTATACTTCCATTCTCTCTCTCCCTCTGTCTCTTTCTCAACCTCTATCTCATCTGTCTCTCTGCAGATAATTTTTGTAATTTACACAAAAGTCATTGTTTTGTGACTCAGCTCTGATCAAGACATTCCACTGTCCCCTGTAATCTACTTTTCAGTGTCACCCACAGGACAAAGTCAGCAGCTGACCTAAGCTTTGAGGCTGTTCCTGGTCAGGCTCCTGCCCCAGTCTGACCTCCATATCCTTCTCTCTGGGCACCAGCTGCCCCAGACCACCTGCCATTCTAGTTCAGTGAGACCGATCAGGAGCAAAGATGACCCCATCAAATCCATATTTCGGATCTGCCATATGCAGCCTGTTTTTTATCTGTATGTAGAAACGGTACCTACCTCAATAAATGCCAGCTCATTTTAAGCCTGGAATATCCTTTCTTCCCACTTTTAGAGAGGACCATCTTGTTGACTGTGAAAACTTATGTCCCTAGGGCCTCGCTAGGTGGCAGCTTCTGTGGTCTCACACTATTATGCATCTGTCCCAAATGTTCCTTTATCACACTGTAATGCAACAATATCCTAGTGTGAGTCCCTCAGCCCTCAACAAATAATTATGAGAGCTAATGTTTAGTGAGGACCTAGCACATGCCATTCCCTATTATAGGATCTTAAGTTAATCAACTCATTATGTTTTCACAGCAGACCTATGCTACCAATGTATTATTATTCCCATTTTACAGATGAGAAAAATGGAGGTCAGAGAGGGTATGGAACCACTGTGAAAGCTCTGAGAGAAGTTATATATGTTTTTCCTTCACAGTGATTGGTGCAATACTAGATGTTTAATAAATATTGATTAGACAAATGTCAAACAATTTGATGTCCATCATTTCATTCTGAGCTGATAGTGATGAATGAGGGGGTAACCATCTTTCATGTCATTTTCTGTGTGATATTAAACTGGTCTCTGCAAATTCCCATTTATTAAATTTCTCATCTTTTTCACTTATGATTCACTCCCTCAGGACTTTTACAATATTTTTAAGCTGAGTATGTGACATTGTTTTCCCAGACAGCAATCCCAAGTTTCCTTTAAGATTGTATTTAATAATCAGTCTGTGATATTGCCCCCTAAAAGTTCTTCGCCAGGTGAAAGTTTTTTTTGAAAGGGAACCTGACATACAGTTTAACTGTTTTGGGAAACAATTATAGCACTTGTCCCACCGTGCATTTCCATGATCTGCTTTGTGTTCTTGCCTTATTCTATTTGCTATATTCATAGGGTGTGAGGACTGAGCCTGAGTCTGAATTCTATATTCCCATCATCTAGTATGTGGCTTAGAAAAAATGCCCAGCAAATGACTCTGCTGTCACCTAACAGCTCGGACCTTCCATGTCATCTCGAAAATGGGTAAAACAGAGCAAATACAGGTCACCCTGGTGAAATGAATGAGAGAACCCTGTGCGAGCTGCGTGCACCATGATTAGAATGGGGGTAACCTCATGTGAGCTGTGCTGAGAGAATGTTCTCTGGAATAAACCAGGCTCAAAGCAGAGATTCTAACCCAGTCTGGGGTCTGACCTTGGACCTTACTTTAAGTTTCAGTACCCTTGCTTGTTAAATGTGTATAATAATAGAACTTACTCTACATTTATCAAATAAGGACACAAGACTCCAAGTTCAATTTGAGTTTCAGATACACAACAACTAGTTTTTAATAAAAGTTTGTCCCATGCAATATTCAGGACATACTTACGCTAAAAAAAAATATTTTGTTTATCTGAAATTCAGATTGAACTCGTGTCCTGTATTTTCTGGGAATTAGATAAAATAACACATATAACATAATTCCTAGTGATATATGCTCAGTAATGTTCACCAGAATTTTATAATGTGTGCTCTATAAATGATAACCCAATTCTCTCTTCCCCTTTTTAAAATAATCTGCATGACTTCCATCACTGCCTCCCTGCCATCCGCCACCCCATTCTCTGCCTCTTAATATACACTGAGGTGTCAGAAGGGGTCTTGGATATAAAAAAGGAGCAAACAGCTGCTGTAGAAAGAAGTTGCTGTCAGTTCAAATGAATGCTGAGCTAATAGGCCTATTAATAATGAGCTTTATTATAGGAGGCCATTTACGTTAATAATTCTCTGTATTTGGTATTTGACGCTGTGACATTTATACTGAGCTGAATGGTGGCCGTGTGTATGTGTGTGAGCGCACGCACTCGCACGCATGTGTGCGTGTGTATTTAAAGCCATTTAGCTCACTTTTACTCTGAAAACAGCTGCCACATTGGGAATCAGAAAGTGTTTTATTTAAACACACACACTGCACACACGAATCTCATCTGATTATACTTTTCTACATGCGTATGTCTCAGCTTGGCTGCTTCTGAGACACTGGAGAGCCGATGATCAAATAGGGGGCCAGGAGCAGGCTGAGGATGATTTCTTACCTTTTCACCCTGGGATTGTCAATCCGACCCCCGCCCCCAGTCCTCGCAGCCCTGAGAAGCTTAGGGTAGGTTTGATCTGATTTGCATACTGTGAATACTCACAACAGTAGCTGGAATTGTGACAGGGCCTAATTAGCATTTCCATCCCCTCTCTTAGCCTCTTTTATATTTGACGACAGTGCCTGAGCAGTAGGGGAAGTTTAACTAAACCCAGATTAAGACATGGCACTCTGGTTCTGGAAGTTAGAAAAATCAACATTCCCAGCGGGTGTGGCTTGCCAGAGAAAAGGTTTGGGCAGAGGGAATATTTATTTATATGGGGTGACTCCCTGGCAGGCGGCAGTGCAGACATTGTATTTAAATGGCCCACGGGGCAAACTGAACTTCCCCAGATGTCCCTCAGTCCTTCCCCGGATGTCCTTCAGTGCAGCATGCTCCAGGCAGCGCTGCTCCTGTCTCACCTCAAACACACTGTCATGGAATATTCTCAAAGGGGGTTAAACAGTTTATCCCAAACTACACAGCCAGACATTGATAGAGCCCAGGTCCAAAGCCTACCAGGGCTGTGTCCATCATGATCCGTTGTCCTGCAATCCAGGCGTCCCACTGGAGACACTGCCATTATGAATGTGCTGATCTGGGCAGGGGGCGGGGCCAGGAGCATCCTCTAGCTCTCTTGTGATTCACCAGGGTGGACGTGAGACAGGGACCCTGGGTGTAGTCAGAGCAGGGTGAGGGCCTCCGGAAAAAGCAGGGCGGGATATTTACAGTCAGCAATATAACAGTGGGGAAAGAAGTCCCTTTTGAAACTCTGTGTTAAACATTATGCAAAGTCAAGGTCACACTAATCCTCTAAGAACAAGATACCAGACTAAGAATATAGACATCTGCAGTAAGGTCAGTTAAAAGTCAAAAGGCCAGGAGCAACTTGGCCTAGAATGATTGAGTGGTTTTACAAATAGGGAAAGGTATCACAGCATAACCTGTGATTTTACTGTAAACAACCCTAGCAAGCAGAGAACAACCCAGCCCTCCTTGAGGGCAGGGCAAGTGGTACAAGTCCACACCCCTAAGTCCTCGTTTGCCTATAAAAACCCCTAGACAACAGCACCACCCCCAAGACTCCCTTGTCCGCTCCTGGTGTGACCTGGGAGCTCTGTCCTTCCACTTTATTTCTAAATAAAAGCCTGTACTTTGCTCTCCTACCTTGCCTGTTTGCTAAGCTCATTCTTCGGCTTCGTGAACAAGAACCCCGGCATCAGACATAGCCCCGGGGCAGGAGCACCCATCACCCCAGAGCTTGTTAAAAATGCAGAATCTCAGGCTGAATTAGAAGCTGCATTTTAACCAAATCCCTAGGCAATACATCTCCATTAAAATTTGAGGGGCCCTGCTTTAGAGATCTCTTGGGCAGACAACTGACTTCTCCTGGAACATGTCACCTACTCTGCAGCTCTCCATCTCATAGAGCAGTCTGTTCCCTTGCTAGGCACATCTCATAGCTTGGTTGGGCCAGCATTCAGGGATCCATCCTCACCTCAAAATCCAAAGGACAGAGACAGTCTCCCTCTCAGGAGACCAAATCTACGGAGTCTCAACTCCAAGAAGCCTTTTCTCCAGTGGATGTCATTGTGCGCCCCGCCCACCCCACCACTGCTTTCAGTAGAACAATTAGCAGGTTAATTTCCAGTCCACCGGTGCACAAAGTACCTGACAATTACAAGAGAAAAAAAAAAAGATATTCAAACCAGACTGCTCATAAAAGATCAAGCTAGATGAATTTTCTTAATAAGTGGTTAAAACATCTTAAGAGTTTCCGGAGCTATTTTGCTGCTCAAGGGTTTTCAATAAGATGCTCTGATGATGGAAGAACCACTTTTATCAAATATTAAGCTACTGTAAATTTACTGTAATTGAATAATTTGCCTCTTAGCTTTGGTTCACTAAGACTGAAGCGAGGTTTTCATCCCTAAGTGATCACTATGCAGTCTGTTTCAATATATGTCATGTCAAGCAAGGCTCATCTACGGCACCATTTGAGATTTAGTCATTTCAAAGCCAAGAGACCCTGTAAATGGTCTGGATGATTGACCATAAAGTATGTACATATTTAGTTATATTAAATTGTGATTAGGGTTTCGACTTTCATATTTAAACTCGGAGTAGTTTGCTGAGCCTTTATGACTTTTATGGAAGTGCGAATGGGAATTCCACAGGGCTTTTTATAGGAATCGAGCAAAGGAAGACCTTTTGGTCCTGGGTGCATAAATATTAAAGGAGATGGAGTAACAACAGCAACAACAAAAATAGCCCAAATACCAGTAGGAAGTAGATCAAATCAATATCCACATCTGAATATTACGTCTTAAGGGACTGTAAAGCAAAAACACCTGGAGCTTTGTAAAAGAACATCTGAATTTGTCCCAGCTCTTTATCAGATATGGCTTTCGTGGTTTTGGCAAATGGCTTTCTAAGACTCAGATCGCCCATCTGTGAAATGGACATCATGTTGCGTTGAGTAGACCAGGGAAGGGAAAGTGAGAGTGTTTGTGAAAGGCCTTGGTAAAACCAGTCGATTCTGAAAGCATTGTCCTTGGACCGCCTGTGCTGGCAATAACCGGAGGCTTGTTAAAATTCAGCTTCCCGAGTTATCACATCTATCCTGCTGAAACAGTATTTGTGGAGGTAAGACCGAAGAATCCAGAATATTAGATAATTTGCATACATTTTAAAGCACAAGTGATGCAACTCTAAATACATGTTTGGTGTTATTGTGTCAGAATAGGGGAAGAAGGTGGCTTTACTTTTTCCTTCTGTTGTGTTTTCCTATTCACATTGTAAGACTCAGGTGTTTAAGAGTGTTAAGTCCCATATGTATGACACATGAAAAGTGAAAAACTCTCATAACCTCATAACCATTTTTATATGTCCCAGCAGAAGAAATGGACCTAGGAATGAACAGTAGGAGTTATGACTATTAAACCGGGGTTACATCCTGTCATGTACTCTGCCCAGGATGTCTACTTTCCCATTTTAATTCTCACTCTCCTACTCATCCTTCAAAACCCAAGTCAAAATCCTGTCCATTCTGAAATGTGTTCAGACTTCTGACCTGACAGATGAGGAGTACTGTCTCTTTTTATATGTACATAGGAGACACCGGCAATGACACGTGCAGTGGGAAGGATTCCATTTTGGCCCCAGGACCCCACCCCTGGTTATAAAGCCTGTAATCCCCTCCCTTTGAATGTGGGTGCATCTGGTGATGATGATGTGAGGACAGCCACTGGCTTGATTAGGTTACATTAGATAAGCCTGAAGGCCCATTCTGCTGCTGGTTGGCATCTTGATTTCCACCTGCTGAGTGTCTGAGCAGAGGACCCAGTTAAGCTACTAAAACTGTGAGGTAATAACTGCCTGTTGTTTTCAGCCACTAAATTTGTGGCAATGCCTTATGTAGCAACAGGTAACCGGTGCAACTCAGAGGATGGACACTGAAGATACAGAGAGGAGATTGTGAGATTTCCTGGCCCCAGAGCCCTGGTCATGAAAGTTTTTTATAGAAAACTCTAGTCTCCACCCTGGGGGGGAACAAATGGTAGGTAGGATTCAAACCTAGTTCAGACATTACCACTCACAACCATACAGTCAGAAACTGTAGGGCTTTACAAGAGTGTTACAGTTCAGGAATAACTTCTCAACCGTATCATAATTCTGAGATTTCTCATTGGAATGGGGCTGGTAAGAATTACAGAATTGCAAGCAAACAGCCATGTCAACATATCTTAACTTCGTACTTTCCACAAACAGCCACTTCAGCTTGCATTTCACTTGAAGATACATAACAGTATTTTTCACCCATCAGCTACCAATGAAATAGCCTGACTCCAGGAAAACCATGCGCCTGGGTGTCCAGTGATTGCACGGCTTTTGTGGTTTGTCCTAAAATTGCTTCCTCCCAGTTGTGTATTCCTTTTCATCCCCAAAGCTTTTAGTGTTTTATTCATAAATATAATTATCCTCATTTCACAGATGAGGAAACTGGGTCATAGAGAAGCGAACACTGTGAATTAATAATAGCAACAGAAGCAAAACTTGCCTCAAAAGGCAAGGGACTTGCTTTCCCTTCTTAGTTACCACTGTGTGTGCACACAGGCATCACACACACACACACACACACACACACACACACACACACACACACACAGTTCAATTCTGCAGAAGTAACTTCCACACTCTTTGTTTACCATGCCAGCTTTTCCCAGCACAATATTTCTATCCTTCTGCATGCAGCCAGGAACATTCACAGTGATTTAACTCCAAGCAAAATTCAGATGTGCTTTATGTCTACGCGGGCACAGTCACAAGCACAAAAACTGAGGCTTCCTGTGGGGTACACTGGCATTTGGGCCCTATATCATTCCACTCCAAAGACAAAATGTTAAAAAAGAAATCATTGCTCCTCTCTAAATACCAACGTCATGGAGCTGAGAGCAACCAGTGATTTGCTTTGTTAAATGCTGCCTGGGCTGTAGCTGGTGTTCTTCAAGGGGCTGTGAATATGGAAACAGACAAGCAGCTCTGCCTTGGACCCATGGGGCCTTTGCTGTGGTCTGAGTTGATTCAGTCATGCCTCCATTGCTGGAGATTCGAAAAGCCTGTGAGATGCTTGCCAGCCTGAGGCAAACCGGAACTGTCATCTGAGGGTTGGGTGTAGACGGAATCCTTTTTTCAGAAGCCTGGGACCCACTCTGTGAAGCTTTAACTCAAGCCTCTGCTCCCTAACCCTCTTGTCTTTGGTGAATTTTCAATAGTCTCCTTTCAAATGCTTTTTGAACCTGATGATAATTATCTGATTCTGCTGCAGAGCTCGGTAAGATCACTGAGTCCATTCCGAAGGTTAACTGTGCAGAGGAAATGGACTCTGACGCTGACTTGGCGTCTCCGCTCCTGCCTAGAGTAGCATCTGGCTTATAGTAAGTGCTCAGTAAGCGGCAGTTACACGAACTGACAAAATTCTAAGTGTTACTTTCTGTCCTCCACCCACACCCACCACCTCCACCAGACTTGTGATCCACTGCCTGTTTAACGTCCTCCTAACTTAGCTTCTGTGGCCAAGTTATGCTCCCACTAAAGCTTGAATAATATTTCCAAAGTCTACCCATCCTGTTTACAGCTCTTCAACTCTGCCCCCGCCCCGAGAAATAAAGGATAGAGTTCAAGCTCCTGAATGTGCAGACATGGCCCCTGACCTGGTCCTGGCCACTTCTCTCTCCGGATCTCCCCCACCTCGTGCCAGTGTATTCTTCACCATCCAGGACTGCTCATGGTTGCAAACGTAATGTCTCTGGACGCAGCTCTGCCTTTGCTTCTGTTGCTGATCCTACCTGGAGGTTCCTTTCCTCCAAAATTCCCCCAAACTTCCACCCTGCCACCCACTTTCCCTTCAACTGAAAAACTCAGATTAGCCTTTGAGCATCAGCTTAGGACTCTGCTTCCAGGAAACTGTGTTTATCACCCCTTCCCACCCCTAAATCTGAGTTATGCTTTATGCTCCTGTGAACCTCACTTTATAACTGCACCTCTCTGATCTTGCAGTCGCCCATGTCCGTGTCTGCTTGCCCTCATTAGATCATAAGACTTGGTGAGCAGGGCCTACATTGCATTCATCTGGGTATATCCAGGGTCCAGCACCGGACTTCACACACAGTAGACACTCAATAAAGTGTATTGAAAGAATGAGTGGATGCCCTGAATAGCTGATCCTTGGAAGAGTGGATGATGTCTGCCAAGGTCTGTTCTCAGTGCTTAACTTCCTGTTCATCAAAGGGTTAATGGCCTCTTCCCTGCAGTTCTGAGTGAATTCCACGCTGATGTCAAACTCCATTTTCCCTCCCCTCCCCTTTGTTCTAATGACACACAACTGGACAAATAGGAAAAAGCACCCATGGCACAATTTCTGCTGATGAATATTTCAGCAGGTGCCTCTTGGCTAAAAGTTGAGATGAAAGCCTGGCTCCAGGCAAATCAGGAGGGGAAGAAAGACTTGTAAGCACATAAGGCTTTACAGAAATGCCCCAATGCTGAGCCTAGACAGGAATCCTGCAATTGAAAGCGAGGAGATCACAGCCCGAGGTACTCTCCAAGTCTCCTCCCAGACTCAGGAACCGGAGGGGCCCATCCCGAGGTGATGCGCTGCTCTCAGAGTTAGAGCACGGGCTGTTCCCAGGCCTCTCAGCAGCAGCAAGACGCGGCCCAGGGTCAGGGCTGCGCATCGCCTGTATATCTGCAGCCCCCAGGACACTGTGGCTTCCTGGGTAAAAGGCAGGTCTGGGTGATCTACAGCCACTTCTACATTCTGGCTTTTTGTTTGTTTGTTTTTAAAGGCGGGCTGGGACCAGCTGTGTGCACACTGTTTTCCAACGTCCCTGAGAAGCCTACCAGGGAAGAGTCTCGGGCTGCTGAGTCAGGAGAGCTTCCTTCTCTTTGGTGAAATGCGATGACTTCTTGGTATTCCAGGATTAGGAAAAGTATCATATGGACATTCCTTATGGAATCCATATGCAAGTAGATGAAACTGTTCTTAGGCACCTCAAAGCTGGATGAACTAAAAAATGGAAGCCAGGGAGAAAATGGAGACTAAAGGAACTGTACAAGGAAAGGCACTCTCTGTGGGTGGTGGGAAAGAGGATAGAGGGCTGGGAGTGAGGATTCCTGGCCTCGGCCCTGACCTGAGAAGTCACTTCCTTTTCCTGCTATGGTGACAGTACCTCAACTGTGAAAGGAAAGCATGGCCTGAAATGCTGGAAGATGCCTTCAAGTTCTGATCGGTTATAAATTAGTGGTCTTCCGAAGGCCTCTGTGGTCCAGAAGTGATAGCAGTAGAAGCAGGCCCTTTTTAAGTAAAGTATGTATCTGCAGGTATGTCCAGAGGTATAGGAACAGCCTCACAAGGTGGTGCGCCTTCTCCTTCCAGTTACACAACAGATGTGCCATCTCGAAGGGACCTCGGGAAGGGCCTGTTTGGATTAAACGGATGACTCTTAATGGTGAGACTCAAGGTGCCGTGGTTGGTGGCTAAGAGCTTGTACAAGGGGAATGCAGCCCGGAGGTGGAAGGCCCAGGGGAAGCTTCCGAGGCAGGGACTCTCCTACAGAGTTTCCCAGGAGTATTGCCAGGATCAGCACTGGTAGAGGGCAGGGCAGGGCCCAGAACTGGGCAGAGGATGGATTGGGCTTTGGAGAACTCCCAGCAAGGGCTCGGCGGACTCACAGAGAATTCTGATGCTGGGGTGACCCCTCCAAATTGCTCGAGCTGGATCCCCCCCATTCCATATATTGATCAGTTATCACTTGGGGCTGCCCTGAGAAGGAGGCAGTTCCCCAAGTGAGCAGACCACAAAGGGTCCTGGGCTGACCACCTTCTCAGACCCTGGAGGAATAGGTGCTTCGGGTCTCCAGGGGCTGTCTGGACGCGAAGCACAGCATGCACACAGGGCCACTTTCTGCAAGCACTGGTTTTCACCAAGCCAGTGGCCACACACACTGCAGATGAGTTTTCACAATTTAGGTTGCCTACCAATCACAGAGGAGTTTGTTAAATAGGCACCTCGCTGGCCTCAGTCTGGATCTATTAACACAAAATTTGAGAGTGTAGGCAACACACATATTTTTATAGCTTCCCAGGTGATTCATTGTGAGCCATGGCAAGAAGTCACAGGATTTGGGGTAGAATGGAAGAGTTGGAGATACGGCATCAATCTCGAGTTCCAGAATGGCTCCGCTGCTTACACATGGAAAGAGATTTTCAGTGATTGCACCTAGCTCTAAGCCTTCTTTTAAGTTTAATCTAGAGAAAAGAATAAAAACAGCAGAGAACTGTTGTAAAAAGTAGACAATATAATTCCATAACAGAGCTCTGTGGCACTCTACACAAACGTTCAATATTTTCCCCTAATTCAGTGGTTCCCAACCGTGAGTCTGAGAAGCAGTTAAAAAATGAAAACAGGAAAGAAAATGGAGTCTGTGATGAGGTTTTCCCCAGTCTACAGAGAAAGGGGAAATTTTATTAGGGAGGTTTACCTAAAGACAAAATCAATTTTTGGCGTCTCTTTTTACCTGGCACACAGTAATTGCTCATTTAATAGTAACTGCGGCTATTAGTTAAACAGGAAATATATTCAGTGGGGAAATCTTCTTTAAGGACCATCTCATTTTGCTTTTTCCTCCAAGATTCAGTGATTGCCTTTAAATTAAAACAGAACAACTTATTATTCTAATAATATTTCTCTCCTTTACCCCAAGCATGTAAATGGAGGTGTTAGCACCTGTCTTGCCTGATCCATCTTGTTATTGTCTCAACATATTGCCACTTTCTTGTTTTCCTTTCACAATTCACTCACTCTCCCCTCCGAAAGGCTGCTCTGAACATTCCTAATCACAGTGACCAGGATCAGTGTAAATAATGTAAAAGGCGAACGTTTTCCCTCCCGGGTCGCACTCTTTCTGTGGCACTTCCCTTTTCTTTCCACCCTGCCCACTTCTCCCCTCTTACCCTCTTTGCTTTTCTTCACTTTCCAGAGATTCATGACACTTCTTCCCTCTTCTCTCCTTGTCTTCACTCCTTATAATTACTTTTCCACATTAAAAAAAAAAAAAGAGGTTCCTCCCATCCACGGGGTTGGGAAATCAAACCAGAACTCAGGACTGAAGTCTCATTGTTTGTTAATTGTGTCAACTTTTAAACTAATTGATTCAACTCATATATATATATATATATACATGCATCAGTGCCTGAGTCAAGCACTAAGCTCATGATCTTGTCTTCCAGATATTCACAGATTAATGAGGATGCCAGGCAGCGGGAGGGCTAAGCCGCTGGCGGCACAGGGTGCCCTGGAAGCATAGTGCCTGCGTTGCCAGCTTCCATTCTCTAGCACGACTCATGGACGGGACCTCTCTGCCCTGTTTTTCCTTTCTCCTGGGGTCAGGAGTGGGAATTTAAATAGCTGACTGGCCCATAACACAGAAGGGTCAGGAGAGGAGACTTTTGAATAAACAGGCATGTAAAATAAAAATGAGCCAGAGATTTGAAACAATGACTGCATCCTGGAGGGTGGACAGCGGCTCCGGCTCAGAGGATGAGTTCCCATTTGTGTCCTGGCCCCTACAGCCTTCAGAGGCATGGTCAATACTGCCTCTGGGGACGTAGCTCTTAGGTGAGGAGAAGACTTTAGGGATTCACCAGCTCAATATCGTCTTTATGTTTCAGGACAAGAACATGAAGCCTTTTAAAAGAGCAAATGAATTACCTGAAGGTATAGATCCTGGACCCTTCTGACAATCCCAGCTAATTTCACGCCACATTGTATTTCTCTCTAGGGTCCCTCACACTTTGGATATTGATGGACACCTATAATTCTTTTTGATAATAAAATCCTAGAGGTTAATTGCATATTTGAAGAGTAAGCTAAAACTCTCCCCTTCATATGCTACCGCTCTAGCTAGAAAGCCCTGTATACCAACCCCTCTGGTCTCTTTATTCAAGATACATCGCAAGACTCATGGAAGAATTCCTTGAACCCCAAAATAGAAATTTTTTCCTCCATATCACTCTTTTCACCATATGATAATGGCCAGTCTCTCTGTTAGCCTCAGGCTGTGAGCTACAGGTGAGCTGGGAGCATTTTGTATTCAAATGTGTGCCCTATTTTGGGGGTGGGGGCACAAGGTGTTGATTAAAGAGATATCTACAGAATAAACAAATGCAAAAATAAATTATGAATGAATGAAGGAATTGACACAATATGAATGAAGATCTATGCTAGAAGATGCTTGATCCAAAAATAAATTCAGAACTCAGAACCAGCCTTAAAACTGTTGAGAAAGTATTGCTAAGCTAAACCTTTCAGCCATTCCAAATATAAAGCAAATGCTGGACCTTGGAATCCTCCAGTGATTACTCACTTTTGGAAGAATGCTAACCTTCATGTTAGCTAATAGAGCTGATTGCATTTAGATGGACTTTAATGGAGGAGCCTGAAGAGGTGAAAACATTCCTGACTATTTACTCTTAAGAAAAGTCAAAATTAAAACACAATTTTCACTGATAGGTTGCTAAGACAAATCTACTGGAAGCAGGCATTTAAGAATTCACTCTTTTATTTTAATTTGCTGGAGGCAGTCTAGTGGAGGTAGTTACACATTGGAGAGTGAAAGTGGTAAACCCTGTTAGTCACACAATGAAACAGCCATGAATCTGTTTTCTCTGAGTTCTCCCAAAGTCAGGTATCCATCCAGCTACCAACAGGGAGTCCCAGGTGCTAAGCTTTGTTTCTAGACAAGCACCATCCACAGACTGTTGATGGGTACACTCTGACCTCTTCCGCAAAGGCAGGAAAATAAACTTTAATTCCCTGATCCTGAAGCATCACCTTTCTCCTTAAAGGGTGCCATTGGGGTAAAAAAGCTTATGACTTCATAAAAAAATCACATGTCTCTGAAAGTAGGGTGTGTTGACAGTGGCAAGCTCCTATCTTCAGTTTGTGATATCTTGGGATGATGGCTTAAATATTCGTTTTAGGACATAAGAGAGAATTCAAAACTTGCTCAGAGCCATGCCTCATTAAGGTGTAATTTGAACAAAGTGTTGGTCAGTACTGGAGCAGTAAACCACCTACTCTAGGAAGGGTGGTCACCATCTTAATGACATTGTTCTTGGGTCCCAGAGACCCGGCAGTGTTCTCTCTGGCTTCCAGCTGCTCAGCGGACAGGCACGTATCACAGCATGTACCATGACGCATTAGGTGATCTGCTCCCATGGGCGTTTCTCCCAGAAGACTGAGAAGTTCAAGAGAGCAGGAGGAAGGCTGCTGAGTCACCTCTGGATCTTCAAGGTCAAACCCAGAGCCTGGTAGAAGCGGATCCTTGAGAGGATGGATGGATGGGTTGATACAGTCATTCCTCTTTTCTTTAGACAAAACAAGGTGTAGTGGTAGAGAACAAGCTATGTGGATTGACATATTTAGGATTTAAAACCATGTTCTGCTGTATATCTGAGCTTACAATCCTTCTGATTTTCATCTAAGTGAGAAGAAAAAAACCTCTGGTTGGCAGATTACCAGGAGAACTGAAGAAAATGCTGTGGGTCGTGCCCCTAAATTAATGCCTGACATATATTTGAAAAGAAAGAAAAAAGATAGATAGAGAGAGAGAAGGATGGCAGGAAGAAAGGAAGGAAGGAAGGAAGGAAGGAAGGAAGGAAGGAAGGAAGGAAGGAAGG